>SSNQ01034573.1:1016001-1041426 GCA_006942095.1 Nothobranchius kuhntae
GTTCCATCTAGATATAGTCGGACTCACCTCAACGCATGGCTCTGGCTCTGGAACCAGTTTCCTTGAGAGGGGTTGGACTTTCTACCACTCTGGAGTTGCTTGAGCAGGGCTGGGCATACTAGTTGTCCCCCATCTTGGTGCCTGTACGTTGGGGTTTACCCCAGTGAATGAGAGGGTAGCCTCCCTCCGCTTAAAGGCACGGTCCGTAAGATGACACTGTCAGGGTGAGGAGGAGATTTTTAAATTCGAACGGCTGTTGCTCACTCCCCCGCCCTTCCTGAAAGAGCCGAAAGCCACGCCTCCCAATGTGCACGCGCAGGAAAAGCCGAGTCAACACCAGAGCAATGCTTCTTTCATAATAGAGCTGAGCTAGTGTTAGCAATGGAGTTATCTGAGGTAAGAAAGTTGTTTTTAACCAGCACATTAAACACTTACTGTTTACAAAAGGCATTTTATAAAGAATATCTATAAATATATTTTAAAATACCAGTAACAGTTGGCAATCTATATTGTAAATACAATGAATCCTATCAAATTGTTAGCATTTTATTACGAGTAATCAGCTTATTTTTAAATGCTTTGCCATTCAAGATGGGATGAATATGTCAAAGCATATAATTTATGTGGAAATCTTGAATAAACACTGCATTCTGTGTAGTCCTCCTATAATCATGGTTGTTTTCATAGGGTTTCTGGTTATTGTTGGTTTAGCCCAAATTTTGATTAGATGTAAACCTGATCTGTGTCAAAATTGATTAATATGCAAGAGTACTTTTTATAGTAGTATAATTTTTTTTATTCTAATACAAATTAGAGTTCAGTGATTGAGGAATCCTCTGAGGAAGAGTTTGAACCTCCCATTGCATCCTCAAGAAGTGGTGCAAAAAGGAGATGCCCACAATCATCTCAAAGCCGTGGTGCATCCAGAGGCCGAAGAAGTGCGAGACACTCAGCTGTGGACCTTGGAGATGAAGATCTCTCTCGAGTTCGGAATCTTCGTTCTGAGCGAATAGACTTTAAACGTGTAAGCATAACAAAATTACACTAAATGATCCTAAAAACTGTTGCTGTAGCATCTCTTTCCATTTTTGTAGCAACACATACAGAACCTGAACCCTCAGCAGGCTATTGACATCCTTACCATGGTGCTGGACAGACCCTGGTGTTCTCTTTGATGTACTTGCCCTCTCTGGTCCACCTGCCACAACACCTCCAACATCCAATCAACCTTCAAGGTGTGTATGCTCCCACTGCAGAGATACGCCAACTGATTTGGAAAAGAAATGCTGCCAACAGCCTCCCCAGACATGTATTTCAACTGTACCACACATGGAGGAGTTTATTCTGCAAAATGGTGTTCTTCGCCTGGCCAGAACATTGTGGAATGAGTTTCGAGCAGTTTATGATGACCCGGACCCTGGTGAGGACAACAGACAGTTCCGCCATGCAGCTTACAGACAATTTGTAGCATGGCAGCATGGAAAACTTGGTGGAGGGTGCAGGGTAGTAATCCCAAGCTGCGTTGTCTGGAGGATAAGGGAAAAATTCCCTGACCCCAATAGTAACTACACTGGTTTTCTTCCAAGACGATTGTAAATAAATGTATATGTTTGATATTTTACATAAGTTTGTTTTTTATATATTTTTGTTTGATGCTCTAATAAAGTGTTCTAAAGCATAACTCTCTGTTGCATTTGTAAAAATACCATGAGTGTTAAAACTCCTGCACAACAACAAAAACTTAAGTCTACCTCCAGCATTTTACATACATTTTTAAATTATTAGTCCTTATTTCCCCAAAATATATCTTTATTTTCAAACAAAAAAAAACACAGGAAACAAAAATAAAGAAGGTTTTGGGTTTTCTCTTGCCTCCCCCAACACCTATGTCTGTGGCAAAGTTTTACCTGTAAATAAAAAATAAACTCAATCAGCAATGGACTATTGTGTGGAAGATGTAAGGCAGATAATGTTTTATTTTACCATCACCGCGAATCCGTAGGTGTTGTAGAAGTTCCTCTGTGGATGGTGCAGGAACTCCGGACAGCAAACCGTAACGCCTTGGATCCTCAGGCCTTGGCTTGTAGCGTCGAGGAAGACCTTTCTTGCTTGTCAAACGTTGGTTGACGATCATGGTTTGGATCTCTGGGATGTAGTAGACTTTTGCCACCTTCTCAGAATACAGCCTCCAGCATCTTGATTTTTTGTTGAATATTTTATGGTATCTGAAATGACACATGCCATAACTTGTAGTAGAGCCCTGCACTGAAGCCCTAAGCCCTCGGGTCGGCCCGGCCCGACGGCCCTCGGGCCGGGCTTCGGGCCAATGACTGTGTAATTACCTCGGACATGGGCCGGGCCGGGCTCCTTTATTTTTAATCGAATTCATAAAAAAAATTGAAACACTTAAACCAGGGGTCGGCAACCTGTTCCCATCAAAGAGACATTATTACCCGTTTCCCACAGTAAAGAAAACACTGGAAGCCACAGCAGCCGCGGCGTTGTGGGCGGGGCCTACCCTCAGACAGCAGAGCGCTGCTCACAACAGGTGACAGCAGCCAGTACCGGTCGCTCGTGTACGTCAAAGTTATCTTTCATAAAAGGATAATCAATAAAACGTTTTATATAAAGTGGATCCAGAAGTTGTAGCCCGTCTCTGCCTACAATATTTTGATATTTTTCACCCTGTTGGTGGTTTTACTGAGCAGGTGCCACTTTTGTCATACGTTTCTTTTTAAAACATGTTTAGACTGTTCAGAATACAAATCCAGGCTCTGTCACGTTTGATTGTTGTAATTAAACTTTGTAGGTGGGGAAGGTCAGAAAAGGATCCGATCATTTTGTTTTTCCCTCATTTACAGCGACGGAGATAACGGCGCAGTGCGCCTGGCTCTGGTGTTAATCAAGTTAAATTATATCTCTTTGCAACAGTTTTCACAAGAAAACAGAACAGTTAAAAGCAGGGCTTGTGTTGACCGGATAGTTCCCGTATTTGACCGTTTATTTTGATTGAGAAAAAATAGAATTACCCCGACGCGTGCAGACGAACTGACATTTTATTCGTTTCGCACATCGCAGATGTAGCTAAATCACTCAAGAAAAGATTCCCATCTGAACATCTGAGCTGGACACTGCTCAGCGCAGCTCGCTGTCAGCGCGTACGTACATTAGGTGCACAGCGAGCTGAAGATGTGGAGAGGGGCTTGGAGCACGTCGCAGAACCAGAGCACATGCGGGAAGATTCCTCCAACTGAAGCGAGACTTGTCACTTAGAAAATGTTCCCTGATTATGAAACTTTGGCTGAATAGTGCTTGTTCCTGTCTCCAATGTGGCGACACATCCAGGAGCCGTCTGAGGAGAGTCCCAGAATCTCACATCCTCTTCAGCTCAGAAAGCGCCTACGATTACGCACAAGCGTGACGCGTCAACCCGGTCTCACAGTAAGACCGGGCTGGAACTGTTCAGGTTTACGCAGACAATCTACATTTAGAATTGGCTTACAGATGTAAAATTAATGCAGTAAAATATAAAGCATTTTATTTAAATATCCATTCATTATTTTACAAGCACAGAGAGCCGCATCAGATGGATGGAAGAGCCGCAGGTTGCCGACCCCCGGCCTAAGCCCTCCTTGGAGTCAGCTCCCCCACCGACCCCAATATGCACCTCTGTTGCCAAAATCCCACCCAAGGCATGGAGACCCCAGCCCATCTTGCTAGGGCCCAAAGCAGCAGCATCGCAGAGCCCCACAGAGTCCAAGGGCACCAACCCAGCCTTACCCCAGCAGAATATCTACTCCCATCCCTGCATTTGCACAACTTCCAGAATATCTAAGACTTAGGACATCCAGGTAAGGTCCCCCTCCTGGACATCCCCCTCCCCCGTGATGGGACAGCAGAGGAGCCATGGTAGAAGAAGAAGAAGAAGAAGAAGAAGAAGAAGAAGAAGAAGAAGAAGAAAAAAATGTATAATTTCTATAGCGCCTCTCAAGATAAAAACCACGAGGCGCTTCACAAAAACAAAAATGTAAAAATATAAAAAATAATTTAGAAAATGGTTAAAATATATTTAAAATGAGCAAAATAGACTATTGTGATTAAAAAAATGTTAAGAAAGAGAGAGAGTGAATAGGAAAGAGGGAAATCAGTGGATCCTGAGGAAGGTGGAATAGGTGGGGAGAGCAGAATAAAGAGAGAGAGGTGAAGAAGGTCATACAAAAGCCAGCTTGAACAAGTGAGTCTTCAGCTGTTTTTTAAAGGAGACCACTGAGTCCACTGATCTCAGGCTCAGGGGGAGAGAGTTCCTGAGTCTGGGGGCCACAGAGGTCTACCTGAGGCCCCTGAACCTGGGCCAGGCACTGCCGCACGTTCCCGTCTTCTTCCTGGCAGCATACATGTCAGGACCTGACCCCCAAGGCTTAGAAGCATCTAAGCGGTAGTCTAACGCTATTGGTTAGTTCTGGTCAGCGCTCAGTTTCCTATTGCAGGGAGCTCTGCGGGGCAGGGGGCGTGCTTAGCAAAAAAAAAAAAAAAAAGACTTATTGCTTATTTTATATCACAGTAAATGATAATGATAATCACTTTTACGGATTTCCGAAAGATCATACATCATTTCTGAAACGGGAAAAATCCGGAAAGATACTTTAAGTGACAGACAGGGCAAAGTAAGGAATGGACTTAAGGCGCTCAATGCTGAGGTTAGACCAAACATACAAACAAAGGCTTTGGACTTCTTCAAACTAAAGATGGCAGTAGTAGTTACCAAACTTCAACCAACAGCACACAATCAGCTGCTTCCCAACTGCAGGAAGTATTGTATAAGCCAATCAGAAGCTCCCATCTGGGTGATTGCTGGATGATTCACAGCTGGTCCTGGGTGTTGGTGGAGGAACCAGGAACAAAGTCAATTGAATTACAGTTGGGCTGTAGGCTGAAGAACATGGAGAGTGGGGCTGTACACCCAGACCAAGCCCCCATAATCCTGCAGCACATATGAAGCTGAAAAGGAAGTGGTTAAAACTGCAGTTCCACCCTCATCCACTAGGGTCTGGCAGCAGAAGAGAGCAAATCCTCATTGACTCCCATGTTAAAAATGCCCATTTCACAGCAGAAATAAACATGTTTACAGCCTTAAAAATCTGAGTAATTAATGAGCATCCACGTGACTTCAGATCTAGCTCCAGAGAAAAGCCTCTGCCTCATGTTATTAGATATTCGGCCATTTAGACTCTAACCCTAACCCTAACCCTTTTTGCTGTGTGTTCATGTTTGGATGCTTATCATGGGATTATTTGGACAAAAGGGGAAGCTGTGGTTACTAACAGACCATCCGAGCAGTTTCTGCTTCTTTTCATCAGTAAATAAAATGATATTTCTTTACTTCGTTTTGCTGGCTGAATGGGAGGAAATGCTGCATCATTTACCTGCTTGGTCAAACCTGTTAGTGGGGCTGCATAAGCACCTTGAGCAGGTACCCAGCTTCTGCCTCCTGCCTGAGGTAGCAGGCGCCTGCCTGTTCCTGTTTCCTGGGGCAGCCATTTGGGCAAAAATTGCCCAGTATAAATGTCGATGGCCCAGATTAGAAAGAAAACAAACTTAAGGAGAGAGACTTTTCTAAATGCATAAAACCAGGTGGCCGATAACACTGATCACTAACCTTCTTTTAGATCATTTATTTGCTCTACCACACGTAGACAACGTATTAATCCTAGCAGGCAAATATTTTGGTTTAATAAAATAAAAAAGGTCTTAACAAAATAAATAAATGTCGAAGATCTGCTGGAGACAAAGCAACAAGAAAAATGTCGTGATCGATCTTTATCAGCATGGTGCAGCAAAGCAATATGCAAAACATGAAATATACTCAAGGAGATACGTTATAGGTCAGCAGCACACGGGTGCAGAGTCATAGCTGCTGCGAGGTGTGGGATTATTCTGGTCAGTAGATTTCATCGTGCACATAGTCTTCTTCATCTCAGATTGAAATAAAGAAATGATGTAATCTTTACCACAGTTTATTGGCATTTAAAAAATATTTTACACATTTAACTTGCATTCTTATTTTAAATTTAACCAAACAAAAAGAAAATGAAGTGAGTCTTGAGAAAGTCGCAACTGTAGCTTAAAGCAGTTAGAAAGCGCTTTTTATTTGAATGTTGAATGACTTAAACTTTTTTTTCTACCACTGTTCTTTTTTTCATCTTCAGACCATCATCATGGAACTCAACTCTTCAAACGCCCACAGTCTCCACAGTTTCTTATTCACTTGTTTTCGTTTACCAGCCGGCATTTGTCACATTACTACATTCACCATTTTCAGTGTCCTTCTTGTCCCCGTCTACGTTTTCATCCTCTACCTGGGTCAGCAGCGATGGAGACAGCAGCGCTCCACCACACCAACGAGTCACTCAGACTGGATCACCTATCATGTGGTCATTTTAGAGCTGGTGAGCATTGTGGGGTCCATCGTCTGCTGCTGTGGCGTCCACACTAGCCTCCAATTAATGACTCAACTGGGTTTAGCATTTTTCCCTTTGAAGCTAACAGGACAGATGCTGTTTAACATCCTTACCTGTGTGGAGCGCTACCTGGCCGTTGTTCATCCTGTCACCTACTTGAGCCTGAGGACAGAAAACGGGATTAGAGTCAGAGACGCGGTGATCGCTTGTGCTTGGGGTTTAAGTATTTTCTCAGTAGGTACTGTGTTTATTGTAGATGAGCTCGCTCTGATATTATTACCCTGCTTCACGCTCAGCACCTGCGTGCTTCTCATCTGCTTCTTCAGCTTTTCTGTTCTTTGCGTGTTGACTCGTCCAACGCCCGGGGAAGGGACTGGTGATCGACGGCGGGTCGACCAGTCAAAGCTCAGAGCCTTCTACATCATAATGTCTATACTGGGACTGCTGTTGCTGAAGTGTGGTGGTAACGTTTTGAATATCGTGAAAGCAGGTTCACTGCCTCTGGGAGAGAACGAAAGGTGTGGAATGTTGTTCTCTGTGTTCTGGTTATCTCTGCCCAGCTCTCTGTTGTTACCACTGCTGTTTCTGCAGAAAGCTGGAAAACTGTCTATTTGTAAGAAAAACATCAAATCTGATCAAACTTTAAATGAGTAAAGCACGGACAACAAACGGTTAATCAAGTGTGACATAGATCCGTGAGGATTTTTAAATCCTAGAGTTCCACTGTACGTTTCTATTAGAGTATAATGCAGGTTAGGGTTAGGAGATGCAGGAAATAGGTGTAGATGGCAGTTTTCATGTTCAACCTGCATGGAAAACACAGAGTAACCAATTATAATCAGAAAAAACATTTACAAAATGGCTTTTCCGTCAACCACACATTTAAGGCCTAGTCCACACATAGTCGGGGTTTTTTGAAAACGAATATCCGCCCCTCCAAAAACTTGCATCCACACCACCTCGTTTGAAAAACAAACTCTGTCCACACGTACCCGGATAAATACGTTGTTAAGGACATGCCAGACCTGTAGGCGGCAGTACTTCCCCCGTTCTTAACCTCATCCTTCGTCTGTGGTCTTCCGCAAGGAGCAGTAATTCCGCTTGCAAAAACAAACAAGCAAAAAGCGCTTGGACAATTGATAAAGCGAGCGCCGCTCTGAAGGCTTCCATGATGCCGGCTAGTGTAAACACAGGTCGCACACGTGATGTCAGCATTTTTTGTCGCGGAAAGTGACGTTGCGGACCTTAAAACTCCGGTTTTGTCTGTCCACACGCAGACACCCAAAACGGAGAAAACGCAGATCTTCACTTTGACCGGAGTTTTTAAAAAGATCCGTTTTCGTGTGAAAAAACTCCGTTTTCGTGTGGATGACAGGCCAAAACGTAGAAAAATATCTACGTTTTGGCAGATCCCCGGCTACGTGTGGACAGGGCCTAAGATTATATAATTTATCTAAAAATATTTGCATTTAGTACAAAATTGTACTATAAGTACAATGATTTAAGCTCAATACAGGATATGCCTTGGAACAAGCCAGGGTGAAAAAGGCCATACTCTATATGTGACAACATGGTACAGAACATCAATAAATATGTTTGCATTTTCATCAAACAATACGTAAAATACGAAGGACACCCACAAGGAAACACAGTAAAGGTGGTAAGCACACGGGTGCTGTGTCAAAGCTGCGGTGAGGTGTGGGAATTTAGAGTCTCAACTTCTTACAAAGGTCAGTACATTTTATTGTGCATGTTGATTATTATTTATTCAGAATCTTGTTTTATGTAGACACAGGCGTGGCGGAGCCATGCACCTTCTTCATTATTTCAAGAAAAATATTTTTAAAAAGTTGGAATTAAATGAATAGGAATGTAAATTTAACTCAACAAATGTTTGACTGCATTTTATTATTTCTTTGCTTTTTTTATCTATTAGAAATTTACATCAGAGTATTTCTTTACAAAATAATATAAAATGTTTTACTCCCCATCTGATTCCAAGTCATTTGGCTTTGATCATGGCCTGTATTTGATATAGCGCCTTCTAGAGTCCTGGAACCCCCCAAGGCGCTTTACAACACAATCAGTCATTCACCCATTCACACACATTCACACACTGGTGGGGATGAGCTACGATGTAGCCACAGCTGCTCTGGGGCGCACTGACGGCGGCGAGGCTGCCGAGCACTGGCACCACCGGTCCCTCCGACCACCATCAGCAGGCAAGGTGGGTTAAGTGGCTTGCCCAAGGACACAACGACAGCAACAGACTGAGCGGGGCTCGAACCTGCAGCCTTCCGATTACGGGGCGAGCACTTAACTCCTGTGCCACCATCGCCCCAATTAGCAAAAGAATTGTCCCAGGATCTACGAGAAAATGTGTTTTAACCCTGTAAAACATAGAAGGGATACAAAAAGACATCCATCATACTGATGATCAGCAGTGTTGGATCTCTGATAAAGAAGTAAAACATTCGAGGTTCTATGGAAACCAAACCAGTCTCTTGGCCTCAGTGTCATTGAACTCCGATGGTCAGAGCTCAAACAGAACCAGGACTGACGGACCATGAATTTACAGCAACTGGAGGCTTTTTTTCATTAACAAGGGACTGCTTTACTGTAAGAGTATATACAGAACCATCTCCACAACTACCATAAAAGACTCCAAGCTGTAATTGATGCTAAAGAGGGCAATACATGGTATAGTTATGGTGATTGGGAATGAGACGAGGGCAGAGTTTATTTTTTTTTAAATATGTTGCTTCACAACATCATTGACCATACCACCAGTGCAGAACATTTTTTTGTGTTTCATTCATATTCTTTGAGAAATTATTAAAGTAAACAAATAAAATCCATATGGGTTCAGTAACCTAACAGATCCAGTGACTCGGAGCACAAGACAACTAAATAATTAATAAGGTTATCTGTTAGGGGGCACAACAAATCCCTTTTCAAAAAATATGTGTTGACTGTGTCTCTCCTGCCCTGATTAGCCTTATTGCTCATTTTTTTATGCAAATCAGTCTACAAATAAACATCTTTTTATTTTTTCATCCATCTGCCTGATCTTCTGCCTCCTGGAACCCACCACCACACATGGTCTGCCACCTCCACCCGCAGAACGTGACAATATCAAGCTGGGGGTGGGGCTGTAATATACAGCTGGTGCTCTATGACAACAAATATTTCATTACACAGAGAAAATAGAAGACAAGCACTAAACACTAATCAGGTTAGTGATCACTAATATTGAGTTTTTATTATTATTTTTGGGTGGGGTACATTATTTAGATAATAAATATTTATTGTTGTAATGAACAAAAAGGGTCACTTTTCACCATAGAATTCACACAGTAACCTTTCATACACGCCAGCAGGTCATGGTCTGCTTGGGTGGACATTTTCTGTGACATGATTCACGAAGGAGATATTTGAAAGGTCTGCTGTGGACAAATCAACATGAAATATGATGATCTATCGTTGCCACAAATGCAAAAATAGTCATTGGTAATATGTTTTGGTCCAACAACATGCAAAACACGAGAGACATTACCAAGGCAATAAGGCACGGTTCATACGACACACAGATGCAGAGGTGTGGGAATGTTCAGAGGCTAAACTTGTTAAAAGGTCAGTAATTTCATTGTGGAAGTAGCTCACAGTTACATTTTTAAATAAGTAAGTTGTAAGGTAAAATATTTTGTTTATTAAACGTGTAGAAATGAGTTAGAACAAAATCACATTTTATTATTTTTATGTATTTAAGTTTTTTTTTATTTCTTGGACATTTACAGCAGCAATTTGTTAGAATATAACAGCAAAAAAGAAAATGTGTTATGAAATAAACAAAGTTGAAACGGAAGGGGTAACACTGATTGAATTAGCTTTTTATCAGTTCTTTTGTCTCCCTGATTCATACCCACCCTTTATTTCTTCTTCATCATTTTCAGACATTCATAAATATGGAACACAACTCTTCGAATGTACTCAGTGTCCATGGCTTCATCCTCAGCTGTTTTCACTCAAAAGCCGGTGCCCCTCACATAGCTACCTTCACCGTCTTCAACATCCTCCTCCTCCTCCCCCTCTACGTTTTCATCCTCTACCTGGGTCAGCAGCGATGGAGACAGCAGCGCTCCACCACACCAATGAGCCACTCAGACTGGATCACCTATCATGTGGTCATTTTAGAGCTGGTTAGCATTGTGGGGTCTATCGTCTGCTGCTGTGGCGTCTACACTAGCCGCCCATCATTGATTCTTCTGGGGTTTGCATTGTTCCCATTAAAACTAACAGGCCAGATGATGTTTAACATCCTTACATGTGTGGAGCGCTACCTGGCCGTTGTTCATCCTGTCACCTACTTGAGCCTGAAGACAGAAAATGGGATTAGAGTCAGGGATATAGTGACTGGCTGTGTTTGGGGGTTGAGTGTTGCATCAGTAGGTACGCTGTTCATCGTAGATGAGCTCGCTCTCATATTATTATCCTGCTTTACACTCAGCACTTGTGTTTTTCTCATCTGCTTCTTCAGCGTTTATGTTATTTGTGCTTTGACTCATCCGAGGCCTGGGGAAGGGACTGGTGATAGACGGCGGGTCGACCAGTCAAAGCTCAGAGCCTTCTACATCATAATGCTGGTACTGGGACTGTTGTTACTGAGGTCTGGAGGTAATGTTTTGACTCTTGCGAAAGTAGATGCACTGCATCTGGAGGAGAATGAAAGGTGTGGATTGTGGTTCTCCGTTTTCTGGTTCTGTCTGCCCAGCACATTGCTGTTACCTGTGATGTTTCTGCAGAGAGCTGGAAAACTCTCATTCAGTAAGCAGAAAACAAAGTCAGGCCAAACACACTGGAAGGGTGTAAGGGAGTAATGGGATGTTCATTCATGTATTCCTGTTTCCAGCTGAGAGGATGCATTTACTAGAGTTTTCGAACATCTTACTTCCTCTGCAACTGAACTGTTCAAACATTTGAATGTGTGCAAATCGAACTGAAACCTTTTCCATAATAAAAATTATGTTTTCAACATTTATTTGAATCATTTTAATGACATATTTTTCTATGTACTTAAGGTTAAGACTAAAATTTAGTTTCTCTGTAATCCGTCAAAATAAAGTAAAAATTGAACATTTGATTTAACTTCTTATTTTTTGTGCAGTAACTTGAAAACAAATGTGTGGCCATATACCAACGTAAATAAAATCATCTTCACCTACCACCATATTTTCTGGAACACTGATCACAAACATAGTTTAAATTTAAATAAAATTTATTTAAGAAGATCCATTTTGCTTTATATCACATGTCTGACAAATGCATCTATGCTAATGAACAATTCTTTAGAGATAGGAGATATCATACTGGAGCATTTTTGCCATTTGTTTGAAATGTTCTCATACAGCAATGTTTTATCAAGAACGTGGATAGCTTAAATCCCCTCTGAAATGTAAAATACTGAAAAAAAAACTGTCAATAAAGATTGTATCAGGATCCAGGAAACTGTTTCTGACTATCCCGCCAGATCATGCCTCCCTTATGTACCCTGCTGTGTACACAAATGCCCCATTCTGAGCTTGGAGCACTGCAACAGGAAGTGATGCTACAGCTTAGCTAGCTATATTAGCAACTAAATAACTTCATGGCTATGGAGGTGTGTAACGTTAGCATTTATTGCAGATAAACTGCTAACTTATTGGTTAAAAGTGTAAAACTACATTTGAAAAGGCTAGGGCCAATAAGAGCTGACGGAGAGCAGAAGAGAGTGAGCATCAGTGCGACATTTGAACGATGGTGTTAGCTGAAGGAACAGAAAAAGACTGCAAACTGATGCCCTGGTGGTCTGTTTCTTCTAGCTGGGTAAGATAATGTGTTTGCAGTGGCGGATTTAGCAATTTGAGGGCCCAAGGTGAACACAGACATGGGGCCCCCTTACACGGAATTTTCGACAATCTTATCTTTAACTGGATTTGCTAAACTCTACCCTCATCTGACATGAGTTATTTTCACTTATTACCAGTCCTCCTCTTTTTTTCCTGTCTTTCTCTCCATTTGAGTGCCTTCAATATTAGCACTGCTTTCTTCATCCTGTCAGTGCTCCTGTGCTGTTGCCTTTCTTTTTGTTTTTCTTCAATTTTCCATTTTTGGTCTATGTTTTCCTCCCTTTAAACATTTTCCATTGTCTGTCATTGTCTATGCTAAAAAATTATCCTCATCGTATCCGTTGGGAGTGTCAATGTCAAAGCAGTAGTACCAGTAAATAACCACTAGGTGTCATTAAACTATGTCAACAGAGCAAATATGTTTACATTATTTGCTGTTTACATTTAATCAACACACATACCGTATTTAGCCGAATATAGGACGAGTTTTTTTTTTATTAACAATTATGCAAAAAGGGGGGTCGTCTTTTAATCGCCGACTAAGCGTTTACATATACATGTCATATCTTTATAATTCACACATACTTGTCTGGTGTCTGGGGTCAGTACCCAACCGCAACAGCAGAGGTCGTGGTGAGGTCATTGAACTAGAGAAGAAAAATGGCGAGGAGGAATCTGGAGTTAAGCGGATCTAAAACTAGGCAAATTAACCAACAGCTGCGGCAGAGTTACGACGCTAACCTCAAAATGATGGTTGTCAACGCAGCAGAAGCAACTAACAACTGCCAGGCAGCCAGAAAATACGGCGTTATGGAGTGTAACGTCTGAAGATGGCGCATCCAGAAAGACCGTCTGAAAAATGCTAACAGCAAGAGAAAAGCTTTTCGTGGTCCACAACGCGGCCGCTTCCAAGAAATTGACAGGCGGGTGTGTGAGTTTGTTACTGAGAAACGTAACGAAGGTCTGCCCATTACCAGAGCCATCATCCAGCTCAAAGCCTTGAACATTGCCAAGGAGTTAAACATACCGACCACAGAGTTTAAAGCCAGCACCGGCTGGTGCATAAGGATGATGCGCCGGAGCGGCCTCGCACTGCGACACAGAACCAGCCTTGCCCAGCACCTGCCATCAGACTTCGCAGAGAAGCTGCAGTCTTTTCAGCGCTATGAGATTAGCTTGAGGAAAAAACACTCCTACACACTCGATCAGATCGGGAATGCCGACCAAACACCGGTGTTTTTTGACATGCCTGCATCTGTGACTGTGCACAAAAAAGGTGAGTTGTCTGTTATCGTGAAGTCAACTGGAAATGAAAAGAATCGGATCACCGTCATGTTGGTGTGCCTGGCAGACGGGACTAAGTTGGCCCCGTATGTGATTTTAAAATGCAAAACTGTGCCGAAAGAGCCAATGCCCGCTGGCATTATTGTGAGAGCCCAGGAGACAGGCTGGATGGAGAGCAAACTTGTGGTCGATTGGCTAAAAGTGGTGTGGGGAACGCAACGCTGCACGCTCAGAAAAAAGAGAAACATGCTGATTATGGATGCGTTCCGTGGACACCTGACTGATGCAGTCAAAACTCAGGTGAGGAAGATGAACGGCGACCTGGTCATCATACCGGGCGGAATGACAAGCCAGCTACAGGTGCTGGATGTAGTGGTTAACAAGTCTTTCAAGGACAACCTGCGCAGGAGGTACACAGAGTGGCTCCTGTCCGGTGATCACGCTCTCAAACCGTCTGGAAAAATTCAAAAAACGACTGTACATCGGCTTTGTGAATGGATCCTCCAGGCATGGGATGCAGTAACAGCAGAGAGCATCATCAACGGCTTTAAAAAGTGTTGCATATACAATGCATTGGATGGCAGTGATGATGACATTCTGTGGGAGGAGGCGGGACTGCAGCGGGAGAGTGACAGTGACTCTGAGCAGAGCGAAGCAGAGGACATCTGTGAGTAAATGCCTCTTGAAGACTTTTGAAATAACTTTTGATTTGACATGTTAAGAGACGTTCTTACAGTTTGACTACAGTGGGTTTTTTTTTGTTCAGTACCGTTTGTGTAAAGCACTTTGAGTTGGATTTTATTTGTTTGATTAAGTGCTATATACATAACATTTGATTGATTTCCTGACAGAACCCTAAAAGCTTCATAACAGATAATTGTGATTGCATTAATAGGTAAATATTAAAGTAGTCTGTAATACGGTATTACTGTATTTACCAAAATTTTTCAAATATTAAATATTTTCTTTAAAAAGTGAATTTTGCCTTTTTCTTAAAATTAATCTCTTGGAAAGGGGGAATCGTCTTATAATAGGAGTCATCCTATATTCGGGTAAATACGGTAATTAAAAATATTTTCTGCTAAATATGTTGCATGCACGTCCCATTTGTCGGTTCCGTTAAAACCCAGTTCCGTTAGAACTTATGAGACTGTGCATCTATCAGGGTTCGGTGGGGATGTCGGTGAGTTTTATTGTACTAGACCCTGGTTATGGACTTCCTAAGTAAGAATCATATCTTCTATTTTAAAGGTGAAATGATATGCAAGACTTGTCCCTTTGTAGTAGCCCACTTCTTTTTAAGCAATCCCGTTATTTTTTGGTTAAAATACTGGGGACGAAGCCCGGCGGGAGGCCAGCCCTTCCGGCAATTGTTTGGGTTATTTGGATTAATTGCGCCTCTATCAGCTTATGTGGATGGTTGGTAACTATAAAATGATTCCTGTTAGTTGGCCGGACTAACATAGATTTATCAATTTATTTAATTAATCCAACCTTCCAGCGCTGATAGAGACTTTTTCAACTTGTGAATCAGAGCCAAAATTAACCACTAATGTTCTGGTTTTATCATCCTTAAGACAACTCGTCACTCGCGGGTGAGGGAGGAGTCAAGCTCCTCTTATCTTAAGGTTTCGTTATATTAATCTGTCACAAACCGTAAAGTACATCCTGATAATTCAGGAACCCATAATTAATGTGCTTACCTTTGTGCAATAATGGTCAGGGCTCCCACTGGCCCCTTCAAAGAGGACCTCTTTAAGAATCAGGAATGTAGATTCTCTTTCAAAAAGTTTATTACAGGATCAAAAAATACAAAAAATGAGTAAATATAAAATTAACTGCTTCCCCCAAGGAGGAATTAGTTCTAATGATTGATTAAGAAATAAGGAGTTGATTTACACCAACTCGGTCTTCTGTGGATCGCCCCAAACTTCTCTCTCGCTCCGGTCAGAGCTGCTGCTTTTATATCATTCCTGGGTCAGCTTAGACAATGTAAAAGTCACATATATCATTATCTCATGACGGTGAGGTCATGAGGTCATTTACCAGATACACTTTTTAGCTCAACACAAAACATCTGGTGTCATTATTACTTCATGCAGCATTCTACATGAGGGCACAAAACACTACATTCAGCACTCTTCATGAGGGCACAGGTCATAAATCATCATGTTTGTAGCAAATTGTAGGTCTTCCTTCAGCATTCCTGAGAGGACTTCTGGATCCAATGGGCTGTTTTCACTCTAATCCAGTCCTTCTTTTCCCGCCAGAGGTGGACCCAGGGGGTGGATCCAGGGGTGGATCCAGGGGTGGAGCCAGAGATGAAGCCAGACTGCCTCCTGACCTTTTGCCTAGTTCTGTCCCGGACAGCAAGTTTTGAACTCTTGTCCCTTTGATCCTTCTGTTACCCTTGTTTCTGACCACTGTTTCTGAGTCTTGACCTGCTGGAACTTGCTACAAATACAATAGCTTACAACATTTATAAATGTTGACAAATTAATCACATGATAGTGGAAAGACATTCAAGAAGAAATAGATGAATTTGAATGGACCGAAGCATGTTTTAAAGGTGCAAAAACAAACTATAAACACGCAGCTTAAATTATTATAGTATAAATATAATACGATCTATAATCTTAAAAGAAAGTATTTTAATAAAATGAAAACATCTTATGTTTTAATCTTGCTTTATGCACATTCAGGCTGTTTTTGCCTCTGCTGAATCAGAAATTCTGTGTCAATTTTCTGAATGTGAACTTATTGTTTATTATGCTATTTGAACATTAATAAAAATATTTAATTTTTTTTTAATAAAACCAGCAACACTTACCAAGGAAACCATTTAGCATCCTCCACTTCGGGATAATCTTCAGCCTTCTAGCATCACAGGCCTCAATCACAGCAGAAACACGTCTAAAGAAATGTTCCTTGGTTAAGCTTCGGTTTATGTCTCCAGATTTCCTCTGTGATGCAGAGAAATATCCAATATTTTGAGAGGGATGGTTTAGTGCAAAGTACTCACGCATCCTGTCATCAATTTGGTACCACTTTGCAGGATCAGATGTAGCTTGTTAACACCCTTTCTGGGTCTAGATGCTCCTGCTGACAGCCTCTGCAGACCCTTGCAGCAGGACGAGGCTGAAGTTAGCTTCCGATTCCGGCTTCCAATTCGGGAAATGGCTAAAGGGCCATTACACCCAATTTTTCTCTACTCTGACCATCTTTAATCTGCTCTAGCTCAAAAACTACTACAGCCATACTGTTCAAACCTGTTCTAGATTCCAGAGTCTGGGGGCCACAGCAGCAGATGATCTGTCACCTTTGGTCTTTAGCCTGGTGTGCTGCACAACCAGTAGGCTTTGATCACTGGACCTCAGGAAGAAGAAGAAAATATCATTTCTATAGCGTCTCTCAAGATAAAAATCACGAGGCGCTGGGGGTGTAAGGACTGAGAAGACTGAGAAGATCACCAGTGTTTGCATGTATCAGAGGTGGCTAAAGTCATCATTTGCATTTTTTACTGTGTGGTCATCGGAACAAGCCCCCACACCGTGAGAAGAAACATCTCAGCTCTAAAGCCGATCTTCATCCACATACGTCACGTCACACGATCAGCAAGCAGAAATCCGTGTGTTAGGAGATCGTTTTTGGCCGCTGCTGTAAAAAAAGTGAGGTGCGAACCAGAAAAGCTTCTGCCGATCACAATTCAACAACGGATTATGAAAGAACGGATAAGGCTTGAAACACGCAGATTCTTCCTGATGTAAGAGGTGAGTCCACGCTTTGTTTTGGTTGTTTTGGCCTTGACATCATCCTAGCGTACAACGCTCTGTGACTCAGAAAAACAGTAAAAACGGTGAGAAATGCTGGCAGCGAAGGGCTTCACTGATCAGGAAATGGCTGGCAGTGAATGAATTAAGGTTGTGTTCTATTTTTACCACGAGCCACTTCTGGGACACGTCGACTTCCGCAGTTAGCATAGGGCTAGGGAATCACACATAGTTTAGTTTCAGTGTAAAATCCTCAGTAATTTTCAAAATAAAGGTGCTGCAGCAATGCAATTTCATACATGTGAAGCTTAGGTGTGACCCAACAGCTTATTTACTTCCAGCATCATTCCAGAAGTGCAGCTGTGTTTTTCATGGCTTTAATCCTGGCAGTGAAGAGCAGCAGCATCATATATGACATCAAACAGCGATATCAAACATGATTACCATCTTTTTGGTTTAATGACGGATTGCATAAACAAACCGTGACATTTGAAGTCTCGAGGGATTTTGTGATTTCGCAATTCCAGCGAAGAGCACAGCGAGGACGCCGTGCCGCTGCCAAGATTCTCCCAGTGTGAAAAGAACCGCTTTGAAGTTCGCAAATGAACCGTTCTGCTGCCATTTCCCACCACTGATGATTCCAGTGTGAAACCAGGTTCAGAGATCATCACCGGTGCACCAGATCACCTCTTGGTTGATCTGTGCAAAGTATTTGGTTTCTTGTTTATTGGTAATGAATATAATCATATCATCAGCATACATGATATTCAAGCTGATAGGTATGAATTCAGCTGATATTTTTTCAAGAAATGAGGAAAAATGTCTAAGACAAAATCTAAATAATTTCAAAAACATAAAAGTAAGAAATGTAAAAAGTCATAATGACATATTTCTGAAAGGACCCAATATTTCTATGTTAAGATCAAAGTATACAAAAAAACATTTGGAGGGGACAAAAGATGTGTCCAGATCTCACACAATGGCGATGCTTCTCGGCATTGGCACTGTTAACATTAGAGGGATACATTGTATAAACACATTTTTTACAACTTACGTTTCTCATCTTTTCTTATTACTGTGCAGTAACAATCCTTTTGGGTTTACACATTTAGCCCTGCTTTTCATTTACTGTTATTCCTGCAGCACGTATATTTTCCCCGTCTGTATAAAAACAACAGAGGTAAAACCAGACTAGAGGGGATATTGAACCATGTAAATGTTGACAGTACCAAGCAAGCTTCTACCCCTTTTGATTGAAACACTATTTCCCAAGTAATATTAAAAACAAACCTGACCACTATTATGCCAAATATTGTAATAATGGTGTTGAATGCCCGCTGCTTTGATTGGTCTAGCCCCTCCCTGCCTTTGCCTCTTTCCCCTGGGCTTGGATGGATGAGAACACACAGAACAGAAAGGCTACAGAAAGAGGCAACTACTAAAGATGAAACCAAGAGGAAAACATCCATGAAGAAAAACATTTTCAACATGACTAAAACTACTGCTATGATGCAAAACAGCCAAACAAGACCAATGGTGACGTTTCTCATTCTGATCCACCTTTCAGTTCTCAGCTTCAGGTAAGTAATGGGGTGAACGACGGCCAGGTAGCGCTCCAAACAGGTCAACACAGAGAAGAATATTTCTCCAAACCAGTTAAGTCCATAGGTTAAGTTCCCCCCTGCTATCATGTTCATATCCTTCCTGTAGATGCCACAGCTGCAGACAGCATTCCCACACACACCAATCAGCTCCATAGTGACCATGTGGTATGTGAAGCAGTCAGTGTGGCTGACTGATCCGACTGAAGAGGACACACCTCTTTTCTGCCAGTGTTGATGACCACGGTGGAGGATGAAGGTACACAAAGGGAGAAGGAGGCAGATGTTGGTGAATTGGAATGATGAATACATGAAGGAGCTGTCTTCAGAGACATAGCAGTACACATATTCGGGAAAGAAGAATTCGCCGGAGAGAACATGGGTCTTTAGCAGTGATTCATTGGATGATGACAGGTTTGTGGACATATCTAGAAGTCAATAGACCAGAAGGTTAAACATATCAAATAGCAGACTATTTCACAAAAGTAGCCCATTACAACACCATACCAAGTTACCCTATAGAGTCTGAGGATTTAGAACTGAATAGAGTCTTGAGTCTTCAAAATAGTCTCTGATTGATGTCCATCCTACAGCAGTTCTGGCTTCCCTCTGGTGCTTTCCCACCTTTTTGGTGATTGACATTAAATCTGTTTCTGCTTGGTTGCATCATCTCATCTAAGAAAGGGTTCAGAAGGTAAACAGACTTTCTTCTACCAACACTATCTCCATCCGGACAAATCCTAATAGGCTATTTGCATGGGATGGCAAATTAGCATAGTGCACAACTCTCAGTTCTTCCAGTACTAATGTACGTCAATGAGTAGATGGCTTTTTTTCTACACGAGACTCCTCCAGTATTGGACCAAAATTATTGTATGTAGTATGTGCATTGCTTATTGCAATTTTAAGTTGTTATTCTTGAAGGTGTCTTGTCAGTAAAAATGTTCTTATTGATTAGCAGCTTAAAGTAAGATCCAACAAAGTAAAGAAGATCAAGTTTAATGGAAATAACTCAGTGTTCACCTTTGTTATAGAGAACTACATTTAGATTGTGCCCACAGATAAGATAAGATAAGATAAGATAAGATAAGATAAGATAAGATGAGATCTTGTCCCAGGGGAATGATTTTAACGTGAATATAGTCAGTGCAACAAGAGGGCTACATATAAGGAATAGTTAGGTTAATGCTGAGTATAATTCACAAATACATTATAGAAATGTATTGCTTAATCTGATGCAAATTGAAATATCAGAAATTATAATGATCACTGACCTCATCAATGTGTGCTTCAGAGCCTCCACCCTTGGTGTTTCTACTCTACGTTGAGCTCTTGTAGTTTATCCTACTTCTGTTTAACATCAATTCAAATATGTCTGATTTGCATAAAAAAATAATATATAAACAGTCAAACTAAATCAACACCTCTTGAGTTACAAAAACCAGAAATATAAAAAACAGAATATCTTGACAAAGCAGATTGATTTCTGTAATGCCATTCAAAAAGCGAAACTTGTTCATTAGATTAATTCATTATTCATTCATTCATTTAAGAACTAATGCTGAGACTAGCAACATCATATTTAGTCTTTTTATTTATTTATTTATTCTAGGTGCCGTACTCGCGGGGACCGGGCTTTCTCAGTCCTAGCACCGTCACTCTGGAACCATTTGCCACCCTCAGTTAGGCTGTCCCCATCTCTGCCAGTCTTTAAGAGTCGCCTAAAAACCCACCTCCTCTGCTTGGCGTTCCCTGAACGTGTTTGAATGTGGCCCTCTTGTATGTTGATTTTATTTCCCTGTTTTCATTGGTCTCTGTATCCCTTGTTTTACCCATTTGTTTTCTACTAGAATGTTTTACCTTTTTTTTTTGTAATATTTGAATTGCTTTTAATTTCGATTTATTCATCATGTTTAACTTTCTCATGTACCATGTTCAGCGCCTTGGGCTTCCCGACAGGGAAGGCGCTTTATAAATAAAGCTTTGATTGATTGATTTATTGATTGATTGATTGATGGTCATGTACACACTTTTGGACTGCAAAAACTCCTCAAACGACCCCAAGGTAAAACCAATTTTGCTTATGATATTTAAACTTTTTGTGGGGAACTGTCACATTGAGGAATGGAGGAGTAGGAGGAGTAGGACCCATAATGCAGACACCCAGAATGACACGAGGCAGGAGTAGATGTAAACGAAAACATTCCTTTATTAGGAAGACAAAAAACTAAATAAAGGGGACGACAGAACAACGCTGACACGAAACAATGGACCAACAACACAGTGAGACACAGACAGGGTTTTATACACTGGGGCAGGATGATTGGGGAATGAGCTGCAGGTGCGTGGGGAGAGAAACCTGGTGAAATCAATTAACCAATGGGGAGAGGAAACAGGGAGAAATAGAACATGACCTATGAATAATAACAAAGCCTAAGGACTAGAAAGACAAATAACTAAAAATCTAAGGCGAAAAGGAGAATTAATAAACCAGAGGGAAGGACCAAGGAGGAACCTAGAAGAAAAAAAACTGAACCTAAAAAAACTACAGGGAAAGACAAGCTGGATGAGACAAAGAATAACAAGAATAAGTAAACCTGGGAAACCTGGTGGGAGCTGGAGGACAGAAGGGACACAGGAAGCTGGGTACATGTGAGGGGGGATTCTAGAGAGACACTTGAAGATGGATGGAGAACATGAAGGAGGCTGCAGACAAGGAGACACATGAGGACACAAAGAGGCACATAAGGGAAACCTAGAGAAGGATGGAGAACACAGGGAGACACGTAAGGGAGACGCAGGACGCAGACCATGACAGGAACTTGATAAAACACTAGAAATGTATCATCTGTGAATTGTGCATGACATTTTCTGCAAACAGCTGCCTGGAATTCCTAGAAACCACTCTGCGTCTCAAACACAACCAAAATGTAAAGTATGTCTGGTTCAGTTCCTATGCCCTGGTGAGCTCGTACAGTGTTCAGATTTGCATCTGCACAAAGTTGTGTGCGTGTTCAAAGCAGGATCATTAAATGTTTGTTTTTAGTGTGTGTTCGTGAGTGGGTCCATTTATGCACACCAGTACAGTGTGATGGTTTACAATGAAGGTATTTTGTACCCTTTGATGCATAATGGTCACTTCAGTGGACAGGTACTCAAAATTGTTATTATTATTATTATAATTTTTATTTTATTTTTTTGCTATTAAGCATAGCTCTTAAAGACTTTATTGCATTTAAGCTCCTCCATTTTGACTTCAGTAAGTCAAGCCAACATATTTCATGTTCAGAATGCACGCTGTCCACTGAGGTAGACATGTAATAAATTATTTGTAAATTATTAAATGATACAAAAACATTTGTTGAAATTAGTTTCATTCACACCTAAAGATGAATGAAAAAAGTTCTTAAAAAACATGGTTGAAGATTTCATAATTAATCAAAGGGTTGATAAGGAAAACAGAATAGGTTTTTGTACTTTAACATAAGTGTTTATTTTTAATGAAGCAGAAAATATGGGTATCTATAATATGGTGTTAGAGAAGAGGCCCTGGTCTCATAAAAACAGACGACTCAACAAGAAAAATCAGGAGTTGAGGAAATATTTTTTTCTGCAGTCTGTACATGTCCAAAAAGCAAAAAATTATTATTATTATTATTATTATTATTATTATTATTATTATTAGTAGTAGTAGTAGTAGTAGTAGTAGTAGCAATAATATAGACATGGAACCATCAAATCATTTACATGATTGGGAGCTGACAAAAAAACTTCTACTCAAGACCAAAAAGACAACATTTTACTTGATTTGCTCATCAGTACATACATTCTTAAGGATTTATGAATCATGAAAAAAAAAATTATAGACATCAACTCAAATAAACCTTGAGATAAAGGAACTTTTTTCGTATTTTTTTGTTCCGACTTGATAACATATGTGTAAAGTGACCTTCGTAAACATCAGCCACACAACTTTATAAGGCTAAATGGTGCTATCTAATTTACATGAAGTAAACTACCTTGTGCCCAAGCATTATACAAATAAATGGGCTAAGCCATTTACAGCTTAACTGGAAATGATGATTAATTGTTACAGCACCATGTCCTAAGTTGGAATGTTTTCCAAGCAGCTTTATGTGCAGGTGAAATTTCTGCATGACATATTTTTTCTACTAATTGTAACAAAGGCATTGCAAGCTTCTTGATCCTACAGTTTTTTTTTTTTTATTCTGACGAGTCAGACAAGTGTGAGGCATATCTGGCAGGGGTTAGAAATTGAAATACAAACATGTTTTTGTATTGTATCTCATTTTATTTGAATTACATTACAAGCCTCACACGTCACCTTTTAGAAGAGAAAAACTACAAAAGTGCTGTATCTATTCAGTGTGATTATAAAAATAAAAAAAAAATCCACATTTCAACTCAAATGCACATCTGACTTGATGCTAGCTGTCCCAGCCCAATGAAATACACACTCCAGGTCCGTATTGGTATAATTACTGAGACATAGTCCATCCAGCATGAGACTACCAGCAGTGTCCATGCAAAGCCTCTTTGAACCCTTCTAATTGCATAATATTGCATGCAATTCTTAGAAATGCAAACAAAATAATTTACTGGTGCATTTGCTGTTCAAGAATGTAAATGTTACTTTTTCTAATTCAGACCCAAACATCACATTTTGACACCTCTCTTGTGGCACACCAGTTTTCCTGCTCTGTGCAGGAATAAAAGAGGTAACACCAGACTACAGGGCAGATTAATCCAGGAAAAGCATGAAATAATCAGACAACCTTGGTCTAACTTAGAATAAAACACTGATTCCCAAACAATATTAACAGATAACTTCACTACCAGTACTCCCAGTATTGCATTCATGGTATGGAATGCCCTCCGCTTTGTCAGGTCTACCCTGGCCCTGCCTTCACCTGCTTCCCCTGGACCTGGATGGATCAGGACACAGAGAACACCTCGGGTAGAGAATGAAACAATGGTCAGGAATGAAACCAAGAAGCAAATATTAATGATGGGGAAGACCTTTATCATCTCTAAACCAATTACTACAAAACAACAGAGCCAAACACAGACGATGCTAGCGTTTCTAATTCTGACACCTTTTTTATTTCTCAGGTTTCGGTAGGTGAGGGGATGAACGACAGCCAGGTAGCGCTCCACACAGGTCAACACATGAAATAATATCTCCCCAAACCAAGCAAAATCAAAGATAAAGTTCCCCACGGCTAACAAGTTTAAATTCGTGCAGTAGATGCCACCACAGCCTACAGCACACCCAGAGAGACCAATCAGCTCCATGGTGGTGAGATGGTAGGTGAGGCAGTCCGAGGGACTTAGTGAAGAGGAAGAGCCCCTAAGCTGCTGATGACCATGGTGGAGGATGAAGACACACAACGGGAAGAGGATGCTGATGTTGGTGATCAGGAATGAGGAGTAGACGAAAGAGCTTGTTTCAGAGATGTAGCAGAACAAGTACTGAGGGACGGGAACTTTACTGGTGAAAAGTTGTGGATCAAGAAGTGACTGGTTGGAGGTTATGAGAGACATTTCTGGAACACGTCTGTTCACACCCTTAAAGTTGACCATGTGTATCCACCAACAGCAAAAAATAATAACAATAATAATAAGGAAAAATGTTAAATATTAATACACAGACCAGTCATTCTTTACACCATTAAGTACCAAACTTTACTTCTTTTGTTTCAATAAAATCTAGTCAAAATGTACACATGAGTTAAAGTGGTGATCTGATGAGCAGTTTACTGTAGGAGTTATTTTAGTAGCCTGAAATCACAGCTTCCAAAACGCTACTTAATATATTTCTGAAGGATTATTGTTACATGAATTAATTATGTAAGGCAAAGGAAACATGTAGTTGTGAAATTCATTAGACTATCACCAACCTGATCAGCATTCTTCTTGTTCTGCTTTCCTTTGTGGACTCTATGCAAACTGAAACGCTTGTTTATTACAGCTCCACCCTCATTTTGACTAAGATTTATCCAAATAAAATGTATTTACACAGAAATATCTGACGGGCAAATGAACTATTGCATAGACAAATAGAGCAATACACTACAGTACACAGCAGGAACATACATTTGCATAGTTTTCCACTAAAACAAACCAAACTAAAGCGAAACGTCAAACAAAAATGGAATATCAAAGGACTTTTAGAAAATGTTTATCATTTATGTAAAGCCCCCCCGCAGAACCCGAGGCAGGCATCACCCTTGCATTGTTGTCGCAGAGTCACAAACTAGATGAAATAAATAATTTGACCCAAACACTCCTTTATGTTTGTTTAGTGTTTTCAATTCAAGAAAACATTTCTGTCTGTCCTCCACCTCCTGACCGTGGAACTGTGGACCAGCTCTATACCCTTGCAAGGGTGATGGAGGGGGCATGG
>SSNQ01034573.1:1041476-1063402 GCA_006942095.1 Nothobranchius kuhntae
CCAGTCATTCTTTACACCATTAAGTACCAAACTTTACTTCTTTTGTTTCAATAAAATCTAGTCAAAATGTACACATGAGTTAAAGTGGTGATCTGATGAGCAGTTTACTGTAGGAGTTATTTTAGTAGCCTGAAATCACAGCTTCCAAAACGCTACTTAATATATTTCTGAAGGATTATTGTTACATGAATTAATTATGTAAGGCAAAGGAAACATGTAGTTGTGAAATTCATTAGACTATCACCAACCTGATCAGCATTCTTCTTGTTCTGCTTTCCTTTGTGGACTCTATGCAAACTGAAACGCTTGTTTATTACAGCTCCACCCTCATTTTGACTAAGATTTATCCAAATAAAATGTATTTACACAGAAATATCTGACGGGCAAATGAACTATTGCATAGACAAATAGAGCAATACACTACAGTACACAGCAGGAACATACATTTGCATAGTTTTCCACTAAAACAAACCAAACTAAAGCGAAACGTCAAACAAAAATGGAATATCAAAGGACTTTTAGAAAATGTTTATCATTTATGTAAAGCCCCCCCCCAACCCCGCAGAACCCGAGGCAGGCATCACCCTTGCATTGTTGTCGGAGAGTCACAAACTAGATGAAATAAATAATTTGACCCAAACACTCCTTTATGTTTGTTTAGTGTTTTCAATTCAAGAAAACATTTCTGTCTGTCCTCCACCTCCTGGCCGTGGAACTGTGGACCAGCTCTGTACCCTTGCAAGGGTGATGGAGGGGGCATGGGAGTTTGCCCAACCAATCCACATGTGTTTTGTGGATTTGGNGGCTTATGACCGTGTCCCCAGGGGCACCCTGTGGGGGACGCTCCAGGAGTATGGGGTGGGTGGCTTTCTGTTCAGGGTCATTCAGTCCCTTTACCAGAGGAGCATGAGTTTGGTCCGCATAGCTGGTAGTAAGTCGGGCCTGTTCCCGGTGAGGGTTGAACTCCGCCAGGACTGCCTTTTGTCACCGGTTCTGTTCATTACCTTTATGGACAGAATTTCTATGCGCAGCTGTGATGTGGAGTGTGTCGAGTTTGGTGGCAGGAGAATCTCGTCTCTGCTTTTTGCGGATGATGTGGTCCTCCTAGCTTCATCCAGCTCTGACGTTCAGCTCTTGCTGGGTAGGTTCACGGCCGAGTGTGAAGCGGCTGGGATGAGGATCAGCACCTCCAAATCTGAGACCATGGTTCTCGACCGGAAAAGGGTGGCTTGCAAACTCCGGGTCGGGAGAGAGGTCCTACCTCAAGTGGAGGAGTTTAAGTATCTCGGGGTCTTGTTCATGAGTGAGGGTAGGAGGGATCGGGAGATCGACAGGTGGATTGGTTTGGCGTCTGCAGTGATGCGGACGCTGAGCCGATCTGTCGTGGTGAAGAGGGAGCTGAGCCAGAAAGCCAGGCTCTCGATTTACCGGTCGATCTACGTCCCAATCCTCACCTATGGTCATGAGCTTTGGGTAATGACCGAAAGAACGAGATTGCGGATACAAGTGGCCGAAATCAGTTTCCTCCGTAGGGTGGCCGGGCTCAGCCTTAGAGATAGGGTGAGGAGCTCGGACATTTGGGAGGCACTCGGAGTAGAACCTCTGCTCCTCGGGATCAAAACGAGTCAGTTGAGGTGGTTTGGGCATCTGGTCAGGAGGCCTCATGGATGCCTCCCAGGGGAGATGTTTCGGGCATGTGCTGCCGGCAGGAGGCCCCCGGGTCGACCCAGGACACGTTGGAGAGGTTACATCTCCAATCTGGTCCGGGAACGCCTTGGGGTCCTGCCGGAGGAACTGGTGGAGGTGGCTGGGGAGAGGACAGTCTGGAGCTCCCTAGTTGGGATGCTGCCCCCGCGACCCAGACACGGATAAGCGGAGGAAGACGACAACGATGATTTCTGTCTGTTTTCAGAAAACAGATGTGAAATATAACGTGATTTGATTTGAATGTGGAGTTTAGGTGTGTTTGTTTTAGTTTGGTTGGAGCAGACTTTTCTGTTTCTCAAGGTCCAACAAATGTTCTATTAAATCTAATTTGGCATACTGGATAAATTGTGATTTTGGGTCACCTTTTCCCCCAACAGCCATGTTCACAGTTGTTCTAGCTTCTTTTTCCTGCTTTACACAAAAACATCAGTGGGATCACAAGACTGCTGGGCAAAAAAAGCCAAACTACACTTGTCAGGATTAAACACATATTGCTTGATACTGTCACAAATTCAACAGTCCAAACAAGGGTCACTGCAAACCTCAGCACCAGTACTCCCAGTATGGCGACAATGGTGTAGAACGCTCTTTGCTTTTTGTGGTCAACCCTTTTCCTGAATCCTTCCTTTTGTCCCAGGACTGAGTTTATCAGAGAGCAAAGCACAGAGAGACTGCAGTAGGAGACAGTCACTACAGCTATTATCAAAGAAATGAAGTTAAAAATGACCAAATTGTGAGTCATCGACACAGTCCCGGCAACGCAAATCAACCAGACACAACCAATGACAATGTTTCTGACTTTGATTCCTCTTTCCTTTTTCAGACTCAGATAGAAGATGGGACGTACCACAGCCAGGTAACGCTCCACACAGGTCAAGATGTGAAATAGTGTCTCTCCAAACCATGACATGCACCACAGGGTGCCGCCAACAATGAACAAGCCGACATCCTTCTTGAAGATATCCCAGCAGCAGATGACACACCCAATAACACCTATAATCTCGATGGTAACCAGATGGTAGGTGAAGCAGTCGGAGTGACTTGTAGTTGCTGATGTGAGGTTGGGCCAATGTTGCCACCAATTCTGTAGTCCATGGTAGAGGACCAGGATAATGAGAGGGAGGTTGATGAAGATGGAGGTGATATAGAAGCCAGAAAAAATGAAGGAGTTAGGTCTAGACATGAAGCACTGAAGATAGGGAGGAAACGGTAAAGAGGAGGTAACGAGGGAAATATTTGAGTCATGTGCAATGGAAGGGAAGTCAACCAACATGTCTGAAAGAGGAAAGGACACAAGAGATCAGAGATATTAAACTTCTTCCTGATTTCATGGTCTTAAAGCTGCAGTGGCAAATATGGAAAACAAATTAACTCAAAACGCTTTTTTCATGCCTCTGAACAACGCTCTATTGTGGTATGTCTTGTAGCCTAGCTTTGGTCAAAAATTTCCCAAAATACACCACGGTATTTTCAAAAGGATGGCGGGCCAGAAGCCGGTGCCTACTTTGGGCCAAATAACTACAGCTAACTATAAAAAAATATATAATGAAATGAATATCTCACATGTTTCCAAAAACCTTTGATAACAGCTGCTTTCAGACGAAAAGCAAATATTGGACCAGCCGACTGGTGATCTGGCCAAACTGCAGCACTTCTGCACTTCCATGTGTCCTTCATTCACAATCATGTGTTTAGCAACAGAACACCATTGGTGTGAGTGGTTCTCTGCTGAAGGGAGAAGCAGTTGGCTGCTACCTCTTCAACTTGTGAACAAACTACCAGAGTTCCAAAAAGAAAAACACCTTCTGAAGTCACGGACAACAAAATATGTCAGGATGAAGAAAATAGCAACTGGTGTTCAGAATTATCTCGTTTTCTCTGACATTGTGGGTCCCCAGTTCTGGCAGAAGTATCTCAGGAATGATACCCAAGAGGAAAGGTGAGTCTGCTGTGACTGGGGGTTAACAAACGGAGAACACATGCCTCGGTAGAACATTGGAACATTGGAACACACCTTGGCGGCTCCCAATGACGTATCTCCTAGGCAACCGGGGCGGGGTCAAGACATCAAGGCAAGGTTCCTTGGCATTGAGAAACACCCTGGGTTTGCTTTCATAAACTAGCTTGTTTTGTAGGTTCGCTAAAGCAGCTTTGAATTTGTTTTAGCTAGTAATTTTTTTCACATTTTATGTATCATTTTGTGTGTGGATTTGTGACAAGACCACTATTGTAAAGCACTGAATGTGGATATTTGGCTTGATGATCACTGGATTTCTTCTGATTGGAGTGGGAGGATATCTGGTTTTCTGGAAATTTGGGAAGTCAGGAGCGATTGGAGTGCAACCCACACCCATGGCAAGCACCGCCCGGGCGGATGCCTCACAGACTGGGACGTTACTTGAGGTGAACCGTAAGCTGGACAATGTCCTTGCTGCGTTGCCGGTATTAGTGCGCAAAATTGGTCATCTCGGAGAGGGTCACTGGATGTTGTGGTGATGTTTAATACCTAAATTGGCTTCACTGGAGGACTTGAATGATCAATACAGACTTTAGGGCAGAGAGGAAAATTATCTCTGCCTGACCCAAACAATGTCCTGTTATCCAATCTGACACCATAAGCAGCCTTGGAGTTGCGTGCAACAACCCCCACGATGGAAGGAATGCAGACAGACGCTGTGAAAACCTGACCCCCCCACCACCACCACCACCTTCAGATTGTGGTCTCTGCATAGCGAGGTCATCAAAATGGAGGCACTCAATGTGCTCTGTGCTTTCCCATGACCTCCCACCCACCTGTGGACACAGTTGGCTGAGCGCCACACGGCTGCTCCCACTGAGGAAACCAGGATCCCCTCCCAGCCACTGCGTTCCACTGTGGAGACCATGGACAGCTCCTTCAGAGGCAGACTGAGACATCCCAGATGTAAAACAGAACACCACCGTAGATCATTCATCCCCTCTGCAGTGAGAGTGTATAACTCCTCAGTTTACGCGATACTGGCATTATCCTGTTACACAATACCACCAATGCAATATTCAGTATGCATTCAGTACTTGTTCAATATCAATAATAATACCAATAACAATTGTAGTGGTCGCAGGTTAACATTCCTGCGTTTGTGTATGTACATGTACCGTTGTTAATATTTTTCTTCCAATTATTCTCTTGAGTGTTGGTGCTGCTGTAACAAGTGAATTTCCCCACTGTGGGATCACTAAAGTCTATTCTATTCTATTCTATTCTATTCTATTCTATTCTATTCTATTCTATTCTAATTGTTGATCTGACTAAAAAGGCAAAAGTAGCAGAAATCTGCATATATGTTTATTTCACAACACAGAAAATAATTTTCATATTAGTTAAATTTTCCAGATCATCCTATTTTAAACCTTTGAGAACAATTGTTAAATATTACTATTGAGATGTGGCCTAATGGTAGAGTGTACACCCTGGGACTAGGAGGTTGGGATTCAAATGCCATTCGGGTCATACCAAAGGCTTCAACATTGGGACCCAATGCCTCCCTGCTTGACACTCAGCTTTTAAAAGGGTTTGTTGGGGGGTTAAACCACCAAATAGCTCCTGAGTTCAGCCACAGCTGCAGGTCGCCGCTCCCCACAGGGATGGGTCAGATGCGGAGATGAATTCCACAAATGTGTGATGATGACTAATGGGATTTTGACTTTGACTTACAAGAGTTATTTTTGTCAGCCTGAATTCATACCCGGAAATAAAACCCTTCATTTCACTGACACTCCGCCCATGCCCGCTCTAACACAATGTGCCTACAACAGCATCGTAGTTGAGTTGGCTGTTGTAGTCCAGTGGGAAAGACATCTCAGTTTTGCCAGGTACTGACATGGGTTTGAAGCCCTGTGGTGTCGGCAGTAATTTATTTAACCAACTGTAGCAGACTTCATGTTTGTATTTATGTTTTCACTATTTCCAGCTAAATATTTTGTGTCTTTAATAATCTTTGAATTTGGTCATTTCCAAGCAGCACTTGAGTTAATTTACTCTGCTCAGCTTTATATTGGCGAGTGTAGCTAAAATAGAAGAAAAAAGCAGGAATATGTAGTGATAAACATAAATTAGGTTGAATTTCAAAATAAAATTTGCAGCTGAAATAAGAAAATGCATGAATGCGGCCAAAAACTGGTTGGGGGTATTTATCATGAGCAAACAACATTACATGCTAAAAATCTCCAAAAACAATGGATTTTACATGATAGGCTCCCTTTGAATCAGGCTGAGAAAACAGTAAAGCCATTAATATTAAGTCTATTGATTTTTGCAAGGAAAAGTCTAGTGAATTGTATATGATGGTGATAAATAAAATAAGAATTACACCAACCTGAAGAGTGTTTTCTGTAGAGCTTTGTCTCCTTCTGTCTTTCCTTTGTGATGGAATCACGTACACACACATCTGTGAAAACAGGTGTATGACACTATACATGGTGTACATCACCCCCCCACAAACACACACACACACACACACACACAATGTAAATATTTGTCATTCTTCAACAAAACAATGCCTCACACCACCATGACACTTATATCAACAACAATAGTGTAAATGGGAGTCATGCAAAGTCAAAGGTCTTTCCATTCAAATTTGTGGTATTACCCTACACAGCTAACCTGCATGAAACGATGTCACTTTACTTTAAATACGTAATCAATGCAAATAAGGCCATGCCAAAATAGATTTCCATTATCCCTTCACCAATGCAGATGCATCGAGTCCCATAACGGATGGATTGTACAGATTTGGTTTATTTCTTTCTGACAATCCTTTGGTCACGCCCAATTACCGTAATTACTTTACAAATAATCATCAGATTTTCTCTCTATGTGGTGTGTTTAGGGTGCTCCAATTTGCTTGTAATGACATTGGGACCACTCCAATCATACTGGTGCATTTCGATTAGTACCTACTCAGTGTGACTCAACTCGGTTTGACTTGACTCTACACAGATCGGGTGGTTTTCCATGACTACTGAGAAATAGTTAGGGTTAGTGTGAGATACCTGTGAGCGCTTTATTGAAGTTTTGTTCAGGCACCATCCGTTTGTTTAGAATTTATTCTTAAAGTTTTAGTGCATTCCATTCCTCTGCCTCTTAAGTCCTTCAGCACAATCATGAGTTACAAAGTTTTCGAAAACTTTGATGCCAGAGTGGAAGTAACTTTTGTTGTTTCTGCCCAAAACTGTAGAAAATCAAAGATGTGTTACTAGAACCTTGTTTAGTTTGGATTAATCAACATAACAAAATCATCACATGTGTTTTAAACTAGGGTTAGAGAAGTACAATTCATTAAATCCAATCTTCAGAACAATAATGATTATTTATTAGCCACCAGAATACATGAAGCTTTTCTATCATCCATTTGCTATTAATAACTACACATATTTATTTATGTGTAAGTTGGACTGGACCAGAAACTTAATTACAGTGTCATTGGTATTGTCAGTTTTTCCACTCCAGAGGTTTTAGATGCACTTACATTTTCTAAATGAAGTAAATGGGGAGGAAAAAGTCATTCGAAAAATAGCCCAGTTGTGATGACGACGTCTGCATTGAGCCCTTCAATAGCAAAGATGCTGTACATCTGTAAATTCTGACCTGTCTTCATACACTAAACATTTGAGTGTGTGGCACTAATAGCCTCCATGCTACACATAAGGCAGTAGCATCATGCTAGCATGGCGTCATGTTGTGACACACAGCTGTATCCTGACGCTGCCTGAGAGAGCCATGTCATTGTGGGGCGCTGGTATGGAAACATATTTGTTGGAACAAAAGTAAGAAACTAAATTAACATCTAAATGGCCTGTAACATCTATATAAAACACAGTAAAATATTGTGTCTCACCCCTTCTTTCCACCGGAGCCGTCAGCAGCACGTTACTGCAGCAGCACGTCATAGCTGCTGATAGGAACTGCTGTGGTCAACAGAACCTTTTCCACCAGAGCCGTCAGCAGCGCGTTTTGGCCGCGTCTCAGGAGCAGCATGTCGCGGCCCTTACGCGCCGGTTCTATTTTCTACGCGTGACGCCTCTGACACGGGTCAAGTTCGACATTTTTCGGGAAGGAAAGACGGGAAATCGGGCGCGGAAACGGAAACGGAGCGAAGCTTCCCGAGATTTTGAGAATAAAGAAACGTACTGCCTTCCGGTTGCTTTACTTTAAAAAAAAGTTACTAACTGTGCGGCCCCGTGAGAAGTTATCATCTAGCTAGCGGTCTCCTTTGTTTTTCAGGTCCGTATTGGCGATTCTAAAACGGACAGAACATAAAACACAAACCTTTTGGAGCCATGTTGTAGTTTTCTCCTGCTTGTTGTTGTGTTTACTGACGAAGTCACTCGTGTGACTTCGTGCTCGGTCGGTGACAGCTGCTCCCCTGCTGCTTCACGTCTCGTGTGAAGGGCCAAGCAGCAGCTTACGCGAGCAAGAAGTGCTGCTGCAGTAACGTGCTGCTGACGGCTCCGGTGGAAAAAAGGGGTAAGACAAACTCCACTCATCATTTTTAAACAAGGTTGTAGAAGTCATGCACCAAATAATGTTTTTGGGTCATCTTTCTATTCTATTTGTTCTATTTCTATTACCCTTGTGATTTTTATCATCCACTTTTGCTGTTTCAGTCCATCTCTCCATTTTGAATGTTTTTCTTAAAGCAAACACATTTCCCAGATCTGTGCAGAAACAGCAGAGGTAACACAAGACTGCAGGGCAGAATAAACCATGAGCAACATGCAAGTATCACACAACCTTCTGGCCGTCTGGCCTCATACACTACTTCCCAGGTAATATCAAATGTGAATCTCAACACCAGAACTACCAGAACTGCCAGAATAACATGGAATGCCTTCTGTTTTGACTGGTTTATTCTTCCCCTGCTGCTGCTCACCTGGGCCTGGATGAGTCAGGACACAGAGAACAGAGAGACTGCAGAAGGCCATCACTGTTAGGGAGGAAGCCAAGAGGCAAACACTAATGGCAGTGAACACTCTGAACAACTCCAAAGTGATCATGACAGAACAAACCAGCCAAACACAGACATTGCTAATATTTCTGATTCTGACACCTCGTTTATTTCTCAGGTTCCTGTAGGTGATGGGATGCACAACAGCCAGGTAGCGCTCCACACAGGTCAACACAAGGAGAAAAATCTCTGCATATCAGACAAAATCATAGATATGACTCCCCACAGCTAGCATGACTCACCCCCAAATTCCACTACCTCCGCTCCGGTCCGCCCCCGCCTTCCGCAGCCGCTCGCTTCCAAACTGAATTTTTACTGGTACCCGCTCTACAACGGCTCCGCTCCGGTGCGGAGACCTGAGGTGGGCAAACAAGCATGCGCGGGATTTTCGAGATCTTGCAATACAGTCCGAGCAATAAACGCGGAAGTTAGATCCAAACACCCGTTGTGTGGGAGAAGCATCGGCATGAACTGTTTAATCTGCCCATCATTTGTGTAGAGAGATCAGCAGTGTTTGGATCAACAAAGTGTGACTACTTTGATAGTAGAAACTGTATTTATGGCTTACTTTTGTGCATTTAAACTTCAGCCACCATTGATAGTTGTTAAAAGTTGTTAAACCTGTGCATATGAAACAAAAAACGCCTTTTGTTTATCGATTTATTGTGAAAAACGGAAGTTGTGCTTGCTCCTTTTCCTGTTGGGCGGTTGTGATTTCTGTCCATTTACTGCGGAGGTGCTCCGGCGTCCGGCAAAAATAGCATCAATCCTATTTTTGCCGGACGCCGGAACAGAGGGCGGCGCACTGCGCCGCACTGCCAGAGCACGGCCGCAGTAGTGGAATTGCTCTGATTGACTACAACGGGACTGATTTTGCTCCGGCGTTCGTGTCGGAGCGGAGCGGAGGTAGTGGAATTTGGGGGTAAATCCACCGCATACAACTGGCAGATAGCACTCCCAATGATACCGATCAGCTCCATGGTGACCAGGTGATGCTTTCTGAGTGACTCATTGTTGCTGCAAAGGACAAAGAGCTGTTCTGCTTCCATTGTTGGTAACGGTGGTGGAGGATGAAGATGCACAATGGGATGAGGAGGCAGATGTTGGTGATCAGGACTGACAAGAAGATAACAGAGCTTGATCCAAAAATGTAGCAGTATGTATATAAAGAGAGAGAGGAATCATTGGAGAACATTTGTGGATCAAGAAGAAATTCACTGGAGGACGAGACATTTTCATTCACATCTGAAAAAGAAAATAAGTGTGGTTTGAAAGAAAATTATATAGTTAAATGCTGCTTTTCAAAAAGGGACTAATGTCCACCGACAGCTTTAAAAGTTACCAAACTCCCAGCTGAGCTTAAGAAACCATCAAATTAGAACAGATGAAATTATCTGATGTCTCTGAGCACAATAAAATAGTGGGGTATCAACCTTACTGCTAATTACTATATCTAAAATGAAATAAAAAAGGGCTTGACACATTTAGTGCTTAACATCTACTGTACTTTTTATGTCAGAATGAACATCATGGTCTCCTTTGGTACCACAGAGTCAAAAACTGGTTTGACTATGATCACATCCACATGGTTTTCATTCAAAAACATGAAAATTATGAACAAATACATCTCTAGGCTCACTTATTCATGCATATTTTTATTTATAGATGGAAAAATAGGCAGCAAATTGTAATGGTTTAAATTACATGTTATTTAATAAGCCATAAGACATAGGATTCCATAAAAAATATGAAATCAACCTTATGGATCTGTAGGTACTGTTTAATCAGAAGATTGGAACTTTTTATTGCAGAGATTAGATAGCAGCTTCGTATTCACTCAGAGACAACAGAGGAGAGAGTCAGGTTTTAAAAGTTTAAAGATTTATTACTAAACAAATTAAAACTAGACTAACTTTAACTGTGCTGTCCTCGCCCTGAGTCTCTTAGTTTCACCTTGCTAGACAGCGAAATAACGATGCTCCAATAACCAGACTTGTTTTCCTTTTTTGTGCTGATTTATTGAAGAATGGCCTCTGACCATTGCCTTCTCTTTGACCATCATAAAAAGGCATATCTCGTCCAAGGCAGCAACATTTTAAGGTCCGTATCAGCTTAGAACAATAGCATTATGACATCACCTTCCACCATCTTTGATTTCTTCTTCACGTTCTCAATTTTTTTTCCAAAGTAACCAAACCCATATTACAAAGCAGCCACTAGAGGGAGGTCCAGGGCAGTTTACAACTATGATGTCCAGTTTGAGTTATAAAAGGCAGAACATTAACACTAAATGTATGGTGTAACTAAGGTGAATGAGAAGGAGAAAGGTGTAGTGTGGAATGTTGTTCAGAACCAGCAAATCCGGAGAAACGATTAGTTCTGATGGGAAATGAAGGTGATTTCTTCACGCTAAGCTTTGGTTAGGAGATTCGTAAACACATTCGATGCCATTTGTCGGTCTACGTACCCTTTTGGAAGTCCCCGTCTAGATCAGGAGGTGTAAAGGGCCAGCTTGACCTTTATGAAGCTGAAGCTTGTAGAAACAGCCACCGCAGCCGACCACCAGTCTTGAGATACTCCCGGGTCACGACAGTTTTGTTGGCATCTAGCAAGACTCAAACCTGGGTCGTGATGGTTCAGCTTTTATTCTGAAAGGAACCGTTGCAGCAGTTGGAACAGCAACAGATTTTATCCAGCTTGTCATTGGTTCTTTTGGCTGAAGAGGAAAGTTACGGATTGGCCACTCCGACACTTCTCTAGAACGCTTTGAACTGACGTTAAAGATGACGTGGGCATAGTTTTATTCTTCGGATGTTTTGGTTTATGGTCGAATGAAAAGATGACAGATTTGCCAAGCACCACCAAAATCACGCCTCCATCAGATCTGACAGATCTGACGGAGGCGCCCCCAGACCTCCTGTTAAGGCTGGTTGGGAAAGGCTTGACCTCAGGGGTCAAGGAAACAATTAATTTTGTCACCCAAGGAGCAATGAGAGTTGCTTCCTTGAGGATCTCTAGTTTATGGCAACATGCTAAAACCCCAGTATTGGTGGTGAGAGGAATTTAATTTTATTTGCGGTTGCAAAACTCATTACCTCTCTGAGGTGTCTTCCCAGATGCAACAGGAAACCCTACCTCCTGCCTCGAGAGGAAGGGGAGGAGTGTTTGGACTGAAAACTGCTACAAAGGCCAGCAAGAAGGTAGATCTGCTGATGGACCTGTTCTCCCAAGGGGGGAGGGACCCTTCCAGTGAAGGGATGGAGACAAGTGTGGGCGTACCCAAGAGAATCACCAGATCAGAACTCATTCAACACTTTGTGTGTCCCATCAAATAAATCCTGGGGAACATAGGCTTCCCTGCATGCTTTTTCATTTCAGGGAAAGGCACAGAGGTGATTGCGAGCTGCAACAAACTTCGAGCTTCAACGGGCAGGCCTGCAGCCGAGACCCCAGCAAATGTGCATGTGTCAAGGAAATATGAATGTGCAGTTTGTTCCTTAGCTTCCTTCGATGCAGTATAATTGACTTCAAGGGGGGTGTTGTATGGAGTATAATCAGACTTGTTAATGTATGGAATTAAGTCTGGATTATGTCTCTCATTATGTGAAATCAATTCTAGGCTCTACAAGGTGTACCTGTGTGTGTGTGAAACCAAGCTAAAGGCCTGTTACCTTCTCTTATCATGTTTGTGTGTGCGTGTCCAGGCAGTAGCCGCCTGAACTGTGATGTCGTAAATTAGTGATGTGCCTTCACTCTGCTGATATGGTTTAACGACTCATGTTGTGGATATAACCTGTTTTGACCTGAACCGATGTTGGGAGTAAGCGTGTATGTTATCTTTTATCCTCTGTGGAGTTGGTCAAGATGCTATTACAAAATAAATAAGACATCTTGTCCAGCTAATGCCGGAGATGACCATGTGACCCTGGGCAGAAGAAAAGGAAGGGGTAACACCCCCCCCCCCCCCCCCCCCCCCCCCCCCCCCCCCCCCCCCCCCCCCGGTAACAACCGGTATCGCAGCTAGAACATTGTCCAGCTTACGATTCACCTCGAGTAACGTCCCAGTCTGAGAAGTCTCCATACAGATGGTACAGACATCAATAATAGATACAGAGTAAATACAATAGATGCAGACATCAATAGTAGATGCAGAGTAAATAGAGTATACAGACATCAATAATCAATACAGAGTAGATACAGACATCAATAATAGATACAGAGTAAATACAGTAGATACAGACATCAATAGTAGATGCAGAGTAATCACAGTATGCAGACATCAATAATAGATACAGAGTAGATATAGACATCAATAATAGATGCACAGTAAAAAGAGTATACATACATCAATAACAGATACAGAGTTGATACAGACATCAATAATAGATACAGAAAATAACACAGTAGATACAGACATTGATAACAGATACAGCGTAAATACAGTAGATACACACATCAATAATAGATACTGAGTAAATACAGTAGATACAGACATCGATAATAGATACAGAGTCAGCCCGTCTATGTCATGTATTGCCTTGTACGTGAACTCTTTGGTTGCTGTACCAAAAGATGCTATCTCAGCTGCAATATCACACAGCTTGGCACAAATGGGACACGTACAGGGTAAGATCCAGGTCCTTATAGATGTAGTGTCGTTTAACTACATACTAGAATCAACACTGTTTGCTATCAGCTTTGTTAGATTCTGAGAAAAGATTAAACAAGTTAACAATGAAGCTTCTATCACATATAAATATCTAGGATAGAAGTTCATATGCCAATGAGCTTGGTCTATTTTTAATCCAAAGATTAATGTTTAATTTAAGATAATTAAATTTAATAGCAAAAGTTTATTGATTTCATCAGAAGTTTAAAGGAATCTTTGCTTTTTCAGTAACCAAAAATATACACCATTCTGTGTTTCATTTCAAAGAAGAGTCAAGTTTTTAAAGTTAAGAATTTTTTACTAACACTTTTAAAAATTACAATTTGAAATGACAATTTAGAAATGACAATTTTTAACAGACAATTTGATATTAAACTTGTTTTGAAGGCAAACATGTGACTGAATGGAAGCTAAAATGAAAATGCGGGTTTTTGGATGCGTGAATGAATATCAGAAGGTTTCATTCATCGAGAGAAGCGTTCTGGGTGGAAAATTGGTTTGCAGCTAACTGATGTTTATTAGAAAGAACAGCATCAGACACCATCTGTATGCAACCTCACCCAGCAAGACGACCCTCTGTGTGGATCCGGAGGTCAAGGAGGATGTTGTCAGCCTCAGGGGTACTCGGTCCGGTAGAGAAGACACGAGTAGAACCGATCCTCTGGTCCAGAGATGTCGCAGGGTACACGGTGTCGAACGTCTGGCTTATCTCTGAAGGAGTTTGCGTCAGCTGGTTACAGTGCGTTTATTCGAAGCAAATCTATCGGCGTGACAGAATGCTTAGTAGAGATTCGGGCGGCCGTCCCTCTTCTCCTAGTATGGTTCAAGAACTGAACTTTCTCTGCGGGAGATTTAGTTTTAACAAAAACCCTCAGAACACGCCCTCTCAGCGTCAGAAAGCTTGGTCATGAAGTAAAGACATGTGATGGTTTTACCCTTTACCCTGGATCCCTTCTGAATGAGGCTGGTTAACGTGCAAGATGACCTTCTGGTTTACTGAACACACATTAGGATTATCAACAATAATCATTATTATACCCAAAGCATAATAAGTCATTTCAGTAATTAAAATACATTTACACTGAACCAAGAGATTATTTATGATGGTTGTAATAACCGTAATCAAGTCAAGAGTTTATTAAAATTATTATTTAAAATTATTATTGTGAAACTTGAAGTGTCCTTCATCTTGGGACGGAACAGCAGCAGATAAAGATGATTTCAGCAGACATCATGGCTCCTGGCGTGGTTAATCTGTGGGGCAAAGTTACAGAACAACCCAGCTTGATGCAGCTGGGAAAATGTGACCTTTGTCACAAATTAGAGGCCATTCATGACGCTACATAGACATGTATACAAGTACCCGGTACTTGTGGATGTGCATACAAGATTAAAAAAAAGAAAAACAAACACTCAGAATGAACTCACCTGTTCACCAGACATCCACTTGAGTTGTCATTACCCTAGAAAAAATGTCGATTTAGAGTCCATCAAGTTCCATGCAGACACACAACAGGCACAACTGAACACTAAAATTGACTAGTTTGAGCCAAAGAAATGTGGATGCACTTTACTTGAGACAAAATGAGTAAAGCAAAGTAATATGTACATAAAAAAGATGGCTTGGTGAGTAAATAATGTGCATTTTCATTTAAAAAGATGACAGAGGGAAAGAGCACCCTTTTAATGTTCACAGTTAATGCAGATAATATATTAATCGAGTTCACACAAGCTAAATGAAAGTATAATCATTACCGTTCAGAGTTACTACTCGCTAGCCACCAAAGCTGCAACTACTAAGCAACTAACCAACCATAGAAGACTTCTTTGGATCTAAATAAACATTTGAAATTAGTTGACTCACGTTTAAACTTGAAATTTGCCCCCAAAGTAGGGCCCGGCATCTGATCCGCCATCCTTTTGAAAACACTGCGGTGTATTCTGGGAAATTTTTGACCAAAGCTAGGCTACAAGACACTTCCCGTGTATTCTTTCTCAGCTAGCTAAACGCGCCTCGGTAGAACATGAACATTGGAAGACGCCTTGGCGGTTCCTAATGACTTATCTCCTAGGCAACCGAGGCGAGGCCGAAACATCAAGGCAAGGTTCCTTGGCACTGAGAAACACCCTCAGACAACTTAGCTCCTAGGATCAATCAAATCCCTCCACCATGATAAGGAGGCAACCCAGGGAAGGGACACGGAAGAAAAACTAATCCCTGACACTGACTCTAAAAGGCACTATACAAGTGCGGGTCATTTATCATCATCATTCATTATTATCATTTATTCCATATTGTGCAGTGCTTTGTTGAAATGCACTATATAAATAAAGCTACAATAAAAAGTAAGCCAGTCTTTTGGTTTTTCCCTTTTTGCAAGTTAAATATGTGGGGAGATGGTTTTGTTAAAGCAGCAAAGAGGTATAGTGGAACATACAGCACATGCATGTTTCTACATTTGCAGATGCTTTTATCCAAAGTGACTTACAAATGAGGATGTTTCAAGCAAATACACTTAGAAGCACATTGAAGCCACAGCAGGAACACATCAAACACGGTAGGTTGTTCTTTTTAATTATTTTTAAGCACTTTCTTCTCTAAACTTTAGAGAAGAAAGTGCTTATTTGGTAATACCCAGTCCCAGCATACTACTTTAGACTAAAAGTATTTTGAGTGCTGCTAAGTCAAGAGTTGGGTCTAAGCTTATCCCTAATAAATGATCAGGTTTGTTACAATGAACATGATCATATACAGCTCCAGTCCTTTTGTATTAAAGGTTGAATATGGAACAAATTATTAAACAGCTATATTTTTTAAATAATACCACCAGGGAGAATTTAGAGGTGTGCAGAATTAAGGCGCAGTATTATTTTAATAAAAAAATATTCAAACATTTTTTGACTGGCAAGACACTGGGTTTATGTTCACATCTACCAGCCAATAGAGGGCACTATTGCGGGTTGCCAAATATGGTATATAGTCCGTTCGGCACAGCGAGGCTGGCACAGTGGTAAATGGCGTACATGGATTTGGTTCTGTCAATAAACATTGACAGATTGATTGATTGATTGATTGATTGATTGATTGATTGATTGATTGATTGATTGATTGGTTGATTGATTGATTGATTGATTGATTGATTGATTATGGGAGGATCATATTTGTGGTTAAATATTTTATATCCGAGTCCAGAAATAGAAACTCATTCACTGTTTCAAATTTTTATGAGATTGGATGAATTCATATTTTTTTTATCAATTTGATGTCTTTCTTTCTGCCAGATATGTTCTTAAACATTCCATCCACCAATGACTTCCTTCTTCATGAAAATGTTTCCTCATTTTTCTTCTCAAACATGGACTGCTACAACTCCAAACCAGCATCCTTCATCTTCCTCCCAATGTTTGCTGCAAACATCGTCTTTCCCCTCCCGATCATACTCTTGATCCTGCATTATGGTGTGAAACAATGGATGCAAAATGGCTCCACCTTCATAGCAGCCATGAGTCACTCTGATGTCTTCACTTACCACATAACCTTCACGGAGCTGACTGGTGTCTTTGGTTACACACTAGTCATCTGTGGGGCAGTCATCCCAACGCTGAATTATCTTTTATCAATGGGAAAATATTTGTCAAACCTTTATTGGTATGGACAAACACTATTCCATGTCCTGACATGTTTGGAGCACTACCTGGCTGTTGTTCATCCCGTCACCTACTTGAGTCTGAAGTCTAAAAGAGGAATCAGAATCAGAAATATCGCCATTAGCAGTATTTGGCTGCTTTCCTCTGTTGGGGCAGGTCTGTGGTTAATTGTAGGACTCACACTTGCAGATATTTTATTCTATATTTTATCAGTAATGTTTGTTTCCTACTGCAGCCTTTCTGTTCTATGTGCTTTGATTAATCCAGGCCCAGGAGAACAGGGTGAGGGCAGGGAGAGGGTTGCCCAATCCAAGCAGAGGGCTTTTCATACCCTTATGGCCATACTGGGAGTACTGGTGCTGAGATTTGCAGGAAGTGTGGTCTGGACAATAGCGTTTAGCTTGTCACCAAGTGATGGATGTTTGATCATGGCAAGCGTAGCTTGGTCTGGTATACCCAGCAATCTGCTGTTGCCTTTTCTGTTTCTGTATCGGAAAAGAAAATTAGGATGTTGTAGAAAGGATATCAGATTAGCGTGAACGCTGCAATCACTTCAGACAGAATGAAATATAAACAGTAACTGTTAGGTATTTTTAGTTGTCCATCTTTGTTGTGAAATCTTTTGGGAAAAACCTGACCTTACTTGTTTTCACGTTTGGGTGTTTTCAGAAACTCCTTTCTGCTTTAGGCATTTTGATCCAGTATCTGAAGTTTTCCTGTGCATTCTAAGACCAAGATGTTATTCCAAACTGGTCAGGCAGGGGTTTCACGCTAATGGTATTTCTGGGTGTGTATGTGCAAATAAAAACCCCTCCACACTTCGGCTCCTTTGTGAGAGGAAAATGGCTTCCGTGTTGTATGGTCTGATTCTTTCTCACCCTTTGCAAAGTGTCACACTTTGCAGAGTTTGTAGTCTGTTTAAGGTTTGTTACAATTTACCAAATTAAGAATCTAATCCCTCTGTGTGTGTGTTCTGACTTCCTTTAAGGTAATATAAGAACAATAGTATAAATTAAAATACCCAACATAGTGGTGGAGAATGCTAAATTAAATTACCCAACATAGTGGTGGAGAATGCGGGCAACAGCAGAGCCTTTCGGTGGGAGATTGCTCCTGTTAGAAGTAGATTTTCCAGGGTTTTTGAGGATTTGTGATTAACACTCACCATGTCACCAACCAGCTGTTTAGCTCCGCAGGCGATCTTCCGCCTACAGCTCTCGCTTACCGGACTCAGGACGCCACGCAGAGGGAGAGTAAGTACCTGATCTAATAGCACCCTTTTACTATCAATCGGTTGACAGTGTGTTTCATGTTTGTAGAGTATTTGCCATTCTCGCACAAAAGATGTTTCTTGCCCCGTCATGAGGACTGGAACTGTAGAGTTGCTGGACCATAGCCTGCTAGGTTTACCTCAAAATAACCAGCGCTGCGTTAAAGCGGCCAGCCGTTGGCACAGGCACACACTCCTTTTGCAGTTGCCAACAGGAAGGTTTTGACAGATTCTGTTTAATGCTGTTTACTTTGAAGTGCATTGAGTTATGCAACAAGGACATGTTGGGCTCGCGACCCAAAGCGTTTGTTGCTGCATCAAATAGGTACGTGAGATGTACGCTGACGTAGATAGATGATGGCAACTTGCCTGCTTGCGGCACTGCAATAGGAAGCGATGTGCAGCCACATTAAAGCGGATAGCAATATTAAACTGAAAGACAGAACTAAAAGAGGTAAAAAACTAGAAAAGGGTTGTAATGTGAAAACCCCCACAACGATAGGTGGGTTGTAATTTGGTGGAATGTGCAAACCACTGCTGAAATCACACTGGGGTTTAGCTTCTACACAGACTGTTATAGTTTAAGATCTGAGATACAAAAATGCAATAAAAACAGTTCTGTGCAGGACAACCATACGTTTTTTAAATATTTCATGGTGCAGAAAGGTACCCAAATTAAGAATCATCGTTATAATTGGCTAAAAGAATCCAAACCGTTCTAAAATTCACTCCTTGTCATTTTGTGCGTCTGCCGACTCATTGTGTTTCTGTGTGTGTGAAAGCTGTCGTGTAGGTATGGTGACTCAGGACTTCAAGGAATGTTGTGTGTGTGTGTGTGTGTGTGTGTGTAAGACAACTGCAGTTCTGAGCATCAGTGTGTGTGTATATCTGAGTTTTTGAGTGTATGAAACCTGTGTGATTGTGTAGCTACAATTTTGAAGTTTGAACCGGTTCTGTCTTTCTGTCTGTTCTGTCTGTTTGTCTGTCTATCTGTTTTTCTGTCTGTCTGTCTGTCTATCTGTCTGTCTGTCTGTCTGTCTGTGCATGTATGAGAAAGTATGATTTGGTATTAATGTGGTACAAAGCCCCATGAATAGTTTCTGCTTGGGTTTTTCATATGATGTGTAACTGTAAAGAAGGTGCCTTATTGCCATTTTAAAGTGATAAACTCTTTTCCTTTGTGCAAATTCTAACACAGATCTGGTTTTACCAGATTCGAGTTCCTGTGGAGGCAGAGTAGCTGGGAGGCCTAGTCTATGTATAGAATTCTGCACAGTGCAGTGCATGAGACATATGAAAAGCTTGGTTTAAAGTACTCTGACTCCATCCTATGTTCTTTTATTTGCAGTTAATTGTATATTGGGTTCATCTTTACTCTTTACTTTCTGGGAGTGCGAATTTTCCCTTTTCTGTTAAATCTGCATTTGATTTGTTTTTCAAAGTCTGCTGCCTCTGAAGTCAGTCCAGCTCAAGACTGGTTGAGCTGCTTGCTGAACAGTTAATCAGATAAGTGTTTTCTGGCTCTGAGCCAACAAAGGTTTGTCTCAGATCTTTATCAGTGAAGGACAAAAGAGACAGAAATGTTATTTCTTAGGGTTAATTGTTAAAGCTCTGTTAATTTTCTCTTGCTGAGACAGTCTTTTCAAATCTAATGAGTTTATGCTATAATAAGTTACTGTTGTTTGAGTTTATTCAGTTTGATTTTCTAACTCCTGGATTGATACATTTACATATTTTCTTTTACTATGACTGTTGGTTAAATGTTTTATTTTTCCTTTAAGTTGCCTGATCCGTAAACAAGTAAGAACATCCTGATGTGAGACTTTGTGTTTGTTTCTTGGATTCTTGCCATAAGCAGACTCTTTGCCAAGGTGAGATATCTGGCCATAATGGTTTGACTTACTGTTTTTACAGAAAGGTGTTTGGCTTTTTCATAAACCTAAAAACTTCTTGTTAAACGAGTCTTATCAATCACGTATTGGGTTACATAAACTAATAGTGTGGGTTGTTTAATGCAGCATGGAACATGAATTGATGAATGTACTTTGCTGATGATTATATGAGTTGATTCCAGCTTAAAGATGATACCGAGTGGACTATGTTGGTGAATTTCAGGTGAATTTGAGCCCCATTAATTCAAACTGGACTGGATAAAGCTGAATCGTTGTTGTTGAAGATGTCAAAAAGCCACAGTGACCCTTTTGCGCTTTCTCACCGCAGGCCATGGAACCAAGGAGTTTGGGGTCCTGTTGCATGTGATACCACCACAAATGAGGCGTCAAGGTCACTCATCTCATCCCTCCCACTGCTGCATACTGAGGAATAGCAGCAGTTGGGAAGAACAACGGAATCAACATCTGGTGTTTGAGACCCCTCCTGGGTCCGTCCACACGACGCTGTGACCTGCCTCCAACGACGTATCCAGTACCCCAAATCTCCCGTCTGGTTTCATGGCTCCCTGTCCCCCACTTCACGTTGCTTGAAGATGGGCGTCCTTACGAGGACATTTAAGCTGAAGAAAGAGAGTCTGAGTCTGTCTCATCTCGACGAAAGGGCAACACCATTCTATGGAAAACATTGTTTTAACATCAACTTTCCCCCTTTAGAAACTTCCTGAAATCCAACGGATCGACTGAGTTGGCTGGTATCTGATAATTCATATCAACTCGTGTTCAAGTTTCTTGCATCTGTTATGGTTATCTTAATAAAGCTAGGCACACAGGATAAAGTAGATTTTGGTGTTTGGGTTATTGTTAAGCTAAAATCCTCGTATTAATTCATAATTCGTGTTCATTGATTATTGGGTTAGCGACTTCTTATTCTGATTTGTTAAAACAACAAAAATGAACATCAGGAGGGATTGTTAGGTATTTTTAGTTGTTCATCTTTGTTGTGAAATCTTTTGTTAAATGTGTTGGGAAAAACCTGACCTTACTTGTTTTCACGTTTGGGTGTTTTCAGAAACTCCTTTCTGCTTTAGGCATTTTGATCCAGTATCTGAAGTTTTCCTGTGCATTCTAAGACCAAGATGTTATTCCAAACTGGTGAGGCAGGGGTTTCACGCTAACGGTATTTCTGGGTGTGTATGTGCAAATAAAAACCCCTCCACAGCTTCGGCTCCTTTGTGAGAGGAAAATGGCTTCGTGTCTGATGGTCTGATTCTTTCTCACCCTTTGCAAAGTGTCACACTTTGCAGAGTTTGTAGTCTGTTTAAGGTTTGTTACAATTTACCAAATTAAGAATCTAATCCCTCTGTGTGTGTGTTCTGACTTCCTTTAAGGTAATTTAAGTTTAAGGTAATATAAGAACAATAGTATAAATTAAAATACCCAACATAGTGGTGGAGAATGCTAAATTAAATTACCTAACAGTAACAAAGTGCTGAATTATGAAAAAACAAGGTATTATGATGCTATCCAGTGCACAAAGTGCACATCCATGTTAACCATAAGGTTTTAACATATTTAAGAGACAAGTAGTTTGAGTGATATTCTAGTGGTTGTAAGATCTTAGTGTTACTTCAGTTTCTGATTAGAAAGGAAACAAGTTTGGAAAACTGTATATGTAGGAATTGTACAAGGTTAAATTTTCCTTTTTGTTTTGTTTGTTTTATTTTCTAAATATAGCAATCCATCAAAAAAAA
>SSNQ01034573.1:1090062-1102842 GCA_006942095.1 Nothobranchius kuhntae
CCCCAATCAAATTTCAAGGAAGATAAAAACAAATAACTTCTCTCCCCTACACTGAGTGTCATAGTCATTTTCTTATGACATGTTTTATCCTCAATCACACAAACAGGATTTACATTTTTTATGCCCCCCCCCCCCCCCCCTTATATTCCAATATTCAATATGGTCCAATATTCACAGCTCCCAGTTCACCAGCAATAGACAATTACAATCAAATGCGACAACATTACAACATTTTCTCCTCCTCCATGTAATTAATTAGTATAATTTTTTATACTTTTCTTTAAACTTATGCATTGAGGGACTTTGATTTAGATCCCCACTTAGCTTATTCCAAACTTTTACACCCGTGACAGAAATGCAAAATGACTTTAATGTTGTTCTAAAATATGTATGCCTAAAGTTAAGTTGGTATCTGAAATTATATACGTTATCTGGTTTAATAAATAGCATTAATAATTTGTTTGGTAATAATTTCCTATGCACTTTACATGAACGTCGCTGTATATAGTTGAAGTAAATCTTTAAATTTTAGTATTTTTGAATAAATAAATAATGGATTAGTGTGTTGTCTAAATTTAACATTGTGAACGACTCTCAGGGCTCTTTTCTGTATGATAGACAAGGGTGCAATAGATGTTTTATAAGTGTTACCCCATACCTCAACACAGTAAGTAAGATAGGGATAAATCAATGAATAATAAAAGACATGGAGTGATTTAAAATCCAAGTACTTCCATGCTGTAGTTCTTTTTTAAAACACAGAGCAGTTTTGTTTACCTGTTTTCCCGCTATGTTTCGTTTATGCAGCATGGAATTAGAGATACGACACAGCAAGAACACACCTAAAATCCAAGTACTGTTGAGCTTTATTCATAATGTAGATGCTTCTCGCAACCTTATTACATACGTGTTTAATTTGTGGTTTCCAACTTAATTTATTATCAATTGTTATTCCAAGGAACTCATGTTCTACTTGCTCAATTTCACATCCATCTATTTGCAGCTTAACTTCACTTTTATTAGCCACACCAAGCAACATACATTTTGTTTTTGCTATATTTAATGTAAGCTTATTTTCAATAAACCACTCTTTAATGACGCACATTTCAATTTGGACCACCCTTTCTAAGTCACTAATATTATCTCCTGCACAGAAAATAGTGGTATCATCGGCAAACAAAACAAATGTCAGTGTATTTGTTACATTACTCAAATCATTAATATATAATAAAAATTATTTTGGACCCAACACAGACCCCTGTGGTACTCCACAAACAATGTCCAACCATGAAGATGAACATTCTCCAGACTTCACAAACTGTCTCCTCTGTTGTAGATAGCTTGTTAACCAGCTCAACACTACACCCCTAATCCCATACCTCTCTACCTTTTCAAGTAACATTTTATGATTAACCGTATCAAAAGCCTTTTTTAAATCAAGAAATATCTTTAGAACATGTTTCTTCTGATCAATTTTTGTTGTAATTTCTTCCACAGAATGCACCACAGCTATTGATGTTGAACTATTCGATCTAAATCCATACTGACAGTCTGATATAATCTTGTATTTATTAAAAAATATTTTGAGTCGGTTATTAAAATTTTTTTTCGAGAATCTTGGAAAATTGTGGAAGCAATGAAATTGGCCTATAGTTCGTAAATTGATGCTTTCCCCCAGTTTTATATATCAGTATAACTTTTGCAACTTTCATAAATTTTGGGAATACACTTGATTGAAAAGACAAATTGCAAATATATGCAAGTGGTTTTAAAATTCCTTCTATCCCCATTTTTACCGTCATCATGTCAATGCCATGATTTTCAGTAGATGTTTTGCCTTTACATGTTTTTCAGCTGAAAGCCATAATCATCACAGTTATAACCAAATAAAGGCTGAAATGCCTGGCTTTGCATGGAATTAGTTTTTCCCCTTTTAGGTTCAATTACTGACATACATGAACTTTCGCAAAACTGTCAAAAATTTCCAGTTTCACCTGTAAAAACTATACAGCAAATAGAGTCAATAAAAGCTCACTAAAATGATGTATGGGTCTCATATGGGCAAAAAAATCGGATTTGGAAAAAGTTAGCTTACAGTGAAGCTTTAGTATTCTGTTTACCTTTCAAAACTCTTTTTTCATGTCTTGGTGTAATGATGTCTCTGTTTGTAATGAATTGCATGCTTTTAATTCCAAAGTAGTGATTCTATAATGTTGGATAGTTTATTTGATCTGGGACATGGCTCAAGTCATGACCCCATCATTTAGCTGTCCTCTGCAGAAAACTGATGTAATCATTCTTCACACAGTCAGACTAGATGTGACAACCATTATTCTCACATCATGTTCATTTAGGATCAAATCTGTGGTGCACATGAGTCTTGACACATTTCCATGTACTGATCCACAACTGCATAAGATTATGCCAGCAGAGGCTCAGCTACTGTTTGTCCAGAGGCCAGATCTGTTTCCTGTGCCATTTTCCTGTTTTTCTATATAAATCACCTTCAATCTGAAGCTATCAGCTCAGTCTTTTTCCATCGTATTTACTTATCAAAGTAATAGGATTTGAGTGTTTTCTCCGTACATCCCTTCCCTGGAGAAAATGGAACCAAACCGGACCAGGGTTCATCCTGGACTGCAACCAGAACCATGCTGGACCCTGTGGATCCAAAACCAGCAACACTAATAAAATATGCTTCTTCAGACAAATGTCTGAGTTATTTTACGTTGTCTTTGTTTGATTATTGTCATTATTGATGGTATTTAAGGAGAACCCACTCAAATATTAGATGCTTCATCTCATGTGTCTGTTTTTATCTTCTGGAAATAGAAGTGAACAAATGCACAAACAAACAAACAAACAAACAAATAAATAAATAAATAATGACTGAAATCTGTGCACTCTGAGATATTTGCCGGAAATGAGCACACACACAGACACACGCACCAGTAAGAATACTTTCCAATTTACTATAAATACTGCTCTGTGTGCTTTTGTGTGTGTGTGTGTGTGTGTGTGTGTGTGCGTGCGTGCGTGCGTGTGTGTGTGTGTGTGTGTGTGTGTGTGTGTGTGTGTGTGTGTGTGTGTGTGTGTGTGTGTGTGTGTGTGTGTGTGTGTGTGTGTGTGTGTGTGTGTGTGCGTGTGTGTGTGTGTGTGTGTGTGTGTGTGTGTGTGTGTGTGTGTGTGTGTGTGTGTGTGTGTGTGTGTGTGTGTGTGGTCTTTAGTAAATAACACACGCAGGAAGATTGATAACAGGGTTCCAGAGGTGGAGAGGTGGGCTGGAGCAACGACTAACATCCTACTTTAGGCAAGGACACTAGAGACACGAGACAACAGAATAAGTCTCAGATGCTGGAACGGTTTGTGATCTTTATCTGCTTTTCTTTTTTTCCTTTTAAACATAATTTTCTTATATAAAGTTGCGTGGCTATTAAGAATTTGAAGGATTTTGAATTAAACATCAGGGCTTTGATGTGTTATTCAGACTCATCCAATCAACTGCAGAAGCAGAAAAACTGTTACTTGGACAGAATTAATACTTCTCTAAAATCCTGGATGTTTTAATTTAGAGAAAATTCAGCATTGGGTAAAAGATCAAGGGCTTCCAAGACTAGAGATGATTGAACTCATTTAAAACAGCCGTACCTAAATTGTGTTAATTGTGGTTCCTCGGACTTCCTCTTTAACGTGTACTGCTGCATCTCCAAGCCGTCTTCCTTTATCTTCATCACGACCATGTAGCCATCATCATCATCATCATCACCATCATCATCCCACTACCAATACTAATATTCATAATTATGTTAATCAATCAATCAAAGATTCTTTATTAATCCCAGAGGGAAATTAGAGTTATGCAGTGAGCCAATGGAGGTAAAACCTCTCCACCTCCTCAGGGAACCACTCTGACATCACCCTCATGGTGGAGCTGATTGGGTGTTCAGCTACATCCTAATCATCTGCTTCTCTTATCCACAAGGACAGTTTAGAGATGTTGATTACAGAACACCTGATTTCAGCCTTGCAGTGGTATGGGCAGGCCTTCTTCCATGTCCTGATGTGTTTGAGTGCTTCATGGCCATGGTTCATCCCATCACCTACCCGTGTGTGGCTGCTTTGCTTTATTGGGACTGTTATGAAGATCAAAGAAACATTTATTATTGCTGATTTATTTTTTTTAATTCTATTTTACCATTAGTGATTGTCTTCTGCAGCCTTTTGGTTCTATACGTTTTGATTCATCCAGACCAAGGAGAACAGAAGGAGGGAGTTGACTAGTCCAAGCAGAGGGCTTCCTGTTGTAGCCGTACTGGGAGAGCTGGTGCTGAGGTTTGTCTGTTCTGGAAACTAAAGTTCACATCAGTGATAAGTAACGCACTCGATAAATTTGCTTCATCTGAATGTGTTGTTATTTTTAGGATGCAAGCCAGTGTTGATATTGAGACCTGATGGACATCGTTGAAACTGGCATGGTTATTGGAGCTGTTTGAGTGTTATAGCGTTGTTGGCCAAAACCATGTTTACCATCTCCCTCTCTTGCTGTTCTGTGAACATAGGAAGCCTTCTTCCTTGTCGTTCCTGACCCTCAGTCCTATGTAGAAAAAAAAAACAGTAAACAAAAGTACAGTATATTTCACAGGACAAGGTAACAGAAGTGCTGATACTGCATAGAATACAGTACTGTAAAGCAGTTACTGAAACCGTGCAGATGTTTTTGATATGGTGATATTTGTACAGGACCTATTTTCCAGCCAACATTTTTTTCCACACTTGCCACTGTGTTTCGGCTTAGATTTGGCTGTACTCGCAGTCCAGCCTCCCTCCNAGCGTCAGGCTGTGGTTGACAACGTGGTCAACCAGTGCTGCGCGGATCTCATTTGTCAGATTCGGTCCTCTTTGAGCACCTTCTTGTCTTCCTCTTCCTCTTCCTCTTCTTCTACCTCCAGCATGGCCTCCATCTCTTCCTCTTCCTCTGTTGATTCCTCTTCCTCCCCTTCCTCCTCCTCCTCCTTGTCTTACTCTTTCTCTAGCTGTTTTGACAGGACCATAGCATTTGCAAAACAGGATTTGCTGCGGCTCCCTGGAGAGGATTTTGGCATTTATAGTAGCAAAGCTGAAGCTAGAATAAACTGCCATCAGGCACCACTCAAACCAAGATGGGATATAGGGAGGTCGATGCCCCCCCGTGACGTACAGGGTCGCGCATCAGATGGAAGACACGTCAGACTGATGAAATTTCTTTTTCAGGGCCTTTAGCTTTGATGTGACCTGCTTTTTGTCCATCTTGACGCCCCGCTCAGCCAGAGTTTTCACCACTCTGTCCAACAGCTGGCTGTCTCTCACCGCCCCCGTAAAAAGGCGACTAATCTGTTCGTCCGCTCACACGGCCAAAAGCTCCATGGTCTCCGCATCCGTCCAGTTTGCCATGTTGTAGGTGGATGAAAGATACTAGTGAGAGGCCATGTTTATCTGTGTTTATATCCCTTCCGGCCGGCACTCGGCACACAGTATACGTCACTAACGCGACCACCCTCTTTTGCGGGGGGGGGCTCCCACAGTCGCTCCAAAGGGATTAGTGGGGCTGACACGCGTTTAGCCGTCAGAGGCAAGGGGCTCATGCGGCAGTATTACTACGAGGCTAAGCGCATCAGAATCGAGTTTTATCACCTTTCCCCTTTGCTCCTTGCCGCATTTACGAGACCCACAAATTCAGATTTATCACTCTGTAATGACCAGGGGCGGATTTAGGACTGAAGAAGATCCGGGGCTTAACACACACACGCACGCGCGCACACACACACACACACACACACACACACACACACATACGTGACACGCACTAGTCAACATCATATATATTTGTCTTGTACCACATAATTTTTAATCTGAAGCTACATATTAAGCATATTCAGTGCAGAGTATTGTTCCTGTTAGTGTTTAGTGTGAGATGATAGTAAATATTCCCTTTCTTTCTCCAACAACGTTACCTGATAGTAAGCTAACTTTAGGCAAACCAGCAGCACATTAAATATTTTCAAATAAGACTAACAAACCTGAGTCAACACCAGTCTCACCAAAGCTGGGGTTCTGTCGCCGTACTTTTGGTCTAAAAAACGTCCTTATGTCCATCTTCACTCATGCGTTTCAGGCAGAGTGTAGAAGAAGCCGGCTGCTGAAGGGCTTCTTCTTCGGTGGTGGAGGCTCAGGCAGGCTGTATACAAACTACTGCCAGCTGCTCCCTCTCTGTTGGACTTTGGTACTGCATGTTACTTCCGCGATTTAGATCCGGGGCTTTTCATAAAACATTCGGGGCTTGAGCCCAAGTAGCCGGGCCTAACGCTGCCTCTGGTAATGACGCAATGGCCTGTCTTATAAAAGTTACTGAATACTCTTTCCATTGTGCTTGAAGACCAAATGTTAAGTGTGTTTAGTGTTTTGCAAATCATTGTGTGTAGACTTTTGCAACAAGTGTGAGGTCGACAATGTGCTTATAGATGTGCAAATATGGGCTGATGTTTTGTTTCTTGAGTGTAAGGTTTTGCTAATACTGTACTACTTTTAATTTTAGTCTGCAAGCAATCCAAAAAAACTGTATCCATCCACCCATTTTTATCTGCTTGTCCAGAGTTGGGTCGCGGGGGCAGTAGCCTAAGGCAAGAGGCCCAGACTTCCCTCTCCCCAGCCACTTGGGCCAGCTCCTCCGGGGGAATCCCAAGGCGTTCCTTGGCCAGGTGAGAGGCATAGTCCCTCCACCGTGTCCTGGGTCTACCTTTAAGTCTCCTCCCTGTTGGACGTGCCCAGAAAACCTCACCAGGGGGGCGTCCAGGAGGCATCCTGACCAGATGCCCTAGCCACCTCAACTGGATTCTCTCGATGTGGAGGAGCAGCGGGTCTACTCTGAGCCCCTCCCGAATAACCGAGCTTCTCACCCTATCTCTAAAGGAGAGCCCAGCCACTCTTCGGAGAAAACTCATTTTGACCGCTTGTATCCGCAATCTCGTTCTTTCGGTCACTACCCAAAGCTCATGACCATAGGTGAGGGTAGGAACATAGATTGACCGGTAAATCGAGAGGTTCGCCTTCTGACTGAGCTCTCTCTTCACCACAACAGACCGGTACGACGCCCCGCATCACTGCTGATGCAGCACCAATCCGCCTACTGATCTCATTCTCCAGTTTTCCCTCACTTGTGAACAAGACCCTGAAAAAACTGTAAAGACTCAAGAATTAAGTTTTATTTTTTTTTGTTTGTCTGAATATTATTTGCATTATGTGCAAACCATCGTTGCTTGTAAAAATCAAGTGAAATTTACAGAATAGGAATGCATTCAGTAGTGATGCTATCATTCATTATTACGATGGACAGAATACACAAATGCAAAATAAAGGGCAACTCTACTTTATTTGTAAAGCACCTTACAGGCACGGAGCATGGCACCAAGGCGCCGTACATCAGAAGAATGAAACAGATAAAACCAGCAGACACAATTAAAACCAACAAGCTCAAATGACAGGTAAGAGCATGTGAAACATCAGCAATAGCTAACTCATAGAGTCAAAAGCCAAATCATAAAAGTAGGTCTTCAGCCTTGTTTTCAAAACCACTACTGATGGAGAGAGCCTAACAGTTCGGGGCAGTGCGTTCTGGCACACATGCAGATTTCTACTTGGACATTCACTACCCCCTTAAACATTTCAGCTTCACTTATTGGCTGCCTTTCTTGAAGCTCATTAAATTCCCTGTTCGATGGAGATAAAGCAAAGGTAGCACCAGACTGCAGGGTATGTTAAACCAAAGGTCAGCTGTCATCAGCAAACAATTCAGATTTTCCTTTGCCATAAACTGAATGGCCCAAGCCAGGCACCAGACAAACCTTGGCACCAGTACACCCAGTATGGATATAATGGTGTAAAACGCCCTCAGTTTTGATTGGCCAATCCTCTTGATGCCCCTGCCCTGGTCACATGGCCCTGGACGAATCAGAACGCAGAGAACTGACATGCTGCAGAAGGAGACAACAGTCAGGGCTAGTAATAAATAGACAAAATTTAAAACGTTGTAAATCTTTTCCATCATCACACTGATCCCTACAAAACACCAGAGCCAGACACCGACAGTGATTCGGTTCCTCGTTCTAATTCCTTTGTCACTTTTCAGGTTCTGGTAAGTAACGGGGTGTACAACGGCCAGATAGCGCTCCATGCAGGTCAGAACATGAAAACACACCTCTCCAAACCAGGTGAACGAAAAAAAATACAACCCCACCAAAAACACATGGTACATTTTGCCATATATACCTATAGAGCTAATACAAAACCCAAAGACACCAGTCAGCTCTAGAGTGACCATGTGGTAAGTTAAACAGTCGGTGTGACTCATCGTAGCTGCTAACGACGTAGAGCGCTTGAGCTTCCATTGTTGGACACCATGGTGGAGGATGAAGATGGAGAGGGGGAGGAGTAGGAGAAAGCTGGTCAAAAAGTATGCTGAAACCATGTAGGAGCTTGGTCCAGAGATGAAGCACAGAAGGTCTAATGGGAGCTTGGACATGGCTGAAGAATCGTGGGAATGAAGAAATGTTTCATTGCTGCTTGACGAGACGTTTGCTAACATGCCTGGGAAAACAAAACACGAAGTAGCCCATAATTATTGCAGGCAGTCGCACAATGATGGGAAAATCTGCAAAGTGTACTATGACATAAAAAATGTAAAGGTGCAATATGTAAAATAAAATAAGAATAACGTGTGGTCAAATTTGGGTACTGCAGTCTCTTTTATAAATGAGTGTGTAGTTATTAAAGATAAACTGAAATATCGGATGGTCCTAAGTATTCAGACCCTTTGCTGTGAAACTCGTGTATTTAACTTTGTTTTTTTTATTTCTCTCTTCTTCACAGGGTGGCTGGGCTCTGCCTTAGAGAGGAGCTCGGTCATCCGGGAGGGGCTGGAGTAGAACTGCTGCTCCTCCACATCGAGAGAAGCCAGTTGAGGAAGTAATAGTAGTAGTGGGTTTGACTCATTATTCACTTCACAAGTACATTTCACTGTAATAGCAACTTGTTGGTAATTTATAAAGTAGCTTGATATTTTTTGGAGCGGGCAATTTGCTTCTTTTTTATGATTAGCTATGGTAAATGGTCAGTATTTGTAAAGAGGCCAAAGCTGCCAACTCTCACGCACTGAGCGTGAGACACTCGCATCTGACCCTCTTCACACGCTCTCACGCCACACCTCCAATCTCTCACGCTAAACCAGCGCCTGCGCTCCGCAAACGCGCATCACGCACAGTGTGTAGGGCTTATGAAGAAAACAGATGATATTAATTATAGCATTAGCTACTGAACAACATGCACACAAACAACACTTAAGTAATAATTTAACTGGTGTTATTTCACACACAGAATCCCGTCTGTATAATCCAAGCCGATGTGCATTTCTCCGGTCTGGTTGTGAGATGGGCGGAGCGGCGAGCGCCACCTGCTGTAGATGGGACGGGCATGCCCGGTTCTACCAGAACTGTGAGCTGCGGCTGCGCACGCCGCCAAAATGACATGCTATGTTTAAAAATGCAGCTGTGTGACCAGCCGATAGTTGACGGAGCTTCAGTCCCGAATGTTTTTCTTTGGTTTACACTCATCAGCCACAGATCGCTCGCTACTCTCGCTCACAGCAAGCTGGGCTTCCTACCGTGGTGACTCACTCACACGTTCCCTCTCCTACATTAGTTTGTGACGCGGTGAATTAAAACATTAGGAATCCTAATGTTTTAATTAATCGCTTCACCTGTTTGTGAGACAACCCTCCTCTATAACCAGGTTACTTGTACCGAAGCCTGGAAAGGCCAAAATTCCTCAAACGTTTTTTCCCCCTACTGGCTGATATGAATTAATAGAATAGAACAGAGTAGATTGTATTAGTCCCACTGTGGGGACACCCACTCTTTACAGCAGCACACACACTTAGAGACACAGATTACAGTAAAACTGATTCCAGCCATGATAACTTCAATAACTTCATGCTGATTACCCACATGAACATAATCCTGTTTAGTGGATGCACTTACATCAATGAAGTTAGCTTAACATGATAGATGTTTGTTTCTTGGCAGGAAATAATAACTGGTAATTGTATGAATGACATGATATTTCCCACCCCCCCTAGATGGAAATTTAAATAATTTAGATTCATTATAATTAAAAGTTCCATTTGTGTCATGTAGCTGTAACTCTTTACTGCTGACGGACGGACGGACGGACGGACGGACGGACGGACGGACGGACGGACGGACGGACGGACGGACGGACGGACGGACGGACGGACGGACGGACAGACAGACAGACAGACAGACAGACAGACAGACAGACAGACAGACAGACAGATAGATAGACAGATAGATAGACAGATAGATAGATAGATAGATAGATAGATAGATAGATAGATAGATAGATAGATAGATAGATAGATAGATAGATAGATAGATAGATAGATAGATAGATAGATAGATAGATAGATAATGTGAAGAAGTTCAGGAGACTTGGATGTTAAATTTTCCACACGAAAAGATTTTTTTTTTAGACAAAGGTCAGTTCCCTCTGTAAAGTCAGAGGTACAGAAGAGGATTAGGGCCACTGAAAAGAAAGAAAGAAAGAAAAGAAAAAGAATTCTGACTTTTTTCACAGAATTCCCTGTAAGAATTCTGAGATTAAAAGTCAGAATTCTGAGAAAAAAGTAAGAATTATCTTTCTTTTCTTTTCTTTTTTTCTTGTCAGTAGCTCTAATCATCTTCCGTACGGAGTTGAAATAAATAAATAAAATGTAGAGCACAGAAAGTCTCAATATTAATACCGCCCCCCTCCCCTTGCCACACCTGGTGTGAGGGGTTGTGCCTTGGTCTGCCTGAGTGTTCGTGGCAACCGGGTCTGGGGGTTTTAGATATTGGCATCTGCCTGATAGATCCCGGTGGCTGCCTGGTGGGGTCTGGGTCCCTGGGCTCTGCTGGGTCCCCGGCGGGGGTGGTAGCCCCTGGGTCCCGGGTCGTTGGGTCCCGGGCTCGGCTGGCTAGGGGGTGGGAGGCTGCGGGCGGGCCTGTGGGCTTGCCGCTGATATCTCCTGGGACTCTGCCGGCTGCTGGTTGTGGCCCCCCGGGGCAATCCTCTGTGCCTCTCGACGGGGGTGGGGGCCTTTCTGGTTGCAGTCTCCTTGGGGTTCCTGTGTTCTGGGGCAGCGCCTGGATCTCTGAGACTTGGAGCTCTCCCCATCTCCTGCGCATCTTTGGGGGGCGGATCTGTGGTCCCTCACACTCTCTGTTGGACGCTCCTATAGAGNAGCCCATAATTATTGCAGGCAGTCGCACAATGATGGGAAAATCTGCAAAGTTTACTATGACATAAAAAATGTAAAGGTGCAATATGTAAAATAAAATAAGAATAACGTGTGGTCAAATTTGGGTACTGCAGTCTCTTTTATAAATGAGTGTGTAGTTATTAAAGATAAACTGAAATATCGGATGGTCCTAAGTATTCAGACCCTTTGCTGTGAAACTCGTGTATTTAACTTTGTTTTTTTATTTCTCTCTTCTTCGCAGGGTGGCTGGGCTCTGCCTTAGAGAGGAGCTCGGTCATCCGGGAGGGGCTGGAGTAGAACTGCTGCTCCTCCACATCGAGAGAAGCCAGTTGAGGAAGTAATAGTAGTAGTGGGTTTGACTCATTATTCACTTCACAAGTACATTTCACTGTAATAGCAACTTGTTGGTAATTTATAAAGAAGCTTGATATTTTTTTGGAGCGGGCAATTTGCTTCTATTTTATGATTAGCTATGGTAAATGGTCAGTATTTGTAAAGAGGCCAAAGCTGCCAACTCTCACGCACTGAGCGTAAGACACTCGCATCTGACCCTCTTCACACGCTCTCACGCCACACCTCCAATCTCTCACGCTAAACCAGCACCTGCGCGCCCCAAACGCGCATCACGCACAGTGTGTAGGGCTTATGAAGAAAACAGATGATATTAATTATAGCATTAGCTGCTGAGCAACATGCACACAAACAACACTTAAGTAATAATTTAAATGGCGTTATTTCACACACAGAATCCCGTCTGTATAATCCAAGCCGATGTGCATTTCTCCGGTCTGGTTGTGAGATGGGCGGAGCGGCGAACTCCACCTGCTGTAGATGGGACGAGCATGCCCGGTTCTACCAGAACTGTGAGCTGCGGCTGCGCATGCCGCCAAAATGACATGCTATATTTAAAAATGCAGCTGTGTGACCAGCCAATAGTTGACGGAGCTTCAGTCCCCAATGTTTTTCTTTGGTTTTCACTCATCAGCCACAGATCGCTCGCTACTCTCGCTCACAGCAAGCTGGGCTTCCTACCGTGGTGACTCACTCACACGTTCCCTCTCCTACATTAGTTTGTGACGCGGGTCCCTGGGCTCTGCTGGGTCCCCGGCGGGGGTGGTAGCCCCTGGGTCCCGGGTCGCTGGGTCCCGGGCTCGGCCGGCTAGGGGGTGGGAGGCTGCGGGCGGGCCTGTGGGCTTGCCGCTGATATCTCCCGGGACTCTGCCGGCTGCTGGTTGTGGCCCCCCGGGGCGATCCTCTGTGCCTCTCGAGGGGGGTGGGGGCCTTTCTGGTTGCAGTCTCCTTGGGGTTCCTGTGTTCTGGGGCAGCGCCTGGATCTCTGAGACTTGGAGCTCCCCCCGTCTCCTGCGCATCTTTGGGGGGCGGATCTGTGGTCCCTCACACTCTCTGTTGGACGCTCCTATAGAGAAACCTTA
>SSNQ01034573.1:1102885-1143807 GCA_006942095.1 Nothobranchius kuhntae
GACGGACGGACGGACGGACGGACGGACGGACGGACGGACGGACGGACGGACGGACGGACGGACGGACGGACGGACGGACGGACGGACAGACAGACAGACAGACAGACAGACAGACAGACAGACAGACAGACAGACAGATAGATAGACAGATAGATAGACAGATAGATAGATAGATAGATAGATAGATAGATAGATAGATAGATAGATAGATAGATAGATAGATAGATGATAGATAGATAGACAGACAGACAGACAGACAGACAGACAGACAGACAGACAGACAGAAAGACAGACAGATAGATAGATAGATAGATAGATAGATAGATAGATAGATAGATAGATAGATAGATAGATAGATAGATAGATAGATAGATAGATAGATAGATAGATAGATAGATAGATAATGTGAAGAAGTTCAGGAGACTTGGATGTTAAATTTTCCACACGAAAAGATTTTTTTTTTAGACAAAGGTCAGTTCCCTCTGTAAAGTCAGAGGTACAGAAGAGGATTAGGGCCACTGAAAAGAAAGAAAGAAAGAAAAGAAAAAGAATTCTGACTTTTTTCACAGAATTCCCTGTAAGAATTCTGAGATTAAAAGTCAGAATTCTGAGAAAAAAGTAAGAATTATCTTTCTTTTCTTTTCTTTTTTTCTTGTCAGTAGCTCTAATCATCTTCCGTACGGAGTTGAAATAAATAAATAAAATGTAGAGCACAGAAAGTCTCAATATTAATACCGCCCCCCTCCCCTTGCCACACCTGGTGTGAGGGGTTGTGCCTTGGTCTGCCTGAGTGTTCGTGGCAACCGGGTCTGGGGGTTTTAGATATTGGCATCTGCCTGATAGATCCCGGTGGCTGCCTGGTGGGGTCTGGGTCCCTGGGCTCTGCTGGGTCCCCGGCGGGGGTGGTAGCCCCTGGGTCCCGGGTCGTTGGGTCCCGGGCTCGGCTGGCTAGGGGGTGGGAGGCTGCGGGCGGGCCTGTGGGCTTGCCGCTGATATCTCCTGGGACTCTGCCGGCTGCTGGTTGTGGCCCCCCGGGGCAATCCTCTGTGCCTCTCGACGGGGGTGGGGGCCTTTCTGGTTGCAGTCTCCTTGGGGTTCCTGTGTTCTGGGGCAGCGCCTGGATCTCTGAGACTTGGAGCTCTCCCCATCTCCTGCGCATCTTTGGGGGGCGGATCTGTGGTCCCTCACACTCTCTGTTGGACGCTCCTATAGAGAAACCTTACATAAACAAGCGCGTGTACACACACAGGTGCTCACATGGTGCTCTCAAAAGTATGGGCTTGGGCACGTTAAACACAGGTCTTAAGACTATGGTGGGCACTTAATGCACTGTGATTTATTATCGTGATTCTTCAGTTAAGCAATGTTGATTATATATTTCCTCATCAAGTTGACGCAGTGATAGCTTGATCTTGTTGTATTGTTGTTGTGTCCCATTTTTTTTTGCCCTTTTGCTTTTTTTTGTCTTTTTCTGCAGGTCTAGAAGCAGACTCTTGTTCATTATTGTTTATTTTTGTGGAACCCCCCCCCCCCCCCCTCCCCACCTTTTCTTTTCCTTTCTCTTTCACCTCTGTCTCCGTGTCTGGTCGGAATTACAAAGCATACAAAAACAATAACAATAAAGTTTTAAGTATCAGGCGTGACATTAAAAGCAGATGCTTTGATGCTCCACCTGAGAGTAAATCTGTAAGGCTTGTTACCAGCATTCAGACATCAATTCTGCTTGCCTCACAGCCAGACAGGACACGGTAACCCCCCCCCCCCCCCCCCCCCCCCCCCCCGCTATAAAACAGTCACCTAATTGTCCACTCCCAACCCCATGACCCCGTCTCACTCTTTGAAATATCCAAAAGTTGGCAGCCCTGAGAGCCTTCTTAGGGTCCTACAACCCCCCAAGGCAATTCACAACACAATTAGTCATTCACACGCTGGTGGGGATGAGCTACGATGTAGCCACAGCTGCCCTGGGGCACACTGACACTGGCACCACCTCCAGCAGGCAAGGTGGGTTAACTGTCTTGCCCAAGGATACAACAACAGCATTCTCTAACGAGAGCCGGGATCGAACCTACAACTTTCCAGTTACTGGACAACCCGCTCTACTTCCTGAGCTAGCTCAATGTTAGCTTAGGCTGCTTCACCAATATTGGAGTAAAAGGAACATATTTCGTGGCTTCTTAGGGGTCAAAGTAATAACTTCTATTTATTGGTTGTGTTTGTTGACAACCTCGTGGACTCACTGGTGGTAAACAGTAACCACGCCCCTCGCTGGCCAGTCTAAAAGGAGAAGTGACCGCCACCCATCTGGCTGAGAAGGACATCTGTTCCAATGTAAACTTCTTCCCAACCAGATTATTGCAAACAAAACAACAAATGTTTTCTTAAGTGTGCATGTTAAAGAATTTCGGTTATCAAGCAGTCTCTAAACTCCAAAGAAACTTAAGGAGTTTAGAAAGCACAGCTGCAGTTTCTGCTTCATTTAATTCAAAATTTGTCTATCAGATAAACATTTTATTTAAAATATGCAGAATGATTTCCTGATTATTTCCTTATGACTTTTAATGAATCGTTGGTTTAGTGAGCTTCTAATACTTCCTTTTTTTCTAGTTTAGTTTCTGCTAAATACCCAGTTGGGAGAAAAAAAAGCTTTTTTATTTTATTTTATTACTTTTTTTTTTGCACAGGATAAGCTGAACACCAACCTGATCTGATATTTTTATGAGCTTCCGTCTTCTGCGGCTCTTCACCGTTGATTGTTCACTCAGATTATTCCGGAGCTGATGTCTTCTAAAGCTACACGCCACCTTTCTGTCGCTTTTTTCAAATCAATGGATTTATTTGCATTGCAAAAACTATGTCTGAATGACACACTGGCCGGGTAAAATGATACCACTGGAACCACCATTTAGCTGCAAACAGGAACTTATATTGACCGAAAGTCATGAAAACACAAAAAGGATTATTTTATTTATTATCACAATTCAACATATAAAGTCAGCTTGTATGTATTTACAGAATTAAAGTGCATGCCCACACAAAATTAGATAAAATAAGTTCCTATTTAATTAAAATGGCAATAATATTGCAACAATGTTGTACTCTTAGTGGTGGTGTCCACCCTAGGACTGGCAGATCGGGGTTCAAATCCCGGTCGGGTAATACCACTTTAAAAACGAGACCCAGTGCCTCCCTGGTGACACTCAGCTTTAAGGGGTTGGATTGGAGAGTTTAACCATAAAATAGTTCACAGCTGCAGCTCACCGCTCCCCACGAGGATGGGTCGGATACAGAGATGAATTTCACCAGTGTGTGATGACTAACAGAACTTTAAGATGGCGGCACGTGTACATGCTGTGGCTCAGCGCTCATAAAGCAGCTATTTTTAACTTGTATTCTTGTTTATTTACTAGTGAGTGCAACATCTGGCTATGTGAACCTGAAATACAGTTGAGACGAGCTAATCGGCGTTAGTGTGAAACAAATCAGCGGCGTAGTCGATCACTCTAACTTCCCAAACGAGACCACAAGGACACCGTGTCTCCATGGATTACTCTTCCTGCTGTGAGGCAACAGAGGCGGCGAACGAGCCAGCATACGTGCTAGGCTAGCACGAGCTCCACACACACCTCCACTGCCAAGTCTCTTCCTAGCAAGGTAGGATCACTACCATTTTCAAAGACAAAATGCAGGAAGGGTGCTACGTGACTGTGCAGCTGAGCTACATTGGTACCTCCACAATAGTACAGATACCCAAAAAGTCTTCAATAACAAGCCACAACAACTTCAGGCCTGTAGATTTAACACCTCTCATTATAACGTTCATGGAAAGACTAGTGCTGCACATCAAGCCCCTTTCTGTACACATGACTGTAAGCCCACCCACAACACCAACTCCATCATTAAGTTTGCTGATGATACAAATGTGGTGGGCCTGATCAGACAGGGATATGAGTCAGCAGACAGGGAAGAAGTGCAGCAGCTGGTGGACCGGTATACAGCTGAACCCTGAACACCAACAAAACCAAAGAAATCATCATTGACCCAAGAAGAAAAAAGGTGGAGCACAAGTCACTCACAATAAACGAGGAGCAGGTGGAGAGGGTGCCACAGTTCAAGTTCCTAGGCACAAACGTGTCAGAGGACCTCACATGGACATAACGCCAAATGTCTTATGAAGACGACACAACAACGACTCTACTTTCTGAGGGCTCTCACTGCTCCATCCACTGATCTCAGGCTCAGGGGGAGAGATGTCCAGAGTCTGGGGGCCACAGCAGCAATGATCTGTCACTTTTGGTCTTTAGCCTGGTGCGCTGCACAACCAGTAGACTTTGGTCACTGGACCTCAGGGACCTGCTGGGGGTGTTTTTATTTGAATCATGAAAATAAATCACATCACATAGATACGTTGTTTCATATACCTTTTTATTAAAAATGAATGAAGAGTACTGATTTGTTCTTTATTTTTTTCTTCATATTTGCAAAACAGTAATGATTTGGTAAGTTTTCTGTCCATTTTTCTTGTGGTACTCATCAACAGCTGCTCTAACAACACACTAATTTCCCTGCCCTGTGGAGAAACAACAGAGGCAACACCAAACTGCTGGGCAGCTCAAACCAGACATCAGACGTCATCAAAAAACAAGTTTCAGCTTGCTCTGATGCCTCCAGCACTAACCAGATGAGACCCAAAGCAAACCGGACTGTCAGCACTCCCAGAATGACCATGACGCTGTAGAATGCCCTCCGCATTGTCACCCTACTACTGCACCCACATCGCTCCCCTGGGACTGGACGAATCAAAACCAGGAGAATAGAGATATTGCAGAAGAAAATGACTGGTAGGGATGTGACCATAACGCAGAAACTCAGGACCAGGCAAACGGTCTCCATCATCACCAAAGGCATAATGACAAGGCACAGCAGCCAAATTCCGCCAATGGTGATGGTTCGGATTCTGATCCATCTTTGGTTTTTCAGGCTCAAGTAGATGATGGGATGAACAACTGCCAGGTAGCGCTCCACACAGGTCAGGACATGGAAGAACGACTCTCCACTCCAGGTGAAACAAAAGAAGTAAAACCCCACAATCAAAATGTTGTGTGTTTCAGTGATGATGCCAAAGAAACACAAGAAGCAACCACAGACCCCAACAAGCTCGATCATGACTACGTTATAGGCGAAGCAGTCAGAGTGACTCATTATTGCTGAGGAAGAGGAGAGCTTCCAGTTCCACTGCTGTAGACCAATGTAAAGGATAAAGAAGCTCAAAGGGAGAAGGATGATGATCTTCGTGATGATGAAAGAGGTGAAGATGAAGGAACTTTCTGCATAGATGAAACAATACAATTCTAAAGGATGCTCAAAGTTGGAGAGGTTAGGACGAAGAACGGAGACGTTCCAGGGTGATGAGATGTTTCCTGACATTTCTAGAGATGACACAAAAGTCTGTCAAATCTTCACACATTTATTTGTACTCATCCATCCTTTACATTCTGGCTGCATTTATGTATTTGTGTTAGTTTTCAAAGGAAATGCATTTATAACCCCAGTTTTAGCACTATCATCTTTTTTCTGACCTTTTTGAGTTCTCACGTAGAGTTCCAAAGTAGCTATAAAAGCTATAGTCATCCTATTAATTTCACCTTTAATTAAAATAAAAGAGCAGTGAAGTAAATAACCTATTTGTTGGTTTAAGGACTTATTTTATACAAATAAGCCAACTGAATTAACTACCCAAAGCATCTCTAAAATTCATTCAAATTCATTGTTAGTTCGTGATTTATTGATCATGTCAAAAACAAATAGGAAAGCAAACCTTTTCTGTGTTTTTAAGCTGATGTTTTGGTCCCCTTTTGATTCTTAACAAGGAAGAAATCAGAGTTTCCCTGGCTGGTTGCTGCTCAGCTCCTCTCCTGAGTCCCAGCACATTCAACTCAGTGTGATTTGTTTGCAGTTAAACAACCACATGACAAGGACAAATTGGTTCTGTTATTTAAAGCGTATTATTAGTATAGCGAAACTTGCAAATTAGTGAGACTTTCATCCAGGACAGGGCAAGTTTAGTTGGAGTGGAAATATTCACCCAGTGAGAGAAAAGGGACGGTAAACCTGGCAACTATATAAAAAAAACAAGGTTGGTGTTTTTATCTTGATTTTATTTTGTTTATGCTTTGAAGAATTGCTAAACTGACAATAATTATTTTCACTATTGGAAAAAAATCAAGCGCTAATAAAAAATCTTATCATCAAAAGACCATTGCAATAGTCCAGCCTGCTACAAATGAACACACAAATACGTTTCTCTTGGGTTTATCTGGACATGAGACCCCTGAGTCGTGCTTCTTGATGATAAAATGCTGATCTAGTTATGGCCTTAATATAACCAGTGAAACTCAGGTCTGAATCAATTATGGCACCAAGATTTCTAACCTTGGTCTTCTGGAGCCAAGATGAGCAATAACCTCCATCCTATCCTTCTTATTTCCAAAGACAATAACTTCAGTCTTGTCTTTGTATAACTGGAGGAAGTTAGACTGCATCCAGTTAATGAAGTAGCTTTCCAGAGTTTTCCCCCTTCAGAAATGATGTATGATTTTTCATAAATCTGTAAAAGTGATTATCTTATCATAATAATTTCCCTCTGGGATTAATAAATTATCTTTGAGTTTGAATTGAATGGATATACTGTCATATAATGTAAGCAATACGTCTTTTTAATTTTTTGCTAAGCACGCCCCCTGCCCCACAGAGCTCCATGCAATAGGAAACTGAGCGACCAAATAGAAGTAACCAATAGCGTTAGACTTCCGCTTACATGCTTAAAATTTAAGGAAGTACCTTGGCTGATGCAGAGTTGATGACATTTTCACGGAAGAGTAACCCCAAAATTCCACTATCCGCTCCACTCCGCTCCGGCACGAACTCTGCAGCAAAATCGGTCCCGTTGTAGTCAATCAGAGCTGTTCCACTACTGCGGCCATGCGGCGCAGCGCGCCGCCCTCCGGCAAAAGTAGGATCGATTCTATTTTTGCCGGACGCCGGAGCACCTCCGCAGTCAATGGACAGAAATCACAACCGCCCAACAGGAAAGGGAGCAAGCACAACTTCCGTTATTTCACAATAAATCGATAAACAAAAAGCGATTTTTGTTTCATATGCACAGGTTTAACAACTTTTAACAACTATCAATGGCGGCTGAACTTTAAATGCGCAAAAATAAGCCATAAATACAGTTTCTACTATCAAAGCAGTCACACTTTGTTGATCCAAACACTGCTGATCTCTCAACACAAATGATGGGCAGATTAAACAGTTCATTTCGATGCTTCTCCCACACAACGGGTGTTTGGGTCTAACTTCCGTGTTCATTGCTCGGACTGTATCGCAAGATCTCGAAAATCCCATGCATGCCTGTTTGCGCACCTCAGGTCTCCGCACCGGAGCGGAGCCGTTGTAGAGTGGGTACCAGTAAAAATTGAGTTTGGAAGCGAGCGGCTGCGGAAGGCGGGGGCTGAGCGGAGGTAGTGGAATTTTGGGGTAAGTCTCTAAAATATAAATATATGAGAACGCAACATGACATGAGAATAATACTTGTAAAACGATGTGTTTTAGCTCTGTTTGTCCGCTACAGAAGCACATTTATAAACAAGAAACGTGAAGTCGCCATCTTAAAAAAAACAAAAAAAAAAAAACATTGAGAGACAATTTGTGTGATATGCTTGTCAGCTGCTAGATGGTGCCATCGGATATGAGAAATACTCCGGAAAGAGACTTTAACTTGCTCCAAACACTGAGAGTGAGTCTAGAGGACTACAGTCATTAGGTGATATATAGGTAGATCTGGGTGTTATCTGCATAACAATGACACTTTTGGGGAAAAATCCCTCAAAACAATGAAAATAAAGCAACAATTGTAGTAAAGGGAACTTGAGAGGACAGTGTAATATTTGGTGCTTGTAAAGCTTCATAGATAGTGTCATGACTGTGGGGAGTTTCAAACAATAATCAAGCCATCAAATAGTTCTTGTATATTACAATGGCTGTTGGCAGGAAGGATCTCCAGTAGCGGTCAGTGTTGCAGTACTCTGGGGCTGACACCATCTGGACCTGCAGCCTTGTTCCTGTTCAGTCTCTCCAGCGGTCTCTTCACCTGACTTCTAGAGACAGATAGGTGGGAGGGGGAGGTAAATGGGGCAGCAGCATCTCCTGACTTGGTTGAAGACAGATTTATAGAACCAGAAGAGTCCATGACTGCGTTAGAGGACAAAAGAGCTGGCGTGTGACAGGAAAATGTTGGATCAGAGGAGGATGGGATGTCTGACTGGCTGGGGACAGGCGAGGAGGATGCTGGGTTTGTTCCTGAACTGAACCTATTGAAGAACTTGTTCAGTTCATTGGCTGTGTCCAGGCTGCCATCTGTGCAATCCTTCCTCTGCTTGAAGCCTGTGATCTTCTTCATCCCTGACCAGACATCTCTGATATTGTTCCTCTGTAGTTTGTTCTCCAGCTTCTTCCTGTATGCCTCCTTGCTGTCTCTGATCTTGATCTTCAGTTGCTTCTGTATACTCCTCAATAATTCCCTGTCTCCCTCCTTGAAGGCTCTTTTTTTTCTCATTTAGCAGATTCTTCAGTTCACTGGTGATCCAGGGTTTGTTATTAGCGAAGCATCTCACTGTTCTGGTGGGTATGATGTAGTCCATACAGAAGTTTACATAGTCAGTGACACATCCAGTCATGGCATTGATGTCCTCTTCATATCCTTGGCAGAGAGTCATCCAATCTGTCGTCTCAAAACAACCCTGCAGGGCTTCTTCAGCGTCCTGGGACCATTTTCTCACAGTTCTTGTCACAGGTTGCCTCTGAACAAGTGGATTGTATTCTGAGCAGAGAAAAACAAGATTGTGATCTGATTGTCCTAGAGGAGGTCTTGTTTTGGACATGTATGCATTCTTTACATTTGCATAACACAAATCCAATGTCTTGTTTTCTCTGGTGGAGCAGCTGAAAGACTGTTGAAATGTTGGAAGTGTAGCAGAGAGCAAGGCATGATTAAAATCACCAGATATAGCCACAAATGCATTGGGATGCTGGGTTTGTAGCTTAGCGACAACGGAACTGATGACATCACATGCACTTTCAGCAATGGCTGAAGGTGGAATATAAACAGTTGCCAAGACAACACTGGTGAACTCTCTTGACAAATAATATGGGCAACAACTTACTGCCAAAAGTTCAACATCTGGGCTGTGGAGATGACATTTCACTGAAACGTGACCTGGATAGAACCGTCTGTTGTTGACAAGCACTGCCAATCTACCTCCTTTTCTTTTCCCGCTCCTCTTCAGACCTCTGTCTGCTCGTACAGTCAGGAATCCTGGCAGAAATATGCTGGAATCTGGGAAATGGTCCTGCAGCCAAGTCTCAGTGAAACACATAACACTGCACTGCCGATACTCTGGCTGAGTCCTTGAAAGGGCTTGGAGTTCATCCATCTTGTTGGCCAGTGATCTCACATTGCCCATTATGATCTATTGAAGAGATGGTTTGAATTTCCTCTTTCTCTGTCTCCGTTTTGCTCCCGCTCTGCACCCACGCTTCTTGCGTTTTAGCTCATTTGGGATTTGTGGCTTCAGTTGAGGTATTATTTCAGCCTTTCCAATGTTTCAGCTGCTCCCGATTGTAAACCAGCTTGTTGCCATGGTTACGCATCATAACAAATGCTCAAAAAGTGAAAAAATAGCAGTAAAAATCCTCTAAGCTTCACAGCACCAGAAACAGAAAAGTAAAATGTCCAAACAAATACTGTTTTTCTTGAGAAACTAGAAGAACAAATGTCAAAAAAGGCAAAACTTACATATAGTCAACAGAGCTACTCCAACATGCAGCCACCCAGAGCAGCGCAGTTCCAGAATCGAGAATATGCTGGAAATTGGCCCTCCAAAAGGGATCAGATGAAGGCAACTGGACTTATTTGGTTTCTTGAAGATGTTTCACTTCTCATCTGAGGACCTTTGGCAATTCTGACTGGAATTTGGGAGGGTCAGGCTTATAAGCTGTAGCTGTCTATTGTTGCTTAATGGGCAGAAACTAGCAACAATAGACAGCTACAGCGTATTTATTTGATTTTTTGTTTATTCTTTATTTAACTAGGAAGGTCCCATTGAGATTAAATACCTAGTTTTCAATACATTATGTACAAAATTACAGAAAGCAGTTACAACCGAGGGTATCCCCTCAGAGCAAATAAAATTGACCCTCCCATCTTCCAGTTAGAATTGACAAAGCTCCTCAGATGAGAAGCTGGAGTTTGTAGAGTGAGATAGATAGATCTGTACGTCTATGAGACGTTGATTAACTGGTGGGTATTATCTAAAAAGGATGCCTACAACAACCTCATTTGGACCAGAATTAACCCATATCTGGAGGTCCTGGAGACATCAACATAGGATGTCAATAAGACATTGTTTAAATCTATGTGTCTGGCATCACAATTTGCACCTTCAGGAAAAAAGATTGGATGTGTGGAAATGACCTGGAATAGACATCACTGCGACGTGTTGGGTGACATGAGAAGGACGTCCACAACAACCTTCTTTGTACCAGAATTTGCCCATATCTGGAGGTCCTGGAGATGTCCATACAGGACATTCAGAAGATGTTTATTTTAGACGTCATCTGGCATCACAATCTGCATCAGGCCAGAACTGGACATACAGATCTACTATATATCCAAATGTGGATCTCTGGGGCTTGGAACTACTCCATCATCCAAGGATCTTTGTGGGTGTTGTAAGCCCCTGCATGCCAGAACCACAGGAGGTAATAAAGGAGATCTCAAAGGAAGAGGTCACAATGGGACAAGTCACATGGGAAGCAAAGATAAGCGGGAGCCTGCTGATGCGAGTGGAATCAGTCAGGTGAAAACGAGAAGTGGACCAACTGAAGGAAACGTCACAGGATGTGAAGTCCTCCGAGGGGGAGTTTGAACTTTGGGTGAACCTGAAACCATCTTACAAAAGACAATGATCACATTGTTTGGCTGTTTTGTGATTGACTGATATATGTAATGCAAATTGCTTCACTCTGAAAAGTGCTAGCAACATGAAAATGCTGGACAATGGAAAATGCTTTGCTTTGCAGTTTTTAGAATGAGCAGTTAGAAGTAGTTAGATGACAGTGGCAGCGACAGTTGCAGGAACAGGAGAGCAGTTGTTCTCAGGGAGATTTAGAAGCAGCATCCTCGTAAGGGGATATTTAGTCTTAGCTTTACGCTTTTTGCATTTTTGATTTTGAAATAAATTTTTTTATAAGGATTCTATTTCTCATACCAAATCAGATTACCACTCCAGTCTCATCAACTAGAACAACGGAAACTCCAAAACTCTCTTTTCAGTCCTCCATAAAATTTTCAATTCTCCCTCTACACTACCCCCTCACTTCTACTCCACTGACACCTGCAATAGCATCCTTTCCTTTTTTAACCATAAAATCAACCAAATCCACCAGAGTCTTAGCCCGGCTGACCCCCACGCACTTCCCCCTGACAATCTCACGTTCTTTGAATCCTTCTCAGACTTCTCAGTTCCTGACGCTTCTTATATCAATTTAATATGGATTTAATATGCAAATCCAAGCCCACACCCTGTCAGTTTGACCCCCTCCCATCTTCCCTGGTTAAATCCTGCCTCTCATCCCTGTTACCCTTCATTTGCTCCATCATTCATGCCTCCCTCCGGACTGGAATCGTTCCCTCAGCCTTTGAAAGTGCAGCTCTAACCCCGTTTCTCAAAAAGCCCAGCTCGGACCCCAACAATTTCAATAACCTTCGCCCCATCTCCAATTTACCATTTATCTCTAAGATACTTGAAACAGTTGTTGCTAACCAACTACACTCTCATCTATCCAGCAACTCCCTCTACAAAGTCTTCCAGTCTGGTTTCTGCCCCCACCACAGCACAGAAACGGCTCTGATCAAAATCACAAATGACCTCCTTCTAGCAGCAGACTCAGGCCAGATTTCCATCCTCATCCTACTCGATCTCAGTGCAGCATTTGACACCATCACACACACAGTTCTACTAGACTATCCACCACCGGCATTTCAAAAACTTGGTTCAAATCATATCTATCTAGTCGCACTCAATTTGTCCAACTGCGCACCGACCACTCTAACCCCAAGCCAGTTACCTCTGGAGTTCCTCAGGGCTCAGTCTTAGGTCTTCAGGACATATAATATTCATTTTCACTGCTACGCCGATGACACCCAGCTCTACTTCTCTACCCAACCAAACCCCCTGCTCCCTTCATCCTCCCTTCTCAGTTGCTTCACTGAAGTCAAATCCTGGTTTTCTTCTAACTTTCTACAGCTCAACAGCCATAAGACTGAGATCCTCCTCATTGGCACCAAGTCATCTCTATCTAAGACCAGTTCATTCTCACTCAGCTTCGACAACACCACACTTTTCCCCACCGCCAAAGCTAAGAGCTTGGGTGTCATCTTAGACAACACCTTATCCTTCATTCCTCATATAAACAACACAATAAAAAGTGCTTATTTTCATCTTTGCAATATCAATTGGCTCCGCCCCTCCCTCAGTCAGCACTCCACATCTATTTTGGTCCACAGCCTGGTCACCAGTCGCATCAATTACTGCAATGCCCTCCTCTCCGGTCTCCCTCTAAAATCACTCAACAAGCTACAGTTAGTCCAAAATTCAGCTGCCTGGATAATCACTAAGACCTCCACTTTTGATCACATCACCCCTGTCCCACAACAACTTCACTGGCTCCCTGTCAAATACAGAATTGACTCTAAGATACTTCTTCATGCTTTTAAAGCCATCCATAATTGCTTCCCCTTATCTTTCCAATCTCCTCCACATTTTCACTCCCACTCGCTCTCTCCGATCATCATCTTCACCTTCCATGTCTGTTCCTCGCACTCGTCTCTGTACTATGGGAGCCAGAACTTTCAGCCACTCAGCTCCAAAACTCTGGAACACTACCACATGACCTCCGCTATATAAACTCTTTCTCAACCTTCAAGTCTCAACTCAAAACTCACATGTTCCACCTGGCTTACTCATTGTAACTGTCCTCCTTCCATCTACTCATTTTAGTCTATTATCCATTGTACTGCTTTGACTCTACCCTTGGGACTTACTCTTAGCACTTATTTCGTGTTGTTTGTATTGCTTGCTGTTCCTTATATTTTGTCTTGTACAGTGACCTTGAGAGCTTTGAAAAGCGCTTGAAATAAAATGTATTATTATTAGAAGGCAGTTCTTCGCACTATGGCAATGGAACACCAGATGGGGCTAAACCTCCTCTTTGCGTCAGAAGGAGGCCTCTGTCCAGCTGTAGGAGGAAATGATGGACATAAAGAAGATTCAAGTGCGAACTGGTTGGAAATTCCCAAGAGTCCAAGTACTCACCTTAGACTTTCATCATCTTGTGTGTTTCTCCTTGCATTAGGTTATCATGAATAACACTTTGATCTAACTGAAGGTTCCTGAAGACAACTGACCTGACCTAGATGGTTGAGGCACCTGAGTGTAGTTTAGCTTATTAAATCAAGGATACACCTATATTAAATTACTCACAAGGTAACATGTAGGTCTGGATGTCTGGTTATTTGGCTAAGCTAAAATCGTGAGGTTGTTTGGACACTAAATCTTGCACGAGTAAGTTATGTCAAAATTCCTAATTACTTAGGTTTTTATCGTTGATCTTTAGGTTGTTAAGATCTTACTCAGGTCTTTTGGTATGAAAATTTATTTTTCTATTTAACTTATTACATTCTATTTTTACTTATTATGTTCTATTTTTTACATTTATCTCTACTAGGGTTCTATTTAACACCCTTATAAGCTAAGTAAAAGTTCACATTTTTACTTATATTTTGGCATGACTCTGACTTTTATCATTCAAGAGGCGTAAAAGTCCTCAAGTATTGTTTAGTTTATATTTTATTACTTAAAGAGTCACATTTTCAGGGGGGATTGTTAGGGATTTTATTGTATTAGTGTCTTAAATGTTCCTTTTTAAGTAATAATATGTTAATCTTGTTGTGAAGTAAGCCACAGAGTTCTTTCTCCTTCTCTCTCTTACTTCTAGTAAGCGGCCTGATACGCATGGGGGTTGGGGAGTAGCCTGCCTAACAGATATCCATGGTAATTGAGTTTCTGGCTGTCAGTCATTAACTAAGACTTCCTTTTTGAAATGTCCCGCCTTAGCCTAAAAGCTACACTGTAATTGGCTAAGTGTGGAGAGCAATGGATTGTTCTTTGTCCTTGTTTCCCTGCGTTTCAATAAAACCAAGATGTGGTGCAGAGGGGAGGCCAGAGTTGATCGGACGAGGGCCTCGGNTCTTGGCTTGTCTCTCTGCGCTGTATCCAACATAAATAACTGCACTGACTTTGCTCCTGTGTGGTTCATTTTAGGATACAAAAATACCCAACAATAAGAATAATAAAAGTCTTAGTAATAATAATAGTCATAATAAAAGTAATAGTAATAATAATAATATTTTTGAAAAGACAAAGCAGATAAAAGCAAATTTATTTTTGTCATTGCCAAATCTTTCTTTCTCTAAATACTCCAGCACTGCAACACAAACATAAAGCAAACTCGTTCTGAGGGTGAGGACCCAGACTTTGAATTTTTTTTTTCCTCTTTTACAGTTGTCATGTTGGGCTGAAGTTTTCTAACCCACATGAAAGAATCACACAAGGAGAGAGGTGAGTAAAATATAATGTTTTTATTATAAAGAAAATTAATGAAAATGAAAAGCGCTGATCCAAACTGGGCCAGGAGGGTGTTCTGATTCTAAAACAGAAGCAAAAAGGAAAACTGAGAACCAAGAAAACACTGTGGAGTAATGGTGGTGGAGTCTTACTGTACGAAGTGTAGGTCTGAGCTGGAGAGGGAGGCAAGTCAGGTCTGATCTGGAGATAGTCTGGTGGAGAGGAGTAGCAGGCAAAGGAGTAAACCAGGAAAGGTGAGAGGCGGAGAGCGGGAGACCAGAGGAGTTGAGCGGCGTTGGGAAATAAATCCACTTCAGACTGCAGGAAGCTGAGGGTAAGAATCCAAGGCTGGTACTGGAGCAGACAAGGAGAGCAAAAACTGAGCACACGGGAGAAAAAACACGAGACTAGTTTCAAAAGGAACGAGGAGAGCTAGAGTACCCAACAATAGAGTATCAACCGGCAATGAAGTGTGGCAACACCGCTCCTTATATCCTCTGGCCTGGCTGAATGATAATCAGCTGCAGCTGTGGCTCTCCAACCTGCTCACCTGCAAACACTCAGGAGCACAGCCACAGAGAAAAAGCAGAACCATGACAACAGTCCTTGTTATTACTTATGCATGACTGAATGAAAAGAAATTGTTTTATCTTTATATTATTAAATACTTTCTAGTTATTTTAAAATTTTAATTTTACATTTTTTCTTTGTAAAAGCGAATATGCCAATTGCATGTGTTAATAGCAGAAAAAAATGGCGTGAATCATAGTTTAAATGTTTTATGTGTAAACAAGAAATACCATACAAGATTATACACAGATAAAATACAGCAGTACATACTAACACATCATCCACAGCGTTATAGATATGGTCTGCAGGCTTGTGTGAATGTGGGCGCTTTGTTTTTAAACCACTATAACAAAGTTAATGTGTGTCATTTTGTTTAGGTAAAATAACCACATTTAGTTAATGACATTATATACACATCATTTGAATCTTTTTCATATTAAACCAACAGACTTGTAAAGTCAACAACAGCTAGACTGTGACTGCAGTTTGCATATGTTACTAAAAAGTACAGCGATAAGTCTAAATGACTTACTTACTGAAATTTTTGCTGTTTGTGTTAGAGATGTCCTGTTCCGATATCGAAAGTAATTCGATACTGGCCCAAAAACACTGTATCGGGTTATATCAGACTGCATCAAAAATCTCCAATGTATCCACTCCATTAAGGTCCACATTTTTCCAACCAATGGTTAAAATATCGTCATTTTTTTCATCCTTACTGTTATTGGTTCTCCAGTTGAGTGATATTGCTTGATCAAGCCTTTCATACATTCCACACTACAATATAGGTAAATGTATGTATGATTAGTGCTGATATTGGATCAGATTAATATCGATATTGGTCTGTTATGGAAATGTTATGTTTTATTATTATGATTAGGTTTTTCATTACCCAGATGTGTTACTTTTGCTCATCTTGTAACTTCCTTACAACTCAGACACTGTGACCTCTTCCTTACTCACTCCCACACACACACACACACACACACACACACACACACACACACACACACACACACACACACACACACACACACACACACACACACACACACAGTCTTATCTCTCTGTTCTTGTATAAATAAATCTCTCAGGTCAGCATCTCCTTGCAGTTTCGTGAGTCTCACTTTGTGAGCAGATCTGCCCCGATTGCTATACGGTAAACGTGTGGTTAATTAATAATAATAATAATAATAATAAATAAAATAATAATAATAATTATTTTTTATTTATAATGCACTTGACATTACCGAGGTAATCTCAAACTGCTACAGAGTATAGGGGACAGGTGTAAGGTGCACAGCTAGTTAAAAACACAGTAAAATTTTCAGAAATGCTACCAAGTTAAAATAGTCCCCAGAAGTAGATAAAACCCATCAAATAAATCATTACAGTAAATGCAAACAAAAAGTAAAAACAACACAATACAGTTAAACATACAGTAGGTCATTGTGCTCTAGAAAGCCTTATCAAACTAAAAGGTCTTGAGGCCTTTTTTGAAAACCTCCACAGATAGACAGGAGCAGTTCCATGGATGCACTCGTGGGTAAGAAGGCCAATTTTGTACTGAATTCGATATTGCATGGACAGCCAATGAAGTGATCTCAGAACAGGAGTGATATGATCATATTTGCGTCTCCTCATCAGGACCCGGGCAGCCGAGTTGTGGATGTGCTGGAGCTTTGTATGCTCTTGCCGGGGGCCCCAACGAGGAGGGCATTACAATAGTCCAACCTGGAGGAGATAAATGCATGGACCAGCTTCTCTGCATCTGGCTTGAAAAGAGAGTGATGGAGTTTCGCTATATTTTTTAGGTGAAAAAAGAGACCTTGCAGAGGTGGCGGATGTGGGTGTCAAATGTAAGATTTGAATCTAGTCTGATACCAAGATTTGTTACAGAAGAGGAAAGGGGAATGCCATGACCAAAAATGGAAATACTGCTAAGGGAGGGAGACTGTGTTTTATGTGGAGTGCCGATAATGATAGCTTCAGTTTTATTGCTGTTTAGTTGAAGAAAGTTTGCAGCCATCCATGCCTTCATCTCCTCCAGCAGACCTGAAGTGCAGTTGGGAGAGTTTTAGGTGTAGTGGAGTCCATTTTCATGTATAACTGAGTGTTGTCTGCATGACAGTGAAACAATAGATTGTATTTACAAAAAAGTTGTCCAAGTGGAAGCATGTAAATGGAGAAAAAGGTTGGCCCAAGAACCGACCCTTGTGGTACTCCACAAAGTTAATTGTCTCTATTTTCTCTTCGACTGCAAGTATTAGGTGATTGATTAAATCCCTAACATAATCTGGTCCCTCGAGCCGGATCCTTGGTCACCTGGCAGTGCCAAGAGTCAACGCCGGAGAACTATCGTGACAACCTAAAACTCCTCCAGTGTTGAGCTTTCGCTGGGAGGTCGGTGTGCGGGTCTTGACGTTGGTGAAAGGCACACGGGTCCATGATCTCAAAACTAAACTAAAATACTAAAGGCTGCAATATCTGCATCGTATTGGAAGCGGAAAAGTTGAATTGGGACATCCCTAGTTAGTGTTAAACAAGAGTTCACACAAAAACTCAACTTTCTACAAAATTGTATTCCACCTTGGACTACATCCATACAGCAGAGAACAGATGGGGATCATAAAGTGAAAAATAAAACTAAATGTTCCCTAATAATCTATTCACAAGTAGCCAACATACCAAACTCTCTGAAAATCTTAATAGCATTACTCTGATTTGGGAACTGTGTGACGAGAAGTACTCAGCTTGCCACTGAGAAAAACAAGGTATGATAATGTAATTAAGCCTTGCTTTACCTGTGGTGGCTGTGACTGAGGGAAAAACCTCAATAAATGTGGAGGAAACAAGCTGTACAAGAAATGTAACAAACTTTTTAAAACACCGGTTTAATGCAGCACACCGCACAGACCAAGGTCATAACAAGCCCGTTCCAGGTTGGGGCCAGATTAGCAGCCCAAGGACCAGGTATCAACTTCACACCGAGCTAGCACCCCCAGGGGGCTCTGCACTTCACAAATGCACACCACACTTCACCACACCTGAGCCCTACCTGCTACACAGCGAACCCACCCATGAGAGATGGGCTGCTAAGCCACTGCAACCCCCTGTAAACCAGGCTGTATCCCTCCACAATCCTCCTGTGACTGCAGGTGATAAGTCCTAAAATGGCCAAAGCAATAAACAAAAAGAATAAAGTTAAAAGGCACTTAACTGTCCCTAAAGGTCAAGACCCTCCCTGGGGTCTAGGCTTGTACGCCGATGCTGTGTGGTCTCGGTCTCATTCAGTCCAACCAAGGAAGTCAGCTGGATCGGCACAGTGGTATCCTCCACAGACAGCAGGAGGTTCCTTTCCAACTGGAGAACAGATAATTGCACTCCTATAGTCCCATCTAGCTATCTAATTTCCTACCTAACACTGGAGCCTGTCTCTAAAGCCCCTGGCTATCTTCACCGTCGCAGCCCTAAACGGCACCCGCCTCACCATTGAGTGCCAAACGGTTGCTTGGCTGGGCTATGCCTGTTTACTTCCACCAAGCTCTGTTCCCCAGACACCACTCGCGACCCGTTCAGCCTCTTCCCTTATTCCTTTTCCTACAAACATTTCAACCACCCACAGCTGCAGTCACTCAGCTGCAATCAGCATTCCTCCCTCCTCTCCCCACTTACCAGTCACCCACTACAATAATAAACATAACAAGTACATTCTGCTGTTTTAACATACACTGATGAAGGGATAATTATCTAGTAATTATTGTGAGATTAGTTATTTATACACGTCTCCGTACACAGATTCTGTATTGACACTTGGGCTATGGTACAATGGCATTATACAGAAACGGTATTTAGAAATTAAGAAATTAAGTATTGTTTTCTGGTTTCTCTCTTTTTCCTATCAACGGGCCAGATCTGCTTATGGTATACTTAGATGTAGCACCGTTGAAAATAAAAATCACAAGGCACGTCAGAAAAGATTTAAAGAAAATAGTAAAAATAGAAGAAAAAAATTTGGATTAAAAATGAGAATAAGGTAGGACAAAAAGAAAACAAGGGAGCCTGAAAAATATATAAATTACAGAAAAACCAGTATGAAAAAAAAAGCTGGTGAGGAAGACGAGGATGAACAGGAGGTCACACAAAAACCAGACTGAACAGGTGAGTTTTCTGCTGCTTATTAAAAGAGACCACTGAGTCCACTGATCTTGGGCTCAGGGGGAGAGAGTTCCAGAGTCTGGGAGCCAAAGCAGCAAATGATCTGTCACAGCTACAGGCGGGAGCGGACGCTGGTGCGAATGGCTCACCGGACCCTTTGAGCTTTGATCGTACTGGCTCCTAGATGTTTTGAGTCCACAATAAATCTTCTGTGTCAGAACCGACCCTACGACTATACCACCTGGACTATCTGGCTTTTAACATTGATTTTACCACACCTGTGGACCCTGGAGACACAGTGATCAGCCTACCTGCTGCACACCCAGACTCCAACCGTCTGCCGGATCGAGCCAACCGTAATGTGGGCCATCAAGATCACTGCTCTGTATGTCCTCCTCTTTGCCCTCCTTCCTGACTGTTTTCGTCTGGTGACTGGCCTGTATCAATACGTGACCGCTGAGTTCTTCCGACTTCGGGCCTCCACCTCCTGGATTGCTTCGGTACCCCGACATTGTCCTCCCTCCCCGGCGGAGATACATACACTGGGGCACCCGCAGAAGTCACAACCTCAATGGTCATAATCCTCCTCACTCATTCTGGTCTGCAACCCGTCGCCCTCCAAGGAGGCCTCCCCGCCGCATCAACCACTCTGCGTTAGCCTACCCAGCTAGGACGGCTAATGCTCCAGCTGGTCTGCAGCCCTCCTCCGCCGCCAACTTTGGCCTGCTCAATATCCGCTCCCTGACGAACAAAGGCCATCATATCCACAATCTCCTCTCCAACAACAATCTGGATTTTCTCTGTTTGGTTGAAACGTGGCAACATCCCGACAATTTCTCCGCAATGAATGACGCTACTCCACCAGGCTATGTTTACTCTTCTAAATCCCACGGATCACGAAGATGCGGTCTCACGGTCATAAACCGTGAGACTTGGAAAGACCCCCCGTGCCTGTTCCTGCGCTCAGCTCTATGAAATGCCTGGTGTTATGTCCCCGACATGAGATGGTAAAATGTGAAGGATGGGGATAACATAAAAACTGGCGGAGGAGTTTAAAATGGGTTTTTTTGTACAAAAAAGTATTAAAAACACAAGCAAACAGATGGCGAGCATTATTAAGATAATGCTAAACAAAAATACTCTCAAAAAGGTTAACATTAAAAGAGCAGTTACCAACATTAAAAACACCTGGTTAAGACATATTAAAAGTTTCACCAAAACAGAAGGTGTTTCTAAATCCACAAAGTTGATAAACGTTCTAAAACAATTCATTGACATAAAACACCTGGTTAAAACTTATGTTAAAAGTTTTACCGGAACAGAAGGTGTTTTGAAACCGAAGTCAATGAAATTGCAACAAACGAAGTTAACCTTAAAAACCAACGAACACAGTCAACACTAGGTGACATGCACAAAAGATCCATGTGGATCACTCAGAGTTAAAACTACCAAAGTTAAAACTCTTCAACTCAAAGGGGTTGAAACAAAATGAGGCCTGGAGAACAGCAGAACCCCTGCACTGCTGCCTCCCAGACTGCTGAAGGCACAGCCTTTTTATCCTAGGTGTGGCTCATCAGGAGGATTCAGCTCAGCTGTGCTCCTCAGCAGCCTGGAAGAGAGGAGGAGGAGGGGCGGTGTCCAGTCAATCACCAGAGCTGGGTGATCCTGGCTGCTTTTTCCCTCTTCAGGCTGGCAGCCGTGACACTGGCGTTTCAGCTCCCTGGACCAACTCCCACCATTATTGCCGTTATTTACCGTCCGCCTAAACCCCATCATGACTTTCTGTCTCAGTTTGCTTCTCTACTCGTCCATCTCTCCACTCTATCTTCCAAATTAATGTTGCTGGGAGACTTCAATATCCAAATGGACAATGCCACTCTCCCCATCACCAAAGACTTTTCTTCTTGCCTCCTCAGCCATGGACTTCTCCAACACATTGACACACCGACCCATACCAAAGGACATATTCTGTATTTAATCTGCTGTTCTGGTCTCACTCCTCTCAACTGCTCAGTTACTGATCTCCATTTATCTGATCACTTCTTTATTTCCTTTTCTGTTCAACTCCCTCTCTGTCATACAAAGACTACCCATCTTATCCACTTCAGGAAAATTAAGGACATTAATCTGGACACTCTCTCGTCCCAACTCTCGTCCCTTAGCTTTTCTGATATACTTTCCTGTCTTGATGAACTGACTGACCACTATAACTCCAAATCAACATAACATCCTTGACACCTTGGCTCCATTAAAAACCTGTTCTGTCAGTTTCTCTACCTCTGCCGCCTGGTTCACCCCTGATCTTAGGACTTTGAAAGCTGAAGGCCGACAGCTGGACCGTCACTACAGGAGAACGGGACTTTCTGTTCACAAAGACATGTACACCGCCCACTTAGCCCACTACAAGGATTCTATCGCCTGCACTAAGTGAGCTTACTACTCCGGTCTCATCTTCTCCAACAGTGGAAATTCTAAAACTAATTTTTCTCTCCTCCACAAAACCTTTCAATGCCCCCCCCCCTCCCACACACACACACACACCTTTATTCTACTGACACCTACAACAGCATTCTTTCCTTCTTTAACCAGAAAATATCCAAAATCCACCAGAGTCTTAGTCTAGCCAACCTCCACTCACTTCCCTCTGATGATCTCACCTTCACTGAATCATTTTCCTGTTTTTCAGTACCTGACGCCTCCAATATTTCAGACCTAATTTCCAAATCCAAGCCTTCCACCTGTCAGCTCGACCCACTCCCATCCATCCTGGTTAAATCTTGCCTCCCATCCTTGCTACCCTTGATCTGCTCCATCATCCTTGCCTCCCTCCAGACCGGAATCATACCCTCAGCCTTTAAAACCGCAGCTGTCAATCCATTTCTCAAAAAGCCTGGTTCAGATCCTAACAATTTCAATAACCTCTGCCCCATCTCCAAACTACCATTCATTTCCAAAATTCTTGAGAAAGTTGTCACCAACCAACTTCATTCTCATTTATCCCAAAATTATCTGTATGAAGTCTTCCAGTCAGGTTTTCACCCTCACCATAGCAGTCAGACAGCTTTGATAAAAATCACTAACAATCTCCCTCTAACCGCTGATTCTGGCCAAATCGCCATTCTCATCCTACTTGATCTTAGCACAGCATTTGACACCATTTCACATCCAGTCTTACTCCATAGGCTCTCTGCAATTGGCATTACAAAAACTCCCCTAACCTGGTTCAAATCATATCTATCAGATCACACTCAATTTGTCCAAGTATGCACCTTCTGTTCTAACCCATTCCCAGTCACATATGGTGTTCCTCAAGGCTCAATCTTAGGTACCCTTCTCTTCATAATTTACTTACTTCCACTCGGCAATATCTTCCATAAATTCAACATCAATTTCCACTGCTACGCCGACGATACCCAGCTCTATTTCTCTACCAAACCCAACACTCCACTACCTCTTTTCTCTCTTCTCAGTTGTCTCTCTGAAGTTAAATCCTGGTTCTCTTCCAACTTCCTTCAGCTTAACAGTGACAAGTCAGAAATCCTCCTCACCAGCACCAAGTCATCCCTCTCCAAGATCACTTCATTCTCACTTAGCTTTGATAACACTACACTTTCCCTACCATCAAAGCCAAGAGCTTGGGCGTCATTTTGGATAACACATTATCATTCATACCTCACATCAACAATATTACAAAAACTGCTTACTTCCATCTCCGCAATATTAATCGACTCTGCCCCTCCCTCAGCCAACACTCTGCTGCTATTTTGATTCGCAGTCTTGTCACCAGCCGCATCGACTACTGTAATGCCCTCCTCTCCGGTCCCCCCCTAAAGTCACTCAATAAACTTCAGCTGGTCCAGAATTCCGCCGCCCGCATAATCACCAAGACCTCCATCTATGATCACATTTCTCCTGCTTTGCACCATCTTCACTGGCTCCCTGTTTAATGCCAAATTGACTTAAAATTATTCTGTACACTTTCAAAGCCATCCACAATCTCGCTCCTCCATATATTTCTAATCTTTTCCACATCGTCACTTCCACTTGCTTGCTTTGTTCATCATCCTCCATTTCCTTATCTGTTCCCCGTATTTGCTTCTGTAACACTGGAGCCAGAGCCTTCAGTTACTCAGCCCCTAAACTCTGGAACACTCTACCGTCTGACATCCGCAATATCAACTCATTCTCAACCTTTAAGCCCCAACTCAAAACTCATATGTTCCGCTTGGCTTATCCACCATAACTATACTCCTTCTTCTATCCTTCTCTAGCCTAGCAACCAAAATCCTCCATCCCTACATTGTTATCTAGTCTTAGCTCCTTTTTTAATCTTGATCATTTTCTGTATTTATTTGTATTGGTGTTTTTTTCTTCTTGTCTGTACCTGCACTTGTAAAGTGACCTTGAGAGTCTTGAAAAGCGCTTGAAATAAAATGTATTATTATTATTATTACCTTTGGTCTTGTAATGATTTAAATTACATGCTATTTAATAAGCCATAAGACAAAAGATTCCATAGCAAATATGAAATTAACCTTATGGCTCTGTGAGGTTATTTTAAACCAGAAGATTGGACCTTTTTATTGCAGGGCTTAGATAACAGCTTCGTATTCACTCAAAGACAACAGAAGAGAGAGAGTCGAGTTTAACAGTTTAAAGATTTATTAAAAGCAAATTAAACTAGACAAACTTTAACACTAAATGTATGGTGTAACTAAGGTGAATGAGACGGAGAATGGTGTGATGTGGAATGTTGCTCAGAACTAGCAAATCCGAAGAAGCCATTAGTTATGGGAACTGAAGGTGATGTCTTCGAGTTAAGCTTTGGTTAGGAGATTCATAAACACATTAGACGCCATTTGCCGGCCTACATACCCTGGTGGAAGTCCCCGTTAGATCAGGAATGTCGAGGTCCAGCTTGACCTTCTCTGGAACCAAAGCCGGTAGGAAAAGCAGCGGTTGCCGACCAGACCAGTCTCTGAGATACTTCCGGGTCACGTGAATTTTGTTGGCATCTAGTGAGACCCAAACCTGGGTCGTGAGGGTTCAGCTTTTATTCTTAAAGGAACCGTTGCAGTAGTTGCAGTGTTTTCCCTAGGAATTTTTCCAGCTGTGGCGGGGGGGGGGGGCTTGGGGAGAAATTATGATACGTCTCTAAATAAAGTAAAAATTTCCAGTGCAGATTGGAGGCAACCCATAGAAGCACTGATTTGATCCCATTTCAGAGAAAAATAGAACAGGTTAGATGCACCTAATAAATAGAATTACTAACAAACTCAGGGATCTTTCTTTGTTTCACTGTTCTGGTGCTGAGAATATCGCTAATGCGGATCAAAGGAGATACACAGATGAATGCACCTCTTATTTATTATTTGGAAACTACATTTACTGCAGCTGGCAGAGGCAGAGATTGTTTCTGTTGATACACGGAATTTACAGAATCATTTTAAATTTTAATAGGAGAAGACTGCAGGAGGGAGCAGTAAAATACAGGGGGTCCCCAGCAAAAACAAGAAACTACGAGTCTGATAAAACCCGCTGGTTTTCCATCAGGCAGTCACGGGGCAGCTCCAACGACCCAGTGGCTGTGCTAGGTCAGTTATCGAGCCCAGTCCGGTACCGGCTCGGCCGTGAACAAGCCGAGGCGACGTTGTGCTCTGCTTAAGAAGAAGCGTTATTTTCCCACTTCAGAAGAAGCATCCGACGTGTTTTTACGCTTTCTCCGAGACATGTCACGTCGCTAAGTTGTTAGCGCCGCGCGCTAACAGGTCAATAGTTCAGCGTAGCCTGCTGGAGGTTTTAAGGGTTCAGATGAAAACACCCGACCTCTCTCGCTGCTCACACATCGATCTTAAATTGTCGCTGTTGCGCTCACGCCGTAATACAGTATTAGATGCGGTTAAAGTCAGACATGAAAAAATAAATAAATTTTACATGAATAAGTGATGATTAGCCTGGTGGGGGGAGGAGAACCTGGCCTAATAAGCACTGGAGGAAAACCTGTCAAGATCGTCAACACTCGTTTATCTTAATGCTATTGAAACATGTAAACCAAAAAGCATTTTATCCACTGCTACCTTTCTAATTTTAAACTCAGTAACTTACGCTGTAACTGCACCTTGCTCTGCCTGCTCCTTTCTTCTTGCTGCCCGCCGGCTGTGATCACAAGCGACAACATAGTAGTTCCCGCTGCTTCTTCGGGAAACAGCGGAAAAAAAAATAAATAAAATCAAACTTGGGATCTTGTAGGCGTGGCGGTAAGATTTCAGCCATGGCGGGCTGCCACAGTTACGCCTATGTAAGGGAAACCCTGAGTTGGAACAGCAACAGACTTTATCCAGCTTGTCGTTGGTTCTTTTGGCTGAAGAGGAAAGTTACGGATTGGCCACTCCGACACTTCTCTAGAACGCTTTGAACTGGCGTTAAAGATGACGGCAGCATAGTTTTATACTTAGGATGTTTTGGTTTATGGTCGAATGAAAAGTTGACAGATTTACCAAACACCACCAAAACCACGCCTCCGTCAGATCTGGCAGATTCTGATTGGATCAGTGAAACAATGTGTCATGTCTTTTAACGCTACGTGAGATCAGTCCTAGTGGAACATTTAAAGTCATATTATTTAATATACTCTATAGGATTATAATAAAGTAATTAATATTTTGATTTCACAGATTGGTCACATCTTATTTATTGACTAACACTTTGTTTGATTAGCTTGTTAAAATAGAGTTCTTTGATTTATTAAAAGGAGAGAGTCCATTCTTCAGTCTTCACTTTGAGCTGGAAAGAAGCAGTTTATAAGCAAATGCATGAGACCTTGAGGCCATATCTCATGCAGACTAGTTCTGTCAGAGGAGAGGGGGAAAATGACTTTTGGTGGAAAACAGTCATTTCACACCATTGCAGTCCTTAGCCTGGTGCTGCACAACCAGTAGGCTTTGATCACTGGACCTCAGAGACCTGCTGGGGGTGCAGGAACTAAGAAGATGGTTCAGTGAGGTTCTGCTCACCAAGTGAAAAGAAAGTTGCAGTAGTCTAAATGTGAGGAGATGAAGGTGTGGATAACGGTCTCAAGTTCAGAGCAGGAAAGAACGGTACTCAGCTTAGCAATGTTCCTGAGATGGAAGAAGGAAGAGCAAGGACAACTTATTCCAAAAGTCAGAATCAAAGGTAAAACCAATGTGGTGTGAAAAGCAAGCTGACCAAGAGAGTCTCTGACCTTTGTAACCAGCTTGCCTGGGGCACAGAAGAGGATCTCAGTCTTATCTTCATTCAGCTGTAGAAAGTTCCCAGCCATCCAGGTATTAATAGATTCCAAGTAGCCATGTAACAGCTGCAGCTTAGACATCTCATGGGTCTTAAAGGAGATGTACAGCTGGATGTCATCTACTTAAAGATGGTAGGAGATTCCTTTAAAATAGCTCAGGATGTGCTGAAAAGGAAGCAGGAAGAGGAGAAAGAGTAGAGGCCCTAGCACAGAGGCCTGTGGGACACCATGGGTAAGAGAGGTGGTGGAGGACCTAAACTTGGAGATGACCACAGAGAAGGAACGCTCAAAAAGTAAGTAAGTAAGTAACTTTATTTGTATAGCACCTCTCACAGACAAAAAGGTCACAAAGTGCTTCACAAGTTAAAAGGCAACAACATTTAAATACAGTAAAATACAGCCACAATATACATAGTGTCAAATACAACCAATCAGAATGAGACTAAGTTTAAAATGCCTGGAGAAACAAATGGGTTTTAAGATTGCTCTTAAAAACATCAACTGAGTCGATTGAGCGTAAAGACAGAGGTAGCTCATTCCAGAGCCTAGGAGCGACGGCCTGGAATGAGCGATCTCCTCGTGTCCTGAACTGAGTACGTGGGACCATTAAAAGGTTTTGATCCAGTGATCTCAGCCTGCGAGAAGGCGTGTAAGGGCAGAGCATGTCTCGAACATACAATGGCCATGCAGCGCTCTGAAAGTCAGCACAAGAATTTTAAAATTGATGCCAGATGAGATTGGAAGCCAATGAAGAGCTTTTAAAATGGGGGTAATGTGGGCCCTTCTGTTGTCACGGGTCAGAATTCTAGCTGCACAATTCTGGACTTGTTGTAGGCGGGACAGCTCTTTTTTGTTTAGACAAGAAAATAAACTATTACAGTAGTCTAAACGGGATGATGTAAACGCATGAATAATCAACTCAAGATCAACTTTAGACACCATTGTTCTGAGTTTAGAAATTTCTCTCAAGTGGTAAAAACAGTTTCTAGTTAACTGCTTTGAGTGATGTTCAAGATAAGAGAACCAGTCCAGAGCAGATCCTGATAGGCCTACCCAGTCTCTCAGCCTATCCAGTAGCAGGTGATGGTCAACAGTGTCAATGGCTGGAGTCAGGTCCAGCAGAACCAGAACAGAGGCAGAGATAAAGCTGAGGGAGAGACGCTAGATCTAACCTTATTGACTTTGTCCACAAAGACTGCTCATGGTGTCAAACAGCACCTTGGGATTCCTTTTGCTCTGGGACACCAGGTTGGAGAAATAGGCAGCCCTCACGCCTTTAACTTCTCAGTTAAAGAAGGTCAGGAAATTCTTTAGGTACAGCAAATAGAAATATTCTACAAGCGCTCAATTTTTCTTCAGTGAAGCTTCGGGCTGTGGATGCGGTCTTTACAAAGTAGGAGATGATTTGTTTCTGACAAATGCCCGAAGTGGAGAGAGAATGCTCATTAAAGTGAGAAATTAATGAATAATTTACTGTTTGTTCCCACGACATATCAACTTTCCCTCTCTGTGTAGAAATAATAAAGGTAACACAAGGCTGCTGGGAAGACTGAGCCAAACACCAACAGTCAGCATTGGACAGAAAGGAAAAGCCGTCATAACATCTACAAGGGTCCAAATCAGGCTGCCAATAAACCTCAACACCAGTACTCCCAGTATTATTACAATAGTATAGAAAGCTCTCCGTTTTGACTGGTTAGACCTGCATCTTCCCTCATTTTGCTCCCCTGGACCTGGATGAATCAAAACACGAAGAACAGAAAGGCTGCAGATGGAAGTGATTGCTATGTTCATCAACAGGAGGCATATATCTAACACAGCAAGAAACGTTTTCAGGGCCATTAGACCCATCCCTACAAAGGAAAGCAGCCAAACACAACCAATTGTGATATTTCTCATTCGGATCCCTTTTTCTTGTCTCAAGCTCAGGTAGGTGATGGGATGAACGACGGCTAGGTAGTGCTCTAAACATGTTAGCACGTGAAAGAATGTCTGTCCATGCCAAATCAAAGATGTCAAAAATGTACACACTGTTATTAGATAATACGCCCTCCTGTAGATCCCACAGCAATAGCAGACACAGTTTAAGATATTGATCAGCTCCATGGTGGCCAGGTGGTAAGTGAAGCAGTCAGAGTGACTCGCTGCTGCTGCTAGAAAAGTAGAACCCTTCTGGTGCCACCGTCTGAGACCATTGTAGAGGATGAAGATGCACAATGGGAGGAGGACGAAAATGTTAGTGATGTAAAAACTAGACAAGGCAAATGAGCTAGGAGTGGAGACGTGACAGTTGAGCGCTGCATTGAATTCAGGACTGGGTGGTAGATGAGGATTTGAAACATTTGAAAGGTATCTGTAAAAAAAAAAAATGCAATCAGAATGTTTGGACCCATAAATTGGAAATCAGCTGAAATCATAGGTCAAATTAGAAGTTATCTTTAACCCTTTGATGCATGAATTATGAAATCTTCAACCATGATTTTTTAACAATTTTTTCATTCATCTTTAGGTGTGAATGAAACAAATTTCAACAAATATTTTTGTAACATTTAATAATTTACAATTAATTTATGACATGTCCACTGAGGTGGACAGTGTGCATTCTGAACATGAAATATGTCCAAATGGAGGGGTTCAAATGCACCAAAGTCTTAAACAGCTGTGTTTAATAGCAATAATAATAATAATAATAATAATAAAAATAAGTAAAATAATAATAATAATAATAATAATAATAATAATAACAATTTTGAGTACCTGTCCACTGTAGTGACCATTATGCATCAAAGGGTTAAGCCACACTCACCTGACTATCATGGTCAATAAATGGCTTTTGGATTTTGAGTTTCAGTCGGCGCCCCCATCACCAAACACCAAAGCTGTAAAAAATAAAATAAAATTGAATTGGTCTTGTCATTTCATCATGACCATATAGTCAAGATACAAACCATTAGGCCATGTGCTAGCTTACACAAACATTTGAAACTGTGTTGCTCACACATTTTCTAAAATTTTGCATTTTTTAAATCATATTGTGTCAGCTTGGTTGCTTGAATGTTTCACTTTTTTTCATTCTTTGATTTGGAGGACACACTGACCACTTTCCACTCTGCTACTCTAACACATTAGAGTTATGGCCTTCACTCTATTATTTTACATTAGTTTATATTTAAAGTAGCACAGCATGAATGTTGATTGCAATGGAGATTATGCCCTGCTCAAACTTTAAAACAGAATCAAGAAACCTAACTGGCTCCAAAGCTTCAGACTTAAAATGACAAGGAATCAAACCCTGCGACCATTGTTTTTGGCCCCACTGATGTGCAGCAACCTGTAATTCTTTACACATCTCGTCTGTTTTCTTATTTCCTGAAACGGAACTTTTGTAGAAAATGACTGAGGCACAATCTGTGTCGTCACAAATCACCTCTTGACACATTTTAATAGTAAAGTCCTAATCTAGCCACTGCTACATGTGGCTAGCAGTGCTACTTTCTTTAATCTAAATGTAGCTCACCAAAGTCTGATGCACGTTTAATCAGGCAGATCAATGAAACATTAGTCGATGCATTTGCATTTTCACAAGTCATGAAGTGCACTGACCTTATTTGTGTTGGTTTCTGACCTTCATCCATTTGTACACTGTGCAGAAGTCGCTCCAGTTTTTTACTACTAGGTGGATATTTCAGCTCCGCCCAACTTATACTTTCTCTCTGTGACCTCGATTTAAAATGGGCTTCATTACTAACAAATCTGCTTTGAGAAAAATAGATTGTCTGTCCCAGACAAATTATTAGTCAAGGGCTTTGTTTCTAGAGATCCTTTACTTTGCATATCCTTCTCAGGTGTGTCTTCATAGCCAAATCTGATACAAATAATTCAATCATGAATCAGGCCTATCAACAAGCTGAGTGTTCTAGAAAAATCTGTTTATATTTAAACCTACCAACTTAATTGATTTTAAAGTCAGTATATGTTGTTTAAAAAGGTGATATTAGCAAAAAAATAAAGAGTTACTGTTTGTCATAAATATGTTTATAATTTATGGAGCAGTTTTATTCTGTCATTAGGCCATGCAAGTTTTTCAGTTTGAACCTGGCTTGTTAAGATGTGTTTGTTTTGATATTTTAACAAAATGATTGTTTTATTTCATGCAAACTAAGCCGGGTTTAGTTTGACAGCTCATTAGCCTTTTTGACAGAAGGACCCCTTCTCTCTCTCTTCTCTCTATTGTGCTGCAACTACACTCTATATGCTTGCTGGTTGGAGTGTTCCCTAATGGGCCATTCCCATCTGTACCGGGTCGGCCCGGGCCGGGTAGCGTAGGTTGTTTACATATCTGGGTGGCCTGGTATTTTTCCGGGCCAACCAAGGCTCATTCTCAGCCCTCTTCTCGAGGGGGTCTGCTTCAGGCCGACCAGGGCCAACACACCCACTGCTGACAGCAAATTCACACCTTCCATTAGAGCAAGTCTCTGATTGGTGGGTAGAATCAGCCCACATGGGCTTAAGACAAGGATGTGTGGAATCAACCGGGCCAGGCTGGGGCCGACTGGGGCTACCCGGCCCGGGCCGACCCGGTACAGATGGGATTGGCCCATTAGTAGAGCTGAAAGGAAGCAGCTGTGACAGGAAAATGGCAGAGTGAAGCCCAAAACCACTTTGGGTTGGTTTTCATGAGGAAATAACTATATAACATGGTCAAAAGCTCCAAAAGTACATTTAGAATGATATAGGACCTTTTAAAGGAATTTTCACATACTTCCAATGAGGAGGTTCAATATTGTTGCCACTCTGTTTTTTTATAACCTCTACATTATAAAAAATTTCAGAGCTGCGCATGTGAACAATGTCTTATCCATCCATTTTCTTCTGCTTATCACCACCCCATGTCTCTAAGTGAGGACTGGAATATAGCAAAACCAGTAACACCCTAACCTATCCCCTAAAGAACCTGAAAGTAAGATACTTGAACCCCTCAGACTTTCCACTTTTATTGCCTTTGTAAAATAGCAATTAAAAAGAATCATTTTTCATGAATTGGTTTATTTAAACTTGCTTTGGTTTTTGATGAATAAGGCTTGACACAACGTCACGTTATCGGCCATATTACCATTACCTGCCTTTTTTATAGCTGAATGTTTTATGCTAGTTTTATTATATTTTATTCTACTTATTCTATTTTTGAAATTTATTATTCATGTTATATGTAGCACATTAGTACCGAAACAAGTTCCTAGTTTGTGAACTGCTTGTTCACTGACAATGGCAATAAACCTTTTCTGATTCTGATTCTGATTCATACCGCACCAATAAGCAAAGCATGAAGGAAAATCAGTGGGTGCTGGTATGATGTATGTTGTAATTAATGCAAATAAATCATATTTAAATCTAATTTTGACAGTTAGTGGTGACAAATTCAAGCTGGCGACTCAACAGAAAGCCACTTTAGTGTAAGTCTCCATTCAGTAGAGACACACAAGGAGGACACCGAGACAAACACAGATCAGTGCTATTGTTACTTTTAACAGTATTAACTGGCAAACCCAATTACTTTTAGAATTTTCAGTTGCTGTCTTACTTTTATGGCACATTTGAAACTATTTTCTTTGACCACTTTTGTATTGTTTACAGAGAAATTGTCCTCTTTTAATGAAATAAAAGTTTGATGATTCATGTATTTACTTTCTCCACTACACTTGGCAGTAAACCTAACATTATCCTCCAATGGATCGTTCCCTCAACCACAAAGTTCTGACCCAGGTTTTCGTGCCTCTTCAGAGATGGATTGCCTCTTCACCAAACCATTGATGTTCATCTTGGGTTCCTTCAACATCACTAGCATCTGCCTGCTCACTCCTCTCTCTACCTTTATCCTTTATCATTGTGTTGTCGCCAAAAAGGTCAAGAGGTCATCTACAACATATATTGAGTTGAATTATGAGTCCTTAGGTTTAAAGCTTACTGAGATTGTAGGAGCCAAAAGCTGTGTTCTGTGTTTCAGTCCAACTTATGTAAACCAGCTCCAGTAAACCTTGAGCTCTCGGATCATATTGGGATAACAGGGCTCGTCGACCTCTGGGCTGGAGGGTGCGTCGACCATATTGGGAAGTGTAAACATCACCCCATCCTCTCTCCAAATATCAAAGGACTGTGGGAGTAAAGCTTGGTTTATGCTTGACGCATTCACTTTCCGCGCGGTGATGCGGCTCACGGCTGGAACGCGCTTCACAACTCGCAGCGTTTATGGTTTGTGCGGCTCGTCTCTGCGGTGAGCCAATATTCTCCCAAACTGAACGGGGCAGCATGGAGCTCTACAGCATGCATCCAACACTACACCATAGTAGAAGTAGAAATCACTGTTTACAACATGGTATTTCAGCATTTTTAACAGCGTTCTCGTCTTTTCCGACAGTGCGAGCTATTTCTCTCCAAGAATTATTAAAATGTTGATCACGGTGATCTCTGAGAGCTGAATCATACAAATGTCTGTATTTACGAACCTCTGCCGTGCCGGTCCGCCATGTTTTTCCGCGTCCGACCATCCGCGTGGTTAGAAATTTTCCGAGGTGCGCGTTGCGGAAATCTTGGGCCGTGCGGAGACGCGGTGGAGGGGCGTGGTTGTTAAAATGACGCAACTTTTCCGCGCGGAGCCGTGCGGACCTCGCGGACGCGTCAAGCATACACCAACCTTAACCCAGGGACAAAAAGTATAAATTTAGGACTCCACATTTGGTCGAGGTCTTTTGTCTTTGGCTGTCCTGAGCTGTGAGATGAATGAATAAAGAGACCCGCGCTGTCTGACTGGGATGCCCGTCTCCGACTCCTTCTTTAAGAATAATAGAGAATGCCCACATTTTGGCACCGCAGATGGGTGATCAGTGAGGAGTTCCCACAGCGTCCCTTGGCTCCTGTCCGGTGACTGAGGTCCGAAGGGCCCAGGTGAGCATGTTTTTGTTCATTTTTGTGGCCTCTGTCACTGGGCAGGGGTCGGGGGCTTTCCTCCTGCTCTGATAATACTATAAATATCAGTTGGAGAGGGGATTCATGTTTGACAGCGGTGCAAAATATTCACACCGTGTGAAGTCAGCTGAGTCATTTTGATGAGGGACAAATTTTAAGTGACAAATTAAAGGTGGGACAGCAAATTGGAATAGAATTTTAACAGCTGATAAGGTTCTGAGAAATCCAGTCTGCTGACTCGGTAGAGCAGAGACGGGGATTAAGATAACAGTTGAAGAAAAAAGCGCTGAAGTTGTGACAGAGATAAGCTTTGCCGTAGTTCGGTTATTTCCCCGGGGATTGGTAAATTTAAGAGTTTGTTGGCAAAGCATGTGAGGCCTGATGATGACGTCGTAGCGGCAGCAAAAAGGCTGTAAAAACAGGTTCCGGGAGCTCGGGATCCTGTAGTTCTGTGTGTGTACGAGGCACAGCAAGAGGCTGCGTACGGCTCTGAGTTGACAGTGTGTGAATGTTTGAGCACTAAGAGAGTGCAGAATGCAGGATGTGCGAGTGTATGAAGGCCTGATGCTGTACCAGAAAAATAAATAAATAAGATAAATAAGAGCTTTAAAAGTTGCAACTCGTATATGTAAAATTCACTGCAGTGCTAAATTTTAATGTTTGAAGTTACGCAAAATTCAAATTCTGCAATCCTGTTCTGATCAGTCTGAACAGAATACCATAAGTTAATAAATAAAAGGTTTTAAAGTAACATATATATATATATATATATATATATATATATATATATATATATATATATATATATATATATATATATATATATATATATATCCTAGCTTTCTATCATAGCTTATATGATTAACAAAATTTAAATGAAATAGGGGTAAAGTAAATAACTCAGTGCACAACAATTTCTCGGTATTCATCAGGTTTCTTAGTTGACTGAATGACTTTTATTATTTCTGCAGGTCTTAGGGTACTCAGCTGCAGCGGACATGCAGTAAAGCCTAATTTTCTTTTCAAAAAAGCAATTCATCAGCGTCATCGCTTATTTTCAATGGTTAAGGAAACAGTGTCTATTATAAGTCTAGGAGAACGCTTTAGGCTTCAACATTTTTTTTCTCCTTCAAGCAAACACGCAAATTTCAGTGTTGTTTCAGCTCCTTTGAGTTTCCCAACAGATCTAACCAAACCTGATCCTATATTTTTCTATCAGCTGTAAGTTCTAACGTAGAAAATAATGTTACAAAATATTGAATAATTGTACCTCTCATTCGATAAAAAATATGCTCACATTTTTCATCTTGTGAAATCTTTAACATAACATTTTTAATTGGCCTTTTTGCGGGTGTGACGTTGGGAGAACATTTGGATTTGGCTACAGCCGAAATTGGCTAACCTGAAATTTTGGTTTGACTTAAATTAGGTATCACTGAAGGTAAACAAAGCTATATTCATGCTGCATGGGAATTGGAGGAAAATAGATGTGGATGTGTCAGTGAGAAGAAAACAAAAATAAAAAATAAATATAAAACAATATCACAGTAAAAAGAGTGTAGGGAAAATTATTAAAAGAAATTAAACTGGGAGAAATAATCCTTTTTAGGGACTAATGAATGGCCATGAGCTCTGCTGGCAACCCCACATAAAATATGTAAAGACATAGATAAAGTAAAATTGTAGGAGGGATGAGAAAAGCGCGAAGCATTTTGATTCTGAAAGCATTATATACATTATACTGTTCACCAATACTGTCGTTACTGATTTACTGTGTGAAAAGTGTAGGGCAACACCCATAAAATCACTCTACATTCATCAGGTACATTACAAAAGAGCCTCATCAATGGTTAGTCATGCTGGATAATGAGAACATAACAATAATCTGTCTCCCTAGTTTGGTTGGGTAAAAGGGAAAGAGGTGTTTAGATGTCTGCTCTTTTATAGGAACCAGTGTATCACAAGAGGTAAGACGACAATTGGCTAAAAAAGTCTTTAAGTTTATCATCACAGGATGGCATGATAAATAAATAAATGAAATAAATAAATAAATAAAATAAAAGAGAAAAAGGAAAATTAATTAGATGGAATGAAATAATAATAAAACGTTAAATTGGTCTAAATCTGTCATGGAATCAGTGCCACTGGAAAAAGTAAGAGGAAGGGAGAGAAGAGGGGAGTATTTCTTAGCACAAATCACATTGTTGATTTAGCAATGCAGCTTAATTTCAGACGCTTTAAGGATGATACTAACTTGTGTTATAGATGGAGAAGTAGAACAGAAACACACTTCTAAATGAGGAGATAAGGAAAAACTGCTGATATCCAATACTATGCACAAACAAACCTGTAACTGCAGTTTCGTTATTTATGAATTAACCTTAAGTAGTGAATTAATTCTTAGGATTTCTTGTGCTAGTGAGGTTCTTAAAGGAAAAAGGAAAGAAAATAAGAAAGAAGGTAAGAAAGAAAGGTAGTTTGGGCTTCTAGAGATTGTGAATTTAAATCTGGTTAGGGAATAACATTTGCTCATCATGTTTTCTGCTTTGAGGTTCATAATTGTGGTGAATAGCAGGTAAGGGACATTGGAAAACCTGAAACTATTTTGTTGAATTGATAGTAAAGTGGTTGTCCTAATTTCTAATTGGAGAGATCACACTGCAACATGAGTTCAGAACAGTAGTTATGGGAAGTTTTGTTGGTTTAATTTGACCAAACGCTTTAGGTCTTATTTTTTCTTTCCACTGATTTAGTGTTGGGTTAAGTGGTTCATTTAAACCAAGCGGAGACACAGACTTGAGAGAATAAGTAGTTTAGTTGTGCGTGTCCCGCTCTTGCAGTTTGAGCATTTTCCAGAAATAATCTAGATGTTTAAAAAGTGGAAGGAAGCTTTCGATGTAATTACTAACATGCATGCCTACTTAAATGAGGAATTTCACACTTTCGCTTCAGTCTGACATTTGCTTGGTGTGTGAGGGCACAGAGACATGTATGGACCGTGTGTTTGACTGTGTTTGTCTTGTTTGTTTGTTCATTTTGGTTGTATATTTTAGTTTAATCATTTATACTCATTGAATTATTGGTGTTTGCTTTATGTTTTAATTTCTTTGCAATTTTTTCTCTGTGACACAGGTGAAGATGCTGGTGGCAAAGTGGATCCCACTCATTTCTTTCTCCCACACACATTCTTGCTCTCTCTCTCTCTCTCTCTCTCTCTCTGTGTCTGTGTGTATGTGCATGTGTATGTGTTTGTGTGTCCGTGTGTGTCCATGTCGTGATGTTACTGTACCTTTAATTGCGCTTGCTGTTTGTAACTGTATGTGTCTGATGTTGAAGGTATCAGAGGCTAGGGTCAGTAAGAGTTAGGACATTTTTGTGCATTACCTTTAAGCCCTAGGCGATCGGTTCGGGGGACGTCTGGTCCGGCCGGAGTGCGAGTTTTCCTGGTGTTGCACGGTGACCAAGGGAGAGGATGGAAAAAGATGAAGATTGGACTCTCATGAATTCACGTCGATACCTGAGACGAGGACTAAAGGATAGTGTTGCTTCTCACCTTACTGGGACTAGATTAACTAACTTAAGAAGAATTTTGCTGAGTTTTATGACGGTTCTTGTCTTGAATGCTGCTAGGAACCATCCCTGATAAATTACAATGGGGTTTCTGCTGGAGGAGGTGAAGAGGATAACCGATGGACAAGCATAACAAGAGGAAAAAGACATCACCACAATGTTTCATCGTTTTATAGGCCATCTGACGACCGCGACACCAATAGTGGAATGGTTCACAATGGAAGATGAGTAAAACGCAACTACTCTACACCCTAGACTGGTTTCCATACCTGCATTCACACCATTACAGTCACACCTGCAGATGACAGGACTTCACTAGCATAGTAACCATACAATGACTGTGTCACTTAGCTGATGTTTGCTTACTTTTGTTCCAGTTTTACGACTTTGACTTAGTTCCTGAGTAGTACTGGTATTGTTTTAATGGTCCGAGGGGAGGTTACTGCAAATGGGGTCATAGTTTTAAGGTGTACGTAAAGCCTTTGCGTGGGCCAGAAGGGCCAGGTAGATCTGAGGTAATAAAGAGATAAATCCTAACAGAATATAGCATGTGTGTGTTCCTGGTAAACTACCAATAATGAGCCCAGAACTGACATGTTTCTGGTTAGTGCTTAGAGCACGTTAATGACAAAGTTATAGATCATAATGCAACAGATTAATTCCTCGTGTGCAGAGGATTCAGAACTACAGATGATAGGCGACTCAACGTGTGAGTTTACCGTATAATCTTAGGTTTCACATCATTTTTGTTCCCGTTTGCGTCAAAATTCTTTAACTTAATGTGATAACATAACCATGACTGTTACTACTCTGTTTCAGGTGCGACAGATCTTCTGGTGGGTGCTGGATGTCATGTTTTGACTAGTGTTTTCTTATTGTGATGGATTAGCATGTGTTCATTTTTGAGGGTGTGTGGATGTTGCATGAAGGGTTTTGAATGTGGTTTCGAAGGATAAGGAACAGAATAGGTGATTCTGGTTGAGTTTAGGTCGGATTTGCTGAATGATTTTTAAATTTGGTTTTAAGGACTTATTTCTGGTCGTTTTACCGAGCGGCCATTTACATTACTCCTGGTTATCAAGGTAATCAGGTGAGTTTTGCTTTTACCGTTAACCCATACATGCTTGAGTACATCATTGCATGCCTTACTACCGAATTAGCCCTTTAATTTAGGATAGTGGGTAGGATAGAAAGGGGGCGTGAATGTGGGGATGGATGCTTTGTCTATGGGTCTAAAAATTTAGAAAGTTTTTGTGGTAATAGGTTTATAGGCAATTGGTGTGCTAATTCAAGTTTTTCTTGTTGACATGTTGTGTTTTGCTCGCTGTGGGGAGGATGAAGTTGGCACCACCACGCTGCACACAGATGGACAAAGGGAGGACTGAGCCAAGGACTTGTGCCCTTGCTTTGCTGACTAATAAAGGACACTTGTCCACATAAAGCCCTCCTCAAGCAGAAGACCTCCAACGACGACATGGATGCTGAACTTGTATTTTCCGTTTTATTCTTTTGAACGAAATCTTCAACCGGACTTATTACTGTTTCATTATGTCTTCACTAAAGCTAATTGTTCATTATTCATCATATTTGTCACCTGTTTATTTTCATGTGCCTTTGTTGTTTTGTGTGTTCTTTCTTTTGACCACTGATGAGGATATTTGTCACCTGATGTCCTCAAGTTAGTCTCACATGCCCGCTCTGTGCTGCGGCGTTCGTCCCCTGGGGTCGGGGAGGACATGGAGGAATTTTCCCTGTTAAAGTACAGCGGACAGGGTTTTTCGCCTCTCCAAATATTAAAGGACTGTGGGAGTAACCCAGGGACAAAAAGTATAAATTTAGGACTCCACATTTGGTCGAGGTCTTTTGTCTTTGGCTGTCCTGAGGTGTGAGATGAATGAATAAAGAGACCTGTGCTGTCTGACTGGGATGCCCGTCTCCGACTCCTTCTTTAAGAATAACAGAGAATGCCCACAATTGCTTTCAGCAATTTTGGATAAACCAAGAATCATCATCATCACTGAGTCACTCTGATTGCTTCATCTACCACCTGAGTGCCATTGAGCTGCTTGGTGTTTGTGGAAATATGATCAGTTTTTATGCTACCTTTAGTTACCAGTACTACATATTAACTGGGGGGCTCTTACTTTATACTTTCACTGTTTATGGAGAAACATATTTTCATGTCCTAACCTGTGTGGAGCGCTACTTGGCTGTGGTTCATCCTGTTACCTACATGAGTCTGAGAAATCATAGAGGGATCAGAATCAGAAACATTGGCTTCGTCTGGCTGCTTTGTTGTTTGGGAATTGGTTTAATGATGATTGGGCATCTCTTCATCATTGTGAACGTATGTGTTTTGGCATGTAGTTTACCAGTTGTCTTCTTCTGCAGTGTGTCTGTTCTACATGCATTGATTCGTTCAGGCCCAGGGGAGCAGGGGGAGGACAAAGAAAGGGTCCACCCGATGAAGAAGAGGGCTTTTTACACCATTACAGCCATATTGGGAGTGCTGATGTTACGTTTTTTGTGCGGTGCATTTTGGGCTGGAGTGTTTAATTCAGGGAATCAATTAGTTTGCACTCTGGGCCCAACTGATGCCTGGTTTAATCTGCCTAGCAGTCTGATTTTGCCTCTGCTATTTCTCCACAGAACAGGAAAATTAGGCTGCCTCAGACACATGTTCCAATGAATTTTGGTTCATAGAACTTTATTTAGAGCTTTGCAGTGATGCAGATGGTAGCACCGTTATCTTGCAGCAGTTGTGCCTTATAAAGCTTTGCGCTTTATATGGCACAACAGACGCCCAAGAGCCAGAAAAAAAGGTGTTGCATTTATCCCATGTGTTCAGATACAGCAATACGATTTGAATGTCCAGTTTTTCTCCCCTGAATAATTCTTTCACAACAAAAAATACAGAAGTCATTTGATTGGTAATCCGTTTCTTTACTGAAACATATCATGTAAACAAGTTGGCTGTGACATTATTACAATTTTTATTTGAAGATCTCCTTAAAGCAGACAGATATACACCAGATTACTAAAGCAATGTGTTGCTTAGTTCTAATGCAAATGCTACAGTCCAGTAGTCTATGAACTAGACCAAACTTTGCAAAGCAAGAGTTGGGTCTAGAAACGCTCCATTGGAACTTCCGCGGCCCCTTAACGGCATTCTGGCTAGCCAATCACAGCTCTCAGTCGGGGTTTCAAACCAGGTGGCCCAGCATTGTGGCCCAATCACAGCACTCTATCGGCTTTGTGGGCCAATCAAGGCGCTCTATTGGTTTGGTGGGCGGGATGATGCGATGGAGTGGAACAAGATTGTGACAACTCATTTGAAATGGCTCTTACATCAATTTTGGACTATAAGGACTTGGGCTTTCTTAAAATCAGGAGCAGATAGATATTAAAGTCCTTTATTTAGAAAAAGGATGTAGTTTTGCTATCTTCAACAGAGGACTGCCTCGCAGACCGACATCCGTTGCGGTGAGTACGAAACATTGTTCGTTGGCCGGTAGAATGCGGAGATAGTTTGAAAGACAACAATAGAAGCCGCCCCACGACCGAGAGCCATCAATGGAGTGTTCCCAGACTAATTGATATATATATATATATATATATATATATATATATATATATATATATAT
>SSNQ01034573.1:1143817-1168207 GCA_006942095.1 Nothobranchius kuhntae
GCGACAGATCTTCTGGTGGGTGCTGGATGTCATGTTTTGACTAGTGTTTTCTTATTGTGATGGATTAGCATGTGTTCATTTTTGAGGGTGTGTGGATGTTGCATGAAGGGTTTTGAATGTGGTTTCGAAGGATAAGGAACAGAATAGGTGATTCTGGTTGAGTTTAGGTCGGATTTGCTGAATGATTTTTAAATTTGGTTTTAAGGACTTATTTCTGGTCGTTTTACCGAGCGGCCATTTACATTACTCCTGGTTATCAAGGTAATCAGGTGAGTTTTGCTTTTACCGTTAACCCATACATGCTTGAGTACATCATTGCATGCCTTACTACCGAATTAGCCCTTTAATTTAGGATAGTGGGTAGGATAGAAAGGGGGCGTGAATGTGGGGATGGATGCTTTGTCTATGGGTCTAAAAATTTAGAAAGTTTTTGTGGTAATAGGTTTATAGGCAATTGGTGTGCTAATTCAAGTTTTTCTTGTTGACATGTTGTGTTTTGCTCGCTGTGGGGAGGATGAAGTTGGCACCACCACGCTGCACACAGATGGACAAAGGGAGGACTGAGCCAAGGACTTGTGCCCTTGCTTTGCTGACTAATAAAGGACACTTGTCCACATAAAGCCCTCCTCAAGCAGAAGACCTCCAACGACGACATGGATGCTGAACTTGTATTTTCCGTTTTATTCTTTTGAACGAAATCTTCAACCGGACTTATTACTGTTTCATTATGTCTTCACTAAAGCTAATTGTTCATTATTCATCATATTTGTCACCTGTTTATTTTCATGTGCCTTTGTTGTTTTGTGTGTTCTTTCTTTTGACCACTGATGAGGATATTTGTCACCTGATGTCCTCAAGTTAGTCTCACATGCCCGCTCTGTGCTGCGGCGTTCGTCCCCTGGGGTCGGGGAGGACATGGAGGAATTTTCCCTGTTAAAGTACAGCGGACAGGGTTTTTCGCCTCTCCAAATATTAAAGGACTGTGGGAGTAACCCAGGGACAAAAAGTATAAATTTAGGACTCCACATTTGGTCGAGGTCTTTTGTCTTTGGCTGTCCTGAGGTGTGAGATGAATGAATAAAGAGACCTGTGCTGTCTGACTGGGATGCCCGTCTCCGACTCCTTCTTTAAGAATAACAGAGAATGCCCACAATTGCTTTCAGCAATTTTGGATAAACCAAGAATCATCATCATCACTGAGTCACTCTGATTGCTTCATCTACCACCTGAGTGCCATTGAGCTGCTTGGTGTTTGTGGAAATATGATCAGTTTTTATGCTACCTTTAGTTACCAGTACTACATATTAACTGGGGGGCTCTTACTTTATACTTTCACTGTTTATGGAGAAACATATTTTCATGTCCTAACCTGTGTGGAGCGCTACTTGGCTGTGGTTCATCCTGTTACCTACATGAGTCTGAGAAATCATAGAGGGATCAGAATCAGAAACATTGGCTTCGTCTGGCTGCTTTGTTGTTTGGGAATTGGTTTAATGATGATTGGGCATCTCTTCATCATTGTGAACGTATGTGTTTTGGCATGTAGTTTACCAGTTGTCTTCTTCTGCAGTGTGTCTGTTCTACATGCATTGATTCGTTCAGGCCCAGGGGAGCAGGGGGAGGACAAAGAAAGGGTCCACCCGATGAAGAAGAGGGCTTTTTACACCATTACAGCCATATTGGGAGTGCTGATGTTACGTTTTTTGTGCGGTGCATTTTGGGCTGGAGTGTTTAATTCAGGGAATCAATTAGTTTGCACTCTGGGCCCAACTGATGCCTGGTTTAATCTGCCTAGCAGTCTGATTTTGCCTCTGCTATTTCTCCACAGAACAGGAAAATTAGGCTGCCTCAGACACATGTTCCAATGAATTTTGGTTCATAGAACTTTATTTAGAGCTTTGCAGTGATGCAGATGGTAGCACCGTTATCTTGCAGCAGTTGTGCCTTATAAAGCTTTGCGCTTTATATGGCACAACAGACGCCCAAGAGCCAGAAAAAAAGGTGTTGCATTTATCCCATGTGTTCAGATACAGCAATACGATTTGAATGTCCAGTTTTTCTCCCCTGAATAATTCTTTCACAACAAAAAATACAGAAGTCATTTGATTGGTAATCCGTTTCTTTACTGAAACATATCATGTAAACAAGTTGGCTGTGACATTATTACAATTTTTATTTGAAGATCTCCTTAAAGCAGACAGATATACACCAGATTACTAAAGCAATGTGTTGCTTAGTTCTAATGCAAATGCTACAGTCCAGTAGTCTATGAACTAGACCAAACTTTGCAAAGCAAGAGTTGGGTCTAGAAACGCTCCATTGGAACTTCCGCGGCCCCTTAACGGCATTCTGGCTAGCCAATCACAGCTCTCAGTCGGGGTTTCAAACCAGGTGGCCCAGCATTGTGGCCCAATCACAGCACTCTATCGGCTTTGTGGGCCAATCAAGGCGCTCTATTGGTTTGGTGGGCGGGATGATGCGATGGAGTGGAACAAGATTGTGACAACTCATTTGAAATGGCTCTTACATCAATTTTGGACTATAAGGACTTGGGCTTTCTTAAAATCAGGAGCAGATAGATATTAAAGTCCTTTATTTAGAAAAAGGATGTAGTTTTGCTATCTTCAACAGAGGACTGCCTCGCAGACCGACATCCGTTGCGGTGAGTACGAAACATTGTTCGTTGGCCGGTAGAATGCGGAGATAGTTTGAAAGACAACAATAGAAGCCGCCCCACGACCGAGAGCCATCAATGGAGTGTTCCCAGACTAATTGATATATATATATATATATATATATATATATATATATATATATATATATATATATATATATCCTGGCACGCCAGGCTAACATTCCAGACTAAACTCCCAAGAATCCTCAAGACCAGTACGCCCAGTAGGGCTAAAATGTTCCTTTTGATTGTTTTACACACTCCCTATCCCCCTGCTGTCTACCTGGGTCTGGACAAATCAAAACACGAAAAACGGACAAGTGGCAGAATGAGAAAAAGGTAAGGAAACAAACCATAAATGGGAGATTTGCTGAGATATAAGCAGCATTTACATTTGGGTCAGCTCATTCTAGCCCTGGTAGACTTGTGTGTACATTAGTGCTGCTGCTTGTGTGTTGTTTGTGCAGAGCCAACTGTTTTTTTTTTTTTTTTTTTTTTTTNTTTTCAATGATGAAGTTTACAAAATCCAGGTAAAGATCCTCTCTCACTGATGATCATTTGTCAGCTGTGCTTCGCATCTCCACCTCAGACATTCAACCTGACTTTGATGCACTCGTTAAAGCCCAGCAGAGACTAGATTTCTCTCACTGAATAAGAAAAAAATCGCTTAAAAACACAAAATAAGGTGTTTGGACCACAAATGTAGGCAACTAGCAATGAACTGGGACACTTTTTTTTTAAACCTCTTTCTCAAGATCACAGTTCAGTGATTTTATTTTACAGACAATACTGTGTGTCTGTAGAATGCTAAGAACCTCTTTCCAACAATATTTGAAACTCAAAATGTGTTTTGGAGTGAATGTGACTGAAACTGTTAACTAATATAAGTCACAAATGTTTAACAAAAACCAAATGTGCACACTTTGTTTACCATTGCCTTGGGAAATTTGAATAAATCACATTTTTGTAAGACAACCTCACTTTTTCCTTTTTGCTCATTTACAACATATAATCTACTCTTACCAGCTTGAAGAAACAATGGTATTTACTGCTTTTTATAAAGAAATACCATTAATATTATGCATAATTGACTTCAGCCTTTTGGCCTGGCCCTCCACAATATTTTCTATTTCTCATGTGGCCCCATGGAAAAAATAATTGCCCACCCCTGCATTAGAGCAAGCCTCTGATTGGTGGGTAGAATCAGCCCACATGGGCTTAAGACAAGGATGTGTGGAATCAACCGGGCCAGGCTGGGGCCGACTGGGGCTACCCGGCCTGGGCCGACCCGGTACAGATAGTAGAGCTGAAAGGAAGCAGCTGTGACAGGAAAATGGCAGAGTGAAGCCCAAAACCACTTTGGGTTGGTTTTCATGAGCAAATAACTATATAACATGGTCAAAAGCTCCAAAAGTACATTTAGAATGATATAGGACCTTTTAAAGGAATTTTCACATACTTCCAATGAGGAGGTTCAATATTGTTGCCACTCTGTTTTTTTATAACCTCTACATTATAAAAAATTTCAGAGCTGCGCATGTGAACAATGTCTTATCCATCCATTTTCTTCTGCTTATCACCACCCCATGTCTCTAAGTGAGGACTGGAATATAGAAAAACCAGTAACACCCTAACCTATCCCCTAAAGAACCTGAAAGTAAGATACTTGAATCCCTCAGATGTTCTACTTTTATTGCCTTTGTAAAATAGCAATTAAAAAGAATTATTTTTCATGAATTGGTTTATTTAAACTTGCTTTGGTTTTTGATAAATAAGGCTTACTTGATTCATACCGCACCAATAAGCAAAGCATGAATGAAAATCAGTGGGTGCTGGTATGATGTATGTTGTAATTAATGCAAATAAATCATATTTAAATCTAATTTTGACAGTTAGTGGTGACAAATTCAAGCTGGCGACTCAACAGAAAGCCACTTTTGTGTAAGTCTCCATTCAGTAGAGACACACAAGGAGGACACCGAGACAAACACAGATCAGTGCTATTGTTACTTTTAACAGTATTAACTGGCAAACCCAATTACTTTTAGTATTTTCAGTTGCTGTCTTACTTTTATGGCACATTTGAAACTATTTTCTTTGACCACTTTTGTATTGTTTACAGAGAAATTGTCCTCTTTTAATGAAATAAAAGTTTGATGATTCATGTATTTACTTTCTCCACTACACATGGCAGTAAACCTAACATTATCCTCCAATGGATCGTTCCCTCAACCACAAAGTTCTGACCCAGGTTTTCGCGCCTCTTCAGAGATGGATTGCCTCTTCACCAAACCATTGATGTTCATCTTGGGTTCCTTCAACATCACTAGCATCTGCCTTCTCACTGCTCTCTCTACCTTTATCCTTTATCATTGCTTTCAGCGATTTTGGATAAGCCAAGAACCATCATCATCACTGAGTCACTCTGATTGCTTCGTCTACCACCTGAGTGCCATTGAACTGCTTGGTGTTTGTGGAAATATCAGTTTTTATGCTACCTTTAGTTACCAGTACTACATATTAACTGGGGGGGCTCTTTCTTTATACTTTCACTGTTTATGGAGAAACATATTTTCATGTCCTTACCTGTGTGGAGCGCTACTTGGCTGTGGTTCATCCTGTTACCTACGTAAGTCTGAGAAATCATAGAGGGATCAGAATCAGAAACATCAGCATTGGCTTCATTTGGCTGCTTTGTTGTTTAGGAATTGGTTTAATGATGATTGGGCATCTCTTCATCATTGTAAACGTATGTGTTTTGGCATGTAGTTTACCAGCTGTCTTCTTCTGCAGTGTGTTTGTTCTACATGCATTGATTCGTTCAGGCCCAGGGGAGCAGGGGAGGACAAAGAAAGGGTCCACCCGATGAAGAAGAGGGCTTTTTACACCATTACAGCCATATTGGGAGTGCTGATGTTACGTTTTTTGTGCGGTGCATTTTGGGCTGGAGTGTTTAAATCAGGGAATCAATTAGTTTGCACTCTGGGCCCAACTGATGCCTGGTTTAATCTGCCTAGCAGTCTGATTTTGCCTCTGCTATTTCTCCACAGAACAGGAAAATTAGGCTGCCTCAGACACATGTTCCAATGAATTTTGGTTCATAGAACTTTATTTAGAGCTTTGCAGTGATGCAGATGGTAGCACCGTTATCTTGCAGCAGTTGTGCCTTATAAAGCTTTGGGCTTTATAAGGCACAACAGATGCCGAAGAGCCAGAAAAAAAGGTGTTGCATTTATCCCATGTGTTCAGATACAGCAATACGATTTGAATGTCCAGTTTTTCTCCCCTGAATAATTCTTTCACAACAAAAAATACAGAAGTCATTTTATTGGTAATCAGTTTCTTTACTGAAACATATCATGTAAACAAGTTGGCTGTGACATTATTACAATTTTTATTTGAAGATCTCCTTAAAGCAGAGAGATATACACCAGATTACTAAAGCAATGTGTTGCTTAGTTCTTTTTCAAAAAGTATATTTTATTGCATTTTCAGTTTACTGTACACCTTTCACACATTATTATGTTGTATACTGAAAGTACATTCTGTATAAAATCTTAATGGAACAACAGAACAACAGAACATTTTAACAATTTTGGTTGTGCTTCTGGCGATCCTCTCCGACGTTAGTGCATTTATAGTATTGAAGGCATTATTCACATAGACATGTTTAATAAAACTTTGAGTAAGAAGTCCCCGAATTACACCTTACTTTTGCTTCTCCCATTACAGTCTAAATGCTAGTCAGAAGACCGATTATTTTCCTACTCTCCCACTTTATAAGTCCTTAGCTTTTTATGTCCATCCTCTTAATATATGTTAGAAAAGGTGTCCATATTTCGTCAAATAAATGTTGCTTGGCCTTTAGGATATAGGTAATCCGTTCCAGCGGCATCACCTGTAACATCTGTTTCATCCAATCCTTCACAGTGGGCCCATGGAGTGATTTCCATGCCATAGCTATACACTTTATTGCTACCATTAAACTAAGATCCAAAAAGACACGCTGACACTTGCTATAAGCATGTGTTGCTTAGTTCTAATGCAAATGCTACAGTCCAGTAGTCTATGAACTAGACCAAACTTTGCAAAGCAAGAGTTGGGTCTAGAAACGCTCCATTGGAACTTCCGCAGCCCCTTAACAGCATTCTGGCTAGCCAATCACAGCTCTCAGTCAGGGTTTCAAACCAGTTGGCCCACCATTGTGGCCCAATCACAGCACTCTATTGGCTTTGTTGGCCAATCAAGGCGCTCTATTGGTTTGGTGGGCGGGATGATGCGACGGAGTGGAACAAGATTGTGACAACTCATTTGAAATGGCTCTTACATCAATTTTGGACTATTAGGACTTGGGCTTTCTTAAAATCAGGAACAGATAGATATTAAAGTCCTTTATTTAGAAAAAGGATGTAGTTTTGCTATCTTCAACAGAGGACTGCCTCGCAGACCGACATCCGTTGCGGTGAGTACGAAACATTGTTCGTTGTTCGGTAGCATGCGGAGATTGTTTGAAAGACAACAATAGAAGCCGCCCCATGACCGAGAGCCATCAATGGAGTGTTCCCAGACTAATTGATATATATAATTGATATATATATATATATATATATATATATATATACTGGCACGCCAGGCTAACATTCCAGACTAAACTCCCAAGAATCCTCAAGACCAGTACGCCCAGTAGGGCTAAAATGTTCCTTTTGATTGTTTTACACACTCCCTATCCCCCTGCTGTCTACCTGGGTCTGGACAAATCAAAACACGAAAAACGGACAAGTGACAGAATGAGACAAAGGTAAGGAAACAAACCATAAATGGGAGATTTGCTGAGATATAAGCAGCATTTACATTTGGGTCAGCTCATTCTAGCCCTGGTAGACTTGTGTGTACATTAGTGCTGCTGCTTGTGTGTTGTTTGTGCAGAGCCAACTGTTTTTTTTTTGTTTGTTTTTTTTTGGCTGTGCTCCCGCGCAGTCCTTGTTGTGCTGAGCTGACTACACACACCCACCTCTGGACTGATGCAGTATTGTTGCCATTCTGCCTAGACCTTTGCCTCCTCCATTGCACCCCAAGTAAAAGGTTCTTCATCAACCACTGATAATTGTCATTGTATAACCTCTGCAACATGACAAACATCAGAGCTATTGATGTGAACAATATTTTATCCATCTATTTTCTTCTGCTTATCAAAATCCCATGTCTCTAGGTGAAGACTAGAATATAGAACAACCAATACCAGCCTAAACTTAACCCTTAAGAACCAGTTACCAAAATACTCGAACAGCTTCCACTGAGAAAAATAAAATCTCTATGTTAAATGTTGAACAAAGTATTTTTTTTAAGCTTTGATGTGTGTTGATCAAGGCTTACATGATTCATACTCCACCAATAAGCAACACATGAATGAAAATCAGTGGGTGCTGGTAGGGTGTGTGTTGTGGTTAATGCAAATACATCAAATGAAAATAGTTCTTTGAAAGAGTGACTTAAACAAGCTGGAGATTCCAAGGAGAGACAACATTGAGCAAGACTCCATCCAGAATTGACACACAAGAAGGACATTGAAACAAACACAGTTATGGTCAGTGCTATAATTACTTTCAATATTATTAACTGGCAAACTCAATTCCTTTTATTATTTTTAGTTGCTGTCTTTTAATTTTATGGCATATTTGGAACTATTTTCTTTGACCCACTTATGTTCAATTTACAGAGAGCTCATGCTCTTTTAGGACACTAACACACCTAGTTTTATAATTCATGTATTTACTTTCTCCACTAGACATGGCAGTAAACCTAACATTATCCTCCAATGGATCGTTCCCTCTACCCCAAAGTTCTTACCCATGTTTTCACGCCTCTTCAGAGATGGATTGCCTCTTGACCAAACCATCAATGTTCATCTTGGGTTCCTTCAACATCACTAGCATCTGCCTGCTCACCCCTCTCTCTACCTTTATCCTTTATCATTGCTTTCAGCGATTTTGGATAAGCCAAGAACCATCATCATCACTGAGTCACTCTGATTGCTTCGTCTACCACCTGAGTGCCATTGAACTGCTTGGTGTTTGTGGAAATATGATCAGTTTTTATGCTACCTTTAGTTACCAGTACTACATATTAGCTGGGGGGCTCTTACTTCATACTTTCACCATTTTTGGAGAAACATATTTTCATGTCCTTACCTGTGTGGAGCGCTACTTGGCTGTTGTTCATCCTGTCACCTACCTGAGTCTGAGAAATCATAGAGGGATCAGAATCAGAAACATCAGCATTGGCTTCGTTTGGCTGCTTTGTTGTTTGGGAATTGGTTTGGTGACAATTGAGTGCCTCGTTGTCATTGTAAACGTATGTGTTTTGGCAAGTAGTTTACCAGTTGTCTTCTTCTGCAGTGTGTCTGTTCTACATGCATTGATTCGTTCAGGCCCAGGGGAGCAGGGGGAGGACAAAGAATGGGTCCACCCAATGAAGAAGAGGGCTTTTTACACCATTACAGCCATATTGGGAGTGCTGATGTTACGTTTTTTGTGGGGTATGATGTGGGCTGGAGTGTCAATATCAGGAAATCGTTTAGATTGCACTCTGTCCACAACTGGTGTTTGGTTTAATTTGCCCAGCAGTCTGATTTTGCCTCTGCTATTTCTCCACAGAAGAGGAAAATTAGACTGCCTCAGAAATATGTTCCAGTGAATTTGGCTTCAAAGGAATTTATGCATCTTACAGTTTTTGTTGTTTACATAAAATTCCTTGTACGTCAGACACAATGACTACAACATGTAACTGGTGCACAGTGTTTGGCATCTAACATTTAAAAAGTAATTAGTTATAGTTACAAATTACTTTTTCCAAAAAGTAATGAAGTTAGTAACTCAGTTACCTAGGGTGACCAGATGTCCCGCTTTGTGTGGGACAGTCACACATTTTCATTACTTTTCACGTGTCCCACAAATTGAGACTCATGTCCTGCATCATTGATAGTTTCCTGTTTCGAGTTTCAATCTTATAAAAAAAAAACTGTGGCGAAATCTGCCTGTTGCTGTCAATCAAACGGAGGCGGGACGTTCTCGCAGATCCGGAGCGTGTGTGGAGCACACTCGAACCACCAAAACAAGCGTGAGTGAGCACGAAGGAGAAAATGCTGTAAACTTGTGAATTAAACATGTTCAGAGTCAACAGAGTCGTTGTTGTTTCTGAGTCATACTTTCATGTCCCGGCACAGACTGATATGAAAAGGTCAACAGCAGGTTTTCCAGTAATTAGACAGGTCCATGATAAACACAATGGAGGCTCTAACACAGACAAGGTGCTGCTGTTTCAGATACCTGCGTACATGCTGAGCCCCTTAAAGCAGTGAAGAAATAATGAGAATAAATGGAAGCTTTGATCACTTATTCTCAGAAATTTGAGGCAAAAAGTTACTCTAAGAAACTTTATTATTAGATCTGATCTGAATTTTTTAGAGATTAGAATCTGTTTGTTCTCTCACCTAAAATTAGAAGAGATATGTTGTCATGTTTAAAAAAAAGCGAATTATGAAAAAAAAATGGCTAAAAAGTATGGATATTTTTTCAGTGAGATGCTGATTTTAGTAGAAAATTATTTAAAAACAAACATAAATAGATCTAAAAAATATTATTGGTGCTTTTACTGTCATTCTGTTGTGAAAAACATTCAATGAAAACTCTAAAAAGCTGCATAAACCTGCATGTTTTTATTATTGCGGGCCTATGCATATTATTAAAATGATTAGAGCCACTACAGAAGAGAGTGGCCCGAGTCATGCTGCGGTACCTTGAGAGGAACTTTGAAATAGTAAAGCTTTTGCTGTATGCTTGTTCGTGTTGAATTCAAAGATATACAAGAAATACATGATGACAATAAGAATAATGATTTTATGTATATGTAACAATAGTAAAGGGTTAATTTACATGTTATTTAATGAACCATGAGACATGAGATTCCATAAGAAATATGGAATGGATATTTGGGTACTTTTAACCAGAAATTTGGAACTTTTTATTGCAGGGATTATGTAGCACTTCATATTGACTGAGAGACAACAGAAGAGAGTCAAGTTTTAAAAGTTTAAAGATTTATTACTAAACAAATTAAAACTAGACTAACTTTAAACACTAAATGTATGATGTAACTAAGGTGAATGAGACAGAGAATGGTGTAGTGTGGAATGTTGTTCAGAACCAGCAAATCCGGAGAAACGATTAGTTCTGATGGGAAATGAAGGTGATGTCTTCGTGCTAAGCTTAGACATGGAGATTCATAAACACATAAGATGCCATCCTGTCAGCCTACATACCCTTTTGGAAGTCCCCGTTAGATCAGGAATGTCGAGGTCCAGCTTGACCCTCTGTGGAACCGAAGCCGGTAGGAAAAGCAGCGGTTGCCGACCAGACCAGTCTTTGAGATACTTCCGGGTCACGACAGTTTTGTTGGCATCTAGCGAGACCCAGAACAGGGTCGTGATGGTTCAGCTTTTATTCTGAAAGGAACCGTTGCTTGGTTGGTAAAATGCAACAGATTTCATCCAGCGTGTCGTTGGTTCTTTCGGCTGAAGAAAGTTACAGATTGGCCTCTCCGTCAACTTCTCTAGAACGCTTTGAACTGGCGTTAAAGATGACCTGGGCATAGTTTTATACTTCGGATGTTTTGGTTTATGGTCAAATGAAAATTTGACAGATTTACTAAGCACCACCAAAACCACGCCTCCGTCAGATCTGGCAGATTCTGATTGGATCAGTAAAAGCAATGTGTCATGTGGCTTAACCTTATGTGTGATCAGTCCTAGGGGAAACATTTAAAGTTATATTACTTATTATATTCTATAGGATTATAACAAAGTAATTAATATTTTCATTTCACAGATTGGTCACATTTTATTATTGACTAACAGTTTGTTTGATTAGCTTATTAAAAATAAAGTTCTTCTGATTTATTAAAAAGAAAGAGTCCTTTGTCTTCATTCTTCTCTTGGGCTGCAAAGGAAAACAGTTTAGGAGCAGATGCATGAGACCTTGAGGAAATATCTCATGCAGATTAGTTCTTGCTGAGGAGAGGGGGGAAATGACTTTTAGATGGAAAACAGTCATTTAATTCCGTTACACAGTGATGTGAGGGCTACAAGGCAGAATATATGTATTTATTATTATTTTTTTCTCATTGCATTGGAACTTCACGTAGTCCCACATTTGGCAAGTTGGGATCTGGTCACCCTTCAGTTACCACATTGTAAAAGTAATTAGTTACCTAGCAAAGTAACTGACATTACTTGATCTCTAGTATAAAGCAGCTCCTAGGTTGTCCTCTTTTGTCCAACCTTTTGTATGGAACCTAGGTGTCACATTTGATTCTGCAATGTCATTTGAACGGTATTGTAATCAACTCATTAAACACTGCTTTTTTCATCTCCGGAACATCTCAAAATGAAAACCTTTCAGTTCCAAGAACAACCTGGAAATGGTCATTCCTGCTTTTGTTTCCTGCCTGGTAACAGTCTTTTAGCTGGTCTAAACCTCAAGAAACGAAAATGCTTACAAGCTGGTGCAAAACCCTGCTGGATGACTTTTATCTGGAGTTCTTAAACATTCCCACATTACTCCTGTTCTGGCTTCACTCCGCTGGCTTACTGTGAATTTTAGACTTCATTTTTAAAATCATATCTTTAACTTTTATAATCTTACATGGTCAAGCACCTTCATATATAACGGATTTGGTGCAAATCCTCACTCCTGAAATTTGCCTGAGATCAGGAGGTCAGATGCTTGTGGTTATCCCAAAAAATGTGGCTTTAAAAACTTACTTTTATATAATTTTATTGCTTGTCTTGTTCTCATGTTTGTTTATGTTATGTATTTTATTCTGTTTTAATGTCAAGAGCCATGTGATTTTTATCCGTGAAAGGTGCTATAGAAATAAAGTTTACTGACTTACCTTTATGATCTATGATGCAGTTATGTTTTAAAATATCTATAATGTCTAAGATATTTTTTAAACTCAATTCTTACTATATGAACATTTCAGACATCTGAAAAGTTAATTCAGTAAGAATATTCTTATGGAACATTCCCCTGGGCTGCCACCTTACCGTGGTGGAGGGGTTTGAGTGTCTCAATGATCCTTTGAGCTAAGTTGTCTGAGGCTTTCTGCCTCTGGTAGGGTCACCCATGGCAAACAGGTCCTAGGTGAGGGATCAGACAAAGAGCAGCCTGAAGACCTCTTATGATGAATTATATAAATGGAGCATGTTTCATTTCATGGCAATGTTTTGTTCAGCACTTTGGGTTTCGTATGCAACAGTAAAGGTGCTATATAAATAAAGTTGACCTTGACCTTGTGGGTTGAAGCATCAAAGTTATGGCACTTTTTCCACATGTTCCCAAATGTGTCCAATTAGGATAGGTTTGGATAAACCACAGGTCCCTCTAAGCGCCTGGATGTACCCACACAAAAACTGGTGTAAAAAGTTTATTTTTGCAGATATTCTTTTGAAATTTGAAATGTGACTAGTCAATAAGTTATACTGTAGGTACATAGTGCGTTTCTGTCCCCAACTATCTACTGCAGCAATATTTTCACACAAAAAAAATAATTTGGCGAGAACAAAAAAATTATTGTTTTCTGTGAGTTCTAAGGTACATGACCTTTTATCAGTGATACCTACAGTGATTCTGACTGTTATGGGTGACACTAGAGTGACAGAGAGAGTTAATAATTTAGCCATCAAGAACAAAGCTGCAGCTGCTACTACCACTGTGGGCCAGCAGTGGCGCTAATTAACCACTTTGTTGTCGCCCGCCACAGACAAGAAAAAGTTGGCGTAACTTGCCTCATCCAATCATATTCACAAAGCATCAGTAAGCCTAGCTACCAGCCTGCCACGGAGCAGGTTTGTTCTCCAGCATGTATCTTGGTGAATGGGTGGCGTTAAAAATAAACCTGACAGTCTGCAGAGCACACCGTTTTTGTTTCATTTAAGACCTAGTGTGGTGTGTATAGAGCCAAAAATGTTAGAATTGCATCGATGTCCCAATAGTTATGGACTTTGCATCCAATTTTAAATGATACACTCTAATCTCACGTTTCAAAAAATGTCAAAATTGTTAACAGATGCATGATCTATCCCACCTTTAAATGGACATTATGGAAGTTTGACAGCCAAAACGTGTGTAGAAATAATAAATGTCTTCTTCATACGTTCTCCTGCAATGCCCTGGTCCTGTAGAATGAGCCCTGGCATTTTTACTGTGATTGCCTGTTTTTCTGTAAAATCACAGAAAAAGAGAGATGCTCTGGTCGAGCAGGCTGCTTCATGCGCGTTCACGCTCAGGCATAGCGCGTAGCATTCGCTATCAGTAGCTTTAGCAGCAGAGAGAGAGGTAGTGCCAACTCAGCGACTTTGCCGCTGTTCCTAACGCCTAGTGACGAACCTAGCTACATTTCTGAGGACGCTTAGCTACTTTCTTCTAGATATTTCCTGCAAATTAGCAACAAAATAGCCATTTTCGCTCCGAACCGTTCTTTGGTTTGACATTGTTTCCGGTGTCATCAAGGATATAAATGTTACAGATACTGTGAATGTTACTAGAGTGTAGCTCACCTTGTAAGATGTCTGACTCTCATGCAGAAGACCTGGGTTAAATTCTGGATGTGAACGTAGTTCATTTAGAGTTTCTTTTTTACATTAATTGTATATTTTTTACAGTAAGATGCCCAAATTTTTATTTGAGACTCGCCGAACGACATTGCATTCACAGATAAAAAAGATGTGGGTTCAACTTTCATTTTGGAACAATTTTTCAAGCAAAGGGAAGGGAATGATCTGAGCATGCAGGAGGACTGACCCATCATAAACCTTTGTCGGCTGTGCTGAAGAGAAAGGTACAGAACCAAATTATTTAATTAATTATCTGCGCGTTCTCCTGTCCTCTGTCCTCCGGGACACACACACACACACACACACACACACACACACACACGGGACGGCCTCAGCTGTTATTTTCGTTAAGCAGTGTGCACGTACAGCATGCGCGCCTCCTGCACGAGCCTACTATTGAAGCTGCCATTACGCTTTTGGCCTGAGGGGCAATCGCGAGCATAAAAATTCAAAACTCCATAAAGTCCCTTTAAGTAAAGTTTCCAGATACAGCATTAAGATGTCAATGTCCAGTTTTCTCTCCCCCCAACAACTCTTTCACAACAAATAAAATACAGAAGTCTTTTTGGGTAATCTGTTTATTGAAATTTAGTATGTGAATGTGTTGTCTGTGACCATTATCTTTTTGTTAGTTCATTTTTATTTGAACATCATCTGAAAGCAGACTTATTTTCCTGCTCTGTATAGAAACAGTAAAGGTTTCACCACACCGCTTGGCAGAGTACACCAGATTACTAAAGCAATGATAAAGCATGTATTGCTTAGTTTTAATGCAAATACTACAGTCCAGACCAAACTCCCCAGAAACCTTAAGACCAGTACGCCCAGTAGGATTAAAATGGTGTAGAATGCTCTCTTCTTTGACTGATTTATATACTCCCTGTCCCCCTGCTGTCCACCTGGTTTAGGACGAATCAAAACATAAAGAACAGACAGGTTGCAGAACGAGACAGTGATCAGGACACAAGCCATGAAGGCGAGGTTAGCTGAGATAAAAATGATCTCAATCATCACCGTTAACAACCCCAGAAAGCATAGCAGCCAGACGGAGGCAGAAACAATGTTTCTGACTCGAACTGCGGTTTCACTTCTCAGTTTAATGTATGTAATGGGATGAACGACAGCCAGGTAGTGCTCCAAACATGTCAGGGTGTGAAAGAATGTCTCTCCATACCAAGAGTAAAACCAAAGGAAGACACCGATGCGTATTGCATTGAACTGATTCCTGCAGATTCCAGTAGAGCAGAGAATGCAGCCAAAGACACCAACCAACTCCAAAGCAATGGTGTGGTAGGTGAAACAGTCTGAGTGACTCATTACTGATACTGAAGAGCTGGAGCGCCTTTGCTTCCCATCACGCAGACTCTGGTAGAGGACGAGGAAGCAGAGTGGGAGGGTGATCAGGGTGTAGGTGATGAAGAATGCAATAACAATGTTGCTGTGGTTAGAAATGAAGCAGCCCAAGTCCATAGAAGAGGGTGTGCTGAAGATGAAACGGCCTGGAGGAGTAATGGAGTTGTTTAACGACTTTATCAGCATTTCTAGAAGAAAAAGACACAATAAGACACAATGTCCAGACCCACAGTAATTATATGATGTGCAAACGAATATGTGTGTGTGCATGTGTGTCTTTTTGTGAACATGTATCTCTAGCTGACAAACAAAGCTAAAACAAACTGTTTTACAATAATTATTTTCATGTTTATTCATATTCATCTATATCTATGTTATATAAAATATTCAATACATAAAAATTCATATATAAATATTTATCTGTATAACTAAAAGAAACGTGGTTGTCTCTGAGGCCAGAAATGTTGCCATAGTGATATTGTTCCTGGAACTCCACTGCCTTGCAAGGCAGTGGAGCCCTGACGATCTCCGATGGCTTTGTCTGGGCTCTTGGCTTCGAAGTAATGCTGCTTACGTGATCATCTGTGAGGGTGGAAACAGGTTCACAGTGCGAAGGCGCATCTGTTTCACCGCATCCAAACGAGGACAACTGTTTTTAGCGCCAGAGCTTCATTTGAGCCTGTCTTATTTTGAAAGGATGCGTTCTGGTAACTGCTAGGATCAATTGTGAAGCAATTATAAAGCAAACGTTTTCGCTAACAAGCCTTTAGTTTTTCGCCAGTGTTAAAAGTACAAAACAAGTAAATCAAAGGCAGATGTGACCATATAAATTTTACAACTTCCTTGGATTTCCTTTTTAAAACATTTGCTGTGCTGCTTCAGTATTCTGAGCGGTTGCAGTTCAGTTCCATGCGCCATCTGCATCCAAAAATGTTGCTGCTGCGCTGAAGAAATGCAGATCCTCAGGGAGTATAGCCCGCTGTGTGTGTATGTGTGTGAGAGTGTATATATATATATATATATATATATATATATATATATATATATATATATATTAGGGCTGGGACTTGATTAAACATTTTAATCTAATTAATTACAGGCTTTGTAATCAATTAATCGCATTTTAATCGTTCAGGAAAATGTGCTCTCAAAGTAAAACTTGTAATTAAAATTATGAGACAGAGAATCAAACATTAGACATGGTAATTACTGTAAACTAAAGCTTTTAATAAAAAAAATGCATTTTAATTATTCAAACGTCACTGTGTGATATGAAACAAAACCCAAATCAACTAAAATTTATAATTACTAATAGAAAACACCTGCAAATGGTTCCTGAGCCTTTAAATAGTCCCTCTGTCTAGATGAATGACTGAAATAAATTTGACTTTGCACCAGATTCAAATGTTTCCAGTTTCACTTGTTTGTATAATTGGGAGTTTTCATTAGCATTTCTACTCATAATGTAGTAAAAACACATGAATGATAATCCTTCAAAATGACAGTAGAACAGGCACAAATATGATCTAGGACTTAAATGTACTAACTTTTAACACCAGAGCAGGCACAACATATTCTGAGAATGATCAGGAACACTAACTGGTTCCAGTTGGGTGACTGGAGGATGATGGGAAGATAAAAGATCATGGCGAGGAAATAATGATCTGACGGACAGGTGAGCGGACCTTCCTTACATGGGAAGTCCTGATGTTACGTTAATAAGGGGACGCTGCAGACCCGCAGATTCACACCTGCAGCAGTGAATCTGGTGTGATCTCCAGCCTGACCACAACTTCCTCGTTCCTCGCTGCCCCTGATGCACTTAAGCATCCGCCCCTTAGCTGATGACAGCTTCAACACACCTCGCTGCTTAATGACAGTAATGCATGTGATGTTTAGACAGAGACTCGTCTCAGAAACATAGAAATCCCCGACAGAATTGTTTAGAAAATCATCAGAAAAGTTTTAGAGTGTTTCTGTTTTAACTTAAACTTCTGTTTTCAACTTTAAGATACGTTGTTTGTGATTGTTTACATAGTAGTGAGAACACGGAGCGTTCTCCCAGCGGCAGCCAGGTGCCTCTCGTTTGTCTTACTTTCATAAACTACTGTTAGGGCACAGAATTATTCTGTCTGGTGCTTTCAGCGCTGCACAGATGTTACGTAAATGTTAAAAATATAGCTTACCGAAACTTTTGTAAAGTTCCCATTGCCACCGGGCAGCCGCAGCAGAGACGATCTCTGAAAAATGTCCGCGACACGGACTCCGTTGTTGTCTGGAAGTTTTTTTTTTCCAAGTTAAGAAAAGAGGCGGGCGTGTTTCCTAAATCCTGCATCAGTCCAAGCAAGGCAACTATTCCGTTTTAGTAGCCATTAGCACTGTGCATTGTTGTGTGCGTCAGTGATATTCAGTCTACGAGGAAATCGTGCAATGACAAAGGTTCCGCCATGCTTGAAATGCAAGCTGCGATTAAATGCGTTAATTTTTTTAACGCGTTATTTTTTTTCTAATTAATTAATTAATCGTAATTAACGCGTTAAAGTCCCGGCCCTAATATATATATATCACACACACACACAGTACAGGCCAAAAGTTTGGACAAACCTTCTTGATCAATGTGTTGTCTTTATTTTCATGACCATTTACATTGGTAGATTCTCACTGAAGGCATCAAAACTATGAATGAACACATGTGGAGTTATGTACTTAACCAAAAATGGTGAAATAACTGAAAACATGTTTCATATTCTATTTTCTTCAAAATACCCACCCTTTGCCCTTGATTGCTGCTTTACACACTCTTGGCATTCTCTTGGTGAGCTTCAAGAGGTAGTCACCTAGAATGGTTTTCTATGAGGGGCCATGTAAGTCATAATTCATTCTGTCACTCTCACATACATGTATTCTCCCGACACATGCATGTAGCATCCAGCAATCAGGGGCGCAGATAGGGTTTTCAAACTGGGGGGGACAAAGTTCCAACGTAACCTCCCCCAAACACATACACACACACGCACGCACGTTAGAGCTGAGGAAAATAATCAAATAATCGATGCATCGGGATGTGGACATAAACGATTCTGCATCATAGACGAGTACGCCATAATCGATTATAGTGGAACGAGTAAGTCCCAACACTGACAACAATGTACTGAAACTGTAATCAAAACGCATAAACAGACAAATCGGTCCAGCCTACTTACATTGTTGGTCTTTTTTTAATTTGCGGTAATTTTTGCCTTTTTCGCTTCATCCTGCATCCCAGCAGTAACCACTTTTGCGCCTCTGGAGTTGGTGTTTGTTTACGTCATGCCGCATTCAATGTAATTGGAAAAAGGAGCTTCAAGCTCTTATAACCTCCGATTTTGTTTTCTTCTGGCCTTAGTGTGAGGGACGGATCGGGGTCGATCTGAATCTGGGGGGACAGATCCCCCTCGTCCCCCATCCTATCTGCGTGCATGGTGGCGAGAACATATGTATATGAGAGTGACGGAATGATTTATGGCCTTTATAGTTTTCCAACAGTCTAGAAGGAATTCCCAGAGGTGTTTAGCACTTAAAGAAAATACATTGAATGAGAAGGTGTGTCCAAACTTTTGGCCTGTACTTTTGGCCTGTACTGTATATATATATATATGTGTGTGTGTGTGTACGTAGTGTGTGGACGAAACAGACAAACAAACCTCCCTGGACTTCTAACTATGCCTAATCCTTAAAGCTACAATAATTAGGAATCATGAAAACAAATTAGCTTAAAACAGAGCGTGAAAAAAAAGAAAAAAATAAAGAATGTTTTTATGCCTCTTATCATCGTTCTAACTATTTAGCTATGAATGTATTGTGGAGATTTAAATTAACGAAACAAAAAACCTCCACCAATAGCATGTTTCGGACCAAAAGCAACTACTGGACCATCTGCCTTTTGGTCTCGCCAAACTTCTGTACATCTGCACTTCCCTGGGTCCTCCATTTGGTCACGCTCATGCATTTAGCAACAGAAGACCACTGGTGGGAGAGGTTTGCAATAATATCCGAGAAGGAAAAACAGTCGGCTGTTACTACAAACTATCAGAGTCCCAAAAAGAAAAACCCCATTTGAAGTCACGGACATCAACATACATTTAGATCTAGAAAACTGGAACTGGTGTTTGCGTTCTCTTGTTTTCCGCTGGCAACGCGGGTTTGGGCAGAAGCGTTTTAAGGAAGATACCCGATGGGAGGAGTGAGTGTTATATGGCCATGTTTGCATTCAAAACCTAGCTTGTTTGCAGATATAAGTTATCTGTTTGACATTTACTAATATTCCACTTTCCCCAATGAACACAATAAAGTGTAAACTGAGTAAAACAATGCTTGACTTTTGGAAACATTTTTTCTAATTTCCATACACTTTCAAACCAGTCTTCAATACATCAGATAAGGTTAACAACAAAAATAAAAGGAGCACCAACCTCTGAGCTCTCAGCCTGCTTCTTCTCTGCAGACCCATTAGTATTTCTTTACAAGTTGTCTCTATCACTAATGTAACCCTCCACCCCTGCATGCTTCTGTCACAGCCATTCAAATATGATTTAGTTTACACTAAAAACACAAAACTGTTGTGATGACATGACTGACAGATGAAGAATCATTTGATGAATGATAAATCCTTGCTTACCTCCACCAGCCAAACAATTTGATTAATAGAAAATATTTCGTCCTTTGTCAAGCATGACTTATCTTGTATCAATGGCTTTTCTAATGGCGTGAGAGGCCAGCTGCTTTGCAAAGCAAACTTATTTTCCCACACAAAAAAGCATTAACCCTGCTGTCACCCGTGTTGGGAGCAACGCATGACAAAGGTACCTAACTTTCATTTTTGAGACAGTAATATGTAATACAAACATTTCTTTTTTAAAGCTGCAACTTATGTAATATAAAGTGCATTACAAATTAAAAGTAAATTGCCCAACACTGTATAAACATGAATGGATAAATAAATAAAGTGCAGCAATTTGACCCCACATGATTCCAGCCTTTGTTGTAACTGTCAGAGGCTGGAAGATCTGTTTGGGCCTCAGATTCAAGACACGCCTAGGGTGACCAGATGTCCCCGGACAGTGTCCAGTTTCGAGTTTAAATCTTACACAAACTGTAGGGTTATGAACTTGTATAAACTGGATCACTCAAACTAGGAGGGGAGACTTTAACTCAGGTCTGGAGTGCATGGAGCGTGGACATGAACCACCAAAAAAACAAAAAACAAATGTGAGCATGGAGCAGAAAGAAGAAATGCTTTTGGAAAAAAGACTCATGGGTTAAAGCTGTTTAGGGCGGCTCTGACAGACTCATTGATGTGTCTCAGTCATTTTTGAGTGTCACAATGGAGTCTGATATAAAACAGTGCAGAAAGTCTGAGAACAAACAAAAAAAAACAAGTTGGTCAAAAGCAGGTTTCCATTAAATAGACAAGTTCTTGCTAAATCCCAAAGAAGTTTCTAATGCAGAAAATGGATGTCATCTCGGAGAGGGTCACCGGACGGTGTGGAGATGTTTAAAACCTGAACTGGCTTCACTGGAGGACTTGAATGATCAGTTACAGACTTCAAGGCAGAGCGGAAAATTATCTCTGCCTGACCCAAACAAAGTCTTGTTATCCGAATCTGACGCCATGGCAGCCTTGTGAATGCCAACAACAAAACCCCCACGAAGGAAGGAATGCAGACAGATGCTGTGAAAACCCGACCTACAGTTCCTGAGCGTTTGGGGAGCTTGAGAGGAGGGAGAGTCAGGTCTGGCTGAGTGAGATGGTTGTGAGGAGCAGAGATGATGGCTGGGAGCTGAGCACAGGAGTCCAAAGTATCCGAGCGGGCAGGTGAGTGTTGGAGAGCAGGCGGTCAGGGTGAGCGGCGTGGCTGGCAGGCAGGGTTGATCCAGGAGTTTCATTCTTGAAGAGGAGAGTAGTCTAGTGAACGAGAGGTACCGCGGGGGGGGGGTAAATACAGGCTTGCAGGGAACACAGGAGACCACAAGCTAGAGACAGGCAGAGTACAGGCGAGATACTACCCAATACTGAGTAATCATCCAGCATTGGTGAGTTGTCATGCCGCTCCTTAAATCCCCTGACCTCTGATGAGAAGATCCACAGCAGCCGCTCTCCGGGACACGCCCACCTGCCAACAGAAAGACTCAGACCCAGACAGAGGTTAGCTCAGCACAGCCCATGACACATGCTTTAAATAAAGGACTTAACCATCTTTCTGCTTCTGATTCTACTAAAGCCCAAGTCCAAATATTCTAAAATTTATGTAAAAGCCTTTTCAAAAAGCTTTTGCCATCTTGTTCCACTCTGTGGCATCATCCCGCCCAGCAAACCAATAGAGCGCCATGAAGTTGATAGAGTGCTGTGAATGGCCCACCATTGTGGACCACTCACTGCACTATCGGTTTAAAACCCTTGTATTGGCCCGCCAGAATGCTGGAACTGCGGAGATTCCAACGGAGAACTTTGTAAAGCAAAGGTTTGGTCTAGTTCACTGGCTAAGGGCAGCAGTAGCTCAGGAGATTGAGCGGGCTGTCCGGTAATCGGAAGGTTGCAGTTTTGATCCTGGCGCCAGACAAAGAATTCTGCTGTAGTGTCTTTGGTCAAGACACTTAACCCACCTTGCCTGCTGGTGTGGGTCTGAGGGACTGCTGGCACCTACCCTTTGCAGCCTCTACCAGTTTGCCCCAGGGCAATGTCCAGGAGTGAGGGAAACAAACTTTACCTGGGTGTCTTATGTCTTACGTATTCTAGACGTTGACCAAATGCAGGGATTGGAGTAGATATTCTGCTGAGGAAGGGCTGAGTTGGTGGCCCCGGGCTCTGGGGTTCTGCGATGCTGCTGCTTTGGACCGTTGCTAGATGGGCTGGGGTCTGCCTGCCTTGGATGGATTTTAGGAACGGGGTGCCTATTGGGGCCAGTGGGGGAGTTGGCTCCCTGGAGAGCTCAGGCCCCCCAGCCATTCCTCCCCATTCTTAGACATTTTCCTCCTCCTGCTCCTTCACATCACCACACAAACATGCTCATAGTGCCTCAGGGTGTGAGTAAGTCAGAGGGTGCGGGTATGGTTCCCATTTCTGCAGTCCTGTGGCAGCCTGCTCCCCAGGCTGCTCGTTAAACACCTCCACCAACAACATTCTACGCAAATGCACACTCAGGGCCTTGGAGGTGAGCACACTAAACAGCACCTGGCATGGAGATCTTTCAGCCTTACCTCAAGTGCCGGTGCTCACTTACAATTTTAATCTGCACGTAGACACTGAGGGTTGTGGGATGCATCTCTTAAAATATCCATATAGAAGGCTTTTTATTCTTAATTCTTCCTCCCAATTTTTTAAAATTATTAACAAAGTTTGCATAGAAAATGACTTAGGGAATTATCAGACCCTTTCTGCAATCTTTATAATGAGGCTTCAGAACACTTTGTTCTTGTAGAATGCAATGGAGGCCTCCTGCATTTGAATGCTGGGTCTATTCTGGTGCAGTCTCCCTGGGGTCCCTGCACTCTGGGGAAGCACCTGGATCTCTGGGGCTTGGAGCTCCCTCCATCTTCTGCACATCTTTGGGGGGCAGATCTTTGGTCCCTCACACTCTCTCCTACAGAGAAATCTTACATATACAAGTGTGTGTACGCACACAGGTGCTCACACGGTGCTCATAAGTATGGACTTGGGCATTTTCAACACATGTCTTAAGGCACTATGTTGGCACTAAATGCACTGTGATTTGTTATCGTGATTGTTCAGTAAAACAATGTTGATTTTATATTCCCTCACCAGGTTGACGCAGTGATAGCTTGCTCCTGTTGTATTGTTGTGTGCCCTTTTTGTTTGTTTTTCTCTTTCTGCAGGTCTAGAAGCAGACTCTTGTTCATAACTGATTGTTTTTTTATCTCTTGCCTTCTCTTTCACCACAGTCTCCAGAACAATAAAGTTTGAAGTATCAGGCGTCACATTAAAAGCAGCAGCTTTGATGCTCCACCTGAGAGTAAATCTGCAAGGCTTGTTACCTAGCCTGGCAAGCCAGACTAAATAAATGTATTATTTAGTCTGGCCATGCTCCATTGACGGCTCTCGGTTGTGGGGCGGGTTCTACCGTTGTCTTTCAAATGATCTCCGCTTTCCACTGGACAATGAATGTGACATACTCTTGTTTCACTCTGTTGCATCATCCCACCCACCAGGCATATAGAGTGCCCTGATTCGCCCACAATGCGGATAAAGCTCTGTGATTTGTTCACTAAGCAGATAAAGCACTATGATTGGCCCACCATTATGGACCAATCACAGCTCTTTATGTGTTTGAACCCCCTCTAGAGAGCTGTGATTGGCTAGCCAGAGTCCTGGTAGGAGCTGCTGAGGTTCCAATGGAGCGTGCCTAGACCATTCTTTGCAAAGCAAGAATTTGGTCTAGTTCACTAGGCTACTTGTTACCAGCATTCAGACATTAATTCTGTTTGCTTCACAGTCAGACAGGACACGGGGAAAAAAAAAAAAAAGAATGCCCCTTCACAGCATGTTTACACAAAAGCTCAACAAAATTTAGGTTTTTTCATTACTTGTATTTTCGCATCAGTTTTTTCCAACGCGTCTAGGAAACCCAAAGATGTTACCATTGATTTGCTCCAGTTCAGTCTTAAAAGCTAAACCTGTTCAAATCTTCCAGAGAGA
>SSNQ01034573.1:1172363-1186590 GCA_006942095.1 Nothobranchius kuhntae
GGACTTGCGATACAAACTCGTTCTGGCTGATTTCTGCTTAAAGTGTCATTTAAAAAACAAACATACAAACGAAAAATGTCTATAAACAGAACCGCTTTAAGCTTTTTAGTTTTCTACGGCTAGTTTTTAAACAAACTTACATTTAAAACTTCGTAGTTCTCCCCATTTTCTCTTCCTGTTGAAAATCTACAGCCGGCGCGCAAAGCATGCTGGGATAGCCTTGTTCTGTGAGGATACATTTTCTGCACATAAACAAGTACTGTGGGAAAATGTGGTAAAGATCTGTCTAAAGACGGACCAATCACGTTAGGGAAGGCGGCTCCTTGGAACCCGCCCCCCAAACTGTCAAAAGTGAAACTTATCCGATAGAGCGGAATTTCTACTTGAGAGCTGAGCAGGCTGCGCGAGCGTATATTATCAGTTCCATGCGTGTAGTACCCACACTTACGAGCAACAGGAACAATTGTCTGTGCTTAACTGGATACAGTCTGCTCTCGGGTCTTTCTAAACACGCACAAGGTGCTTTTTTGCACTCGCGGGTACTTTAAAACGTGCAGAGGACTTTTTGAGCGCTAGTGGATGGGAACTTATCCTCTCACGGGCGTTTAATTATCCTCGTGATTTTACGTGCTCTCACGAGACCTTATTGATGTAAAATTGACTCCATATTGATGAGCTTCTGGAATACAACAAAAATTATTTTATTCCTAAAACAATTAATTTCTGTAATTCTGTTTTGATGTGATACAAAAAAATAACTCATCATGATTCAGGTCTTTGAATAAAAAACTAAATGTAAAAGTAAAAAAAAAAACACTATAAATCAGGTAATGCCTTTGTCTAGTTTGTAATTTAAAGGCCATAGACCAGTGGTTCCCAACTTTTTTTCACAAAGGACCCAAGAAAAGCCAGGTACCCCCAACCCCTACACCTACCCGCATTAACACGATTAAAAGTGGATCATTACAAACCTTATACAGACATACACAGGTGTGGCTTTTACATAATTTTAATTTTACTATTGAGTGTGTTAGTGGGATTTTTATAAATGTAAATTTTACAAATGTGTTTATGTATGTAACATCCAGAAATGGTCAGTTTTCACCTACATATTGACCGACACAATGTCCGGTCACCTACAGACCTAAGTCCACTATCTGAGTGGAGTTTCTAACCTGCCTTCTAAAGCCCAGAAGATTCTGCAGTCCTTGTTGACATTTCAGGGGGAACAAGATGTCAGCCTATGTTCCCAAACAAAGCCTTCTTTTGATAAGACCACAGGACTGCTCACTCTCATGAAAGAGGAACTTTTACAACTCATAAGTTAAATAATCATTAAATAATAATATGGTTGAATGAATAAATGCTATGTGAATACTAATGACAATCTTGGCTTGGCTTGGACAATCCTACCGTGCACCATCTTGCCACAGGAGTCCCCCAGGGCTCTGTACTAGGACCTCTTCTCTTTGCCATATACACCACCTCACTGGGTGAGATCATTCAATCACGTGGCTTCTCCTACCACTGCTATGCAGACGACACCCAGCTCTATCTGTCATTTCCACCGGACGACCACACTGTCTCTGCACGAATATCAAACTGTCTCTCTGACATATCAAAATGGATGAAATCCCACCATCTCCAACTCAACCTCTCTAAAACTGAACTACTTGTCATCCCAGCAAAACCATCCATACAGCACAACATCTCAATCCAAAATGACTTCCTATCTCTGGCTCCTTCAAAGACAGTTCGAAATCTGGGTGTTGTGATTGATGAACACCTGACCTTTAAAGATCATGTTGCCTCTGTTGCTCGTTCATGCCGCTTTGCGCTGTATAACATACGAAAGATCAGACCATACCTAACAAAACATGCCACCCAGCTCCTGGTGCAATCTACTGTCATCTCCCGCCTCGATTACTGCAATGCCCTTCTATCTGGTCTTCCAGCCTGTACTGTGAGACCTCTTCAAATGGTCCAGAACGCAGTGGCGCGTCTGGTCTTGAATAAGCCAAAAAGAGCACACGTCACCCCTCTGTTCATTGAGCTCCACTGGCTACCGCTAGCAGCACGCATCAAATTCAAATTGCTAACACTAGCATACAAAGTTCGAGATGGTACGGCTCCCATCTACCTGAATCCTCTAGTAAAGGCTTACGTCTCGGTCCGGCCGCTCCGGTCATCACAGGATCGTCGGCTAGCAGTGCCTACACCACGCTCAGGACAATCCAGACTTTTCCCATGCATCGTTCCACAAATGTGGAATGACCTTCCAAGCACTACCAGAACAGCGGATTCCTTTTCAATTTTCAAGAAACTCCTGTAGACCCTGCTCGTCAGAGAGCATCTTCTAAACTAGCACCCCTCCCTGCACCGGTCCCCCCTCTCTACTGTCCACTCCTTGTTCCCTACTCTTCATGACTGATGTCAAGTTGTTGTTGTTATTGTTGTTGTTAGCCTCAAGGCCAATATGCCGATTATCACTTGTAAGTCGCTTTGGACAAAAGCGTTTGCTAAATACATAAACATAAACAAACATAATGAAATATTTTGATAATCTGTGCCTAATTCAATGAAGTTGAAATGAATTTTAATACTACAATGAAACATTTTGATGTTATGATCAGTAATGTTTGGGCTTTAGAAGGCAGGTTAGAAACTCCACTCAGATAGTGGAATTAGGTCTGTAGGTGACCAGACATTGTGTCGGTCAATATGTAGGCGAAAACGGACCATTTCTGGACCTTACATATATTTGGCAGACACTTTTGTCCAAAGCCACTTACAAGTGTTGATGAAGCCAGCAGGTTGCCCTTGAGGCTAACAACCAAATATAATCTTGGTGGCCTCACAACACCAGCACAGACAAAATGATGGGGACCCCCTGCAATCTTGTGGGGACTCCTTGGTGGGGCATGGACTCCAGATTGGGAACCACTGCTCTACAACATACATGTACCATTCCTTACAGACTGCCTCATCAGTAAATAACTGTTTTCTCTAAGTCCACTCACCTCTCCAGCAGCACTTGAAGGTAAATCTTTCTTGTCCTGATGTATGGCAGATTCATCCAGTCAATGACAGGACAAATGATTGAAAGATAGAACAGAGCTGTGGGATGCTCTTTGCATGTCAGTGGCTTGTTTACACAAGGAATGTGAATCACAGCAAACAAACTTATTTACCGCAGTCAACGTTGGGAATGCAAATGGTGCATTTACACTTTGGTCGGCTCGGCGTGAGCCAGGAGGGAATAGCCAGTCCCCCGAAGTGGAAGGATCTGTTTGCACAGCGCACGTGCGCAAGCCCTTCTAAAAAGGCACGGAAAAACAGCTCTGACCAGTCCAAGCTGCAGTCACAGAAGATGTTCACCTCACTGCATCCGGATTGTTAATGAATTGTGCATTTGGTAAGCCACTGCTGGCTGATTCTATACGTACCAATTAGACGCTCCTAGTCATAGGTAGACATGAGAGTGACACCATGAGTTTACTATGAGTGAAAATATGGCTAAATAGCTGAAAACCACTAGCCTGGCAACAACATCCTATATTAGAATACCATGACATAGTTTATTTATTTCAGTAATTCCATTCAAAAAGTGAAACCTGTCTATTAGATTCATTCATTACACACAGACTGATATATTTCAAATGTTTATTTTTTTATGTTGATGATTATAACTGACAACTAATGAAAATCACAACTTCAGTATCACAGAAAATTACAATATCAATTAAGACTAATGCAAAAAAAGATTTTTAGACATGTTGGCATACAAAAGTTGTAATTTTCTATACGCTCAAAAGCCTTATTTATCATTTGAAGGAGACACAGGGCTCTAGTTAATCAAATTTATTCCAGTGTAATTCAGTAAACAATTTAATAAATGATGGAACAAATATGACAGAAAAAATAAGTTCATTTTTAATGGTTTTTTACAGACAAACAATTGAGTAACAGGAATGAACAATGAACACGGGGAACGTGTGCCACACGTGAGCTTTGTGTGGCCTTTTCTAAGGCACACTGTCCAGCTGGTCCCAGAACCCCTTTTCAATTGCCATATAGCGAGACGTGATCTGCCTCGGGGTGGGATGATGCACAAAATGTCCTCAAAGACGCACCACAGCAGGTCTTCACGCGCTGTCCAGTAAAACATGTTGACCCCAATTTTGTGCTTGCAACAGACCTCAATATGTGTTTCAGATGCATCTGTGATGACACCTGGGTATATGTCATCGTCATACTTCACCACACACCATTTGCCAACAATGTCTGGACTTTGCCACATAATTTCGGTGGCTCTGGGTGCTGCTTGTTGATGCGCCAACGTGAAAGACTTTGTATTAAAGCACTTACACGTTAGAATTTGTCTTGTTGTGCACAAGCAGCTGATATCTCTGTATGTCAGTTCTTTTTGGGCAAGGGTTACCACCTGATGTATCCTCATTGTGGAGGGAATTGATGGCACACCATTTGGCATCTCCTGAACAGCTTTCTCCACTGCTTCCTCATTGACAAAAAACAACTTGATTGTTGTTTCTGTCTTTTGCAACACATCCAAAAATGTGGCAGCATCAGGTACTTCTGTCTCTTTGCTGACCAGACTGTCGGCTCTCCTCTTCAGGGCTCCTCCTACACCATCCGGTGCCCCCTTCCCGTGGCTCGCCTAAAAGAAGTTCCATGTTCCAGCAGTTTAATGATGAGAAGTTTAATGAGAAATTAAAATCAATAGTACAATATAATAGTATAACAAAGAAACAGTGAATCATTGTTTGATCAGCTCAGTACAAAACATGAAAAAAATTCCCTTGCTGTCTATAATGAGTGCATGGGCCATCACTGTAAAAATGGATTGTGGAGACCTCTGGATGCGCCATCTGCACATAATCAAGGACTGGTGACAAATGCTGCCAGATTGCTGGCGGACCCTTCAGCCTTGAGCGGGACACTGTGCAGAAGGACATGGGGTGGGAGGATGTGTTCACATAAAGTACACCTGTGTGCAGTGTTGCCTGCTAATGTGATGCTCCACATGAATTAAACATGCATGCGACTTCAAGCCCTGTCTCAGTGCCATGTAGTGGGTAAGCTGATTCTTGATGTTGTAAGATTGTCTCACAAACCTATGCAACAACAGGTTCAGCTGGTCCAGAAGTTTTTCTTGTGTGGCCTGGGATTCTTGTTTGGTTGTGATTTTAGATGTTTTGCCACTGGGGTCATTCTTATGCTCCTTGTCCTCTATTGCCCATTCGAGATATTTCTCTTGACTCTCTGGATTGTACTTGGAAGAGACTGGGCAGCATAGGTTCTTGCACTCAAAGCATTCTCCAAACATGTACTTGAAGATTTCTGTGTCAGATGCGATGGTTTTCACAAGATCCTATAGATTGATAGCGCTGATCACTTTCAAGTGGCGCAGCTTCTGCACAATAAAACCCAGATTCTCATGCATCTTGCACATGCATGTGTCCCGATCACTCAGAATTGGATGAACAACCCAGAAAGGACGAAGCAAACAGAAGAGTGAGTAACCCCTTCTTTCCACAGGAGCCGTCTGCAGCACGTTACTGCAGCAACACGGCTTGCTCGCGTAAGCTGCTGCTTGGCCCTTCCCACGAGACGCGAAGCAGCAGGGAAACAGCTGTCACCGACAGAACACGAAGTCACGTGACATTAGCAAAATCACGCGTGACTTCGTCAGTAAACATAACAACAAGCAGGAGTAATCACTTCAGTAATCAACCTTTCGTCATCCATTATGGGACAACAAAGGAGACCGCTAGCTAGGTGATAACTTTTTTTTAAAAGTAAAGCAACCGGAAGGCAGTAGGTTTCTTTATTCTGAAAATCTCGGGAAACTTCGCTTCGTTTCTGTGTCCGATTTCCTGTCTTTCCTTCCCCAAAAATGTCGAACTTGACCCATTTCAGAGGCGTAGCGCGTAGAAAACAGAACCGGCGCGTAAGGGCCGTGACATGCTGCTCCTGAGACGCGGCCGACTCGCGCTGCTGACGGCTCCGGTGGAAAAGGTTCTGTTGACCACAGCGGCTCCTATCAGCAGCTATGACGTGCTGCTGCAGTAACGTGCTGCTGACGGCTCCGTCACGGCTCAGGAGGAAAGGAGGGGTAAGAGATGGAGCTTTGCTCTTCAGCTAAAAACTTTGTGTGCAAATTTTTCATGGTATCCAAAAGGAACCGTTTCTGTGATGGTCTGCCTCTTCCCTGTTGTGATAGGACTAACATCATCCCTCGAGTAGAAAGCTCTCGCTCTGCTTGTCAAACTTTCTGGAACCCTGTTCCGCTTCCGTTGGTAGCTGTAGTTGACATTCTCATCATTCTTCCATCTTTTCTTTGAAAATCCTAATGAGTTTAGAGCCAAGCGTTGTAATCTACTTTTGAAGGAATTTTCCTGTTAATACTTTTGCAATAATTTGCCTTTCTCTTCCCCCGTGCTTTTCTGTATTTGTTTCGGATGCCGTCCACCAGAGCCTGGTGAAACAGAAGAGCTTTCTGAATGGCTGCTGGTGGAAGCTGTGTCATCTGTCTTTGAACTTTTGTGCGTGGAGACTCAGTTTCTTTTGTCTTCCTTTTTCATACTTTCTTTGTCACACGCAGGACTTTTTTCTAGTATTTTTCTGTTTTCTGGGTTTGTTTCTTCAGTAGGCCTTGTAGTTGCTGAATTTGTTTTTCAAAGTTCTTTAGTGTTTTTCATCGTCTTCTCCGCTCCTGATCACATTGCCTAGAAGAAACATGTCAAAATAGCACTTGTTTACATTTTTCAGATGTTAGAATTGAATGTTATTATATTGTATAAACAGATGGATATCAGTTTCATAAATTGATTGTGGATGTATAGCTTGCTCTGGTGAGAGTTGGGGTGTGTTTGGAGCAGTGTTGGGCAAGTTACTTCAAAACTGTAATGCATTACTTATTACTTGTTACCCTCNATTTTAAAGTAATTCATTACATTACGATATTACTGATTTTAAAATGTAAGGCATTACACTACTTTTGCATTACTTTAAGTTACTTTCACCAAAAACAACTTCAGTATGAATCTGGTAATGTGACGCTCAGTGAGCTCATGACATATATGTGGAAGGTGATGTGGTGTCTGAGCTAGGATTGCTGTTAAAAACAGTCAGATATAATAAAAGTGCTTTAAAATGATTGTTTATTAAATAAAAGCAACAACAATCTGTACTCTCAACACGCTGCCATCTTAGATTAACTGAACGGGGAGTGAGGTGGTGGGGGCTCCAAGCCTATATTTGCCTTGGTCCCCAAATGCCTTGATACGGCCCTGGACGTGGGACTGACTTCTGGGGTCATCTGATTCTATCACATGTATAAACGTTAAATGCTTATATATTATTATTGCTTTTCACTGGTAAAAATGTGTGTTGGAGATAAATCTACCTACTTTTTTCTTTTCAAGCACTTTGTTTTGTTTTCTTGATTTTTTTTGAATAATTTCTGCCCTTTCTCTCTCTAACCTCCCTGCATGCTGCATGTTTTCTCCGTCTTCCAGATAAACTGTTTCCTAGATTTCCTACTTTCTAATCAGCCAATGGGATCTACCGAACACAAACTAAGTAAATAAATAAAAAGCTTAATATGCGCTGCGCTCCAGCAGCAATGAGTTGAAATCGCCGGGGCACAGATTATGATCTCAGCTGAAAAGTACATGAAGTACCAGAGAATATGGGCTGATATAAACGATCGCAAACGAATTACTTTGTTTTGGTGGAGCGGTTTAGTGAATATAACAGCGGCCGCGCGCAGGACGCAGCTGGAGTATTTGAGCCGTTACTGCTGCGTCCTCTCTGCTCATAGAATGCCCGCAAAGCTGAGTCCATAAATGATGTCATATATGTGGATACTGGATCTTTTTTCAGGCTTCCCGCAATTAGAATTTTTAGGAAACCCACATCTTGATTCTGGGTTTAAAAATGCATCGTAATTACCGCGTTACTGACAATTGTACCGAGTAAATATTACCATTTTCTTTCCCTGTAATGCCTTACATTACCACATTACAGCAAAAAGCAATGCATTACAGTAATTAATTACATTTGTACCGCGTTACTCCCAACACTGGTCTGGAGGGGTCACAAGGTACTGCTGAACTTTTTTTCTGTCTTTGATTGTATGGTATGTCTCCCTCCACATCTTGCTTCATCTGTGCTTTTCTCTCTCACTTCGTTGGTCAGTCCTTTTCTTCTTGCCTGATTCTAAGTTCTCCATTGTATTTTCTTTTTTCCCTCTCAAGATGTCTTTCCCTCCGCCCTGGGTCGGCATCACGTCGAGCACGGTAAAGCTGCTTCTTTTCTGCTGCACTGAGTGGTGGCTTTGCTCCCTGCAAGCATTTATTCACATTACAAAACCGATCTTAGATCACAACGACCTCTGCAATTTCAAGTTTAAAATTAAAATAAATAAATTAAAAAGTCAATAGTGTGAAATAATAAAATGTTCTATCTAAAAAAAATCACCTAATCAATGGACTTCACTCAGCCATGTTACCATTACTCAGTCCTGTTACTGCTCATATAGCATAGAGTTAGCAAATACACCAAATATAGCCACATGGCATCCTTGCCAATAGCATAAGGACATATAGCACAATCTAGTGATTTACCAAAAATGTGTATTTTTAAAATAAACAAATGGTAAGTGAGATATAATTAAAGTAGCAGGACAGTATGTTGAGATTGATCTCATTATTTACTGCTAATATATTATTAAATAGACAGAAAAATGAATGGGAGAACTTACCTTTGGTCTTCCCATGGCCTTTTGAAGATCCCTGTGATGCAACTTCCTGTTGTATGGGTCACTTTTGGAATTTTCAAAATTAAACAGACGGGGTAATGTGTTTGGGTAACAGGACTGAGTGTAAAGCTAGGGACACAACTAAAATGTGTAATTTAACAAATAAAATATACAACTGTTTTGAAAATAAATATGTGTGAAGCATAGACAGGGTATAGAGCCACACAAAAATGCAAAAAAAAAATCTAAATTTGGGGGATTTTATTAATTTCATTCTAAAGTGTAATGTTAGAGATCAGGGACATGTGAAAGATGCATGCACTGAAATGTTTTTTCATTGTTTAGAGTAGTTTTTATTATTATCGTCCATCATAAGTTTTGAATTTACACTCAGATAATTATGCAGGACCTTTTGCTTAACAACAAAATGTATTTACCTGTACATTTTCATGCACATTGATTCAAAAAACTTCCTGGGGACGGAAATGGATGGAAATGGCCCATTCCCACTATAACCACAATGTTGTAAAAAGTTCTTTGTTTTGATTGGTCAGTTCTACTCACTTGACTTTCTCCTGGTCCTTAAACCAAAACCCGGGGAATTGAGAGGCTGCAGTAGGAGACAAATGTAGATAAAGGTAGGAGTGATGCATCCAAATAAATGTACTTTTCTGTTGTCACAGCAGTAACCCCTACAATGCAAAGCAGCCAGGTCCAACCAATGATGATGTTTCTGATCCTGATCCCTCTTACATTCCTCAGGCCCAGGTAGGTGACAGGATGAACCACAGCCAGGTAACGCTCCATACAGGTCAGCATGTGGACGTATACTTGTCCATACAAAGAGAAGAAGTAAATATGGATCCAGATAGTAAATACTTTTTCATTTTTCGTGCAGTTTTCACAAAGATCAATAACACAGCCTGAGGTACCAATTAATTCTATGCTGACGATGTGGTACAGTAGGTGCAGGGGTGCCTCCAGAAATTTTCATAGGGGTGGCCAGATGGGGCCAAATTAATTTTTGAGGTTGGAACAAAATTGGTCCTTGTGGTAACTCTGGGAGAGTTTAGCCTGTAGCAATGTATTGCATTGCTCCTTCATTTATTTTAATTAAAACAGCAGTACATATCCAACACATTTAACTTAAATTTTACAAACACAAACATTTCAGAAAAATACATTTGTTATTTAAATGTTATTCCAAATTTAATTTAAAATTATTTTTAGGTTAACTCACCTGTGTTGCTGTGTTCACAAAAAAAAACTATGGAGATAAAAACTTTTTTTAAACGGTGAGCAGCGGAAACATATGTATTTATTTTTTTATTTTGATTATTTCTCAACTTACTAATTGTATTATTTTTATTTTGTTTTACAATTATGTCTTGAATAAACAAGATCAATATATGATTTGACTGAACATTAACATGATTTAGTACCACTGGCTTTTCCTGGGGGGGCGCACTTTTCTAGGGGTGGCCCCTTGGGGGGCCCCTTGGGTCGGTGAGGCTGTTGAAGTGACTTGAGCTCTTTTGATGTCGTCATTGGAAACCAAGGTAGAAAATAAAAATGCTGAGAGGAAGGAGAAGGAGGATGGAGATGACACTGTAACATTTCTGGGTTGCAGCTGTAGAAGTTGTTCGTAAGAACATGTGGATCAAAGAGGGAGTCGTTTGAGAACAAGGAGTTTGATGACATCTAGAGAAGGTAAGAAATGGTGATCAAATAAATCCCCATAGAGATAGATTTTCTTTTGCATCATTCTCCTAAAATATCCACAAATAAATTTTAATAAAGATGAGACACAATCGGCAAGGAACAGAATAGAATGAAAAATTATTTGTTTCAAATTTAAACATTAACCAAACAAGCTCTCTCGTACGTTCACAAACTCATTTATAGACAAATAGAAAAGGGTTCGAAACACTGAATCTGTGTGATAAGTGACAATTCGTAAAAGTGGTGTAGTTGCTTTTGTAAAGAACTTTGAATTGCCTTTGTGTTTGAAATGTGTTATACCAATAAAGCTGCCTTGCCTTGATAGGAGAATCACTTTATTTAGAGTGAAACTTGCAGCAGAACCAGACTCAGCACTTGTTTTTTAAACACACACACTTCCCTGCTCTCTGTAGAAACAGCAAAGGTAAAACCAGACTGCTGGGAAAATCAGCCCAGATGGTGCATATCATCATCATGCATCGAACAGAATTGCCTGACAGGTCAAAACCAGCCCAGATGAGACCAGAAAGTAGTTTTACCAGCAGTGCCCCCAGGATGATCACAATGGTGTAAAAAGCTTTCCTCTTTGATTGGTCTACCCTCTGCCCACCCTCACCTCGATACCCTGGACCCGGATGGACCAAAACCCAAAGAACTGAAAGGCTGCAGAAGGACACGACCATTGTGGAGATTATTAAAAGGCTGGCATCTAAATAAATGTACATCTTTGTTGTTGCACTGCTAATCGCTACAAAGCTAAGCAGCCAGACACCACCGATGGTTGCGTTCCTGAGTCTGACCCCTCTTTCATTCCTCAGGCTCAGGTAGGTGATGGGATGAACCACAGCCAGAAAGCGCTCCAAACAGGTCAGCATGTGGAAGTATATTTGTCCATACCAGGTAAAATAAAACATGAACACACCAGTAGTCAGTACAATGGGATTACCCATGCAGTTTCCACAAATATTAACAAAACACCCCAAGAACCCAATCAGCTCCATGCCGACCATGTGGTAGGTGATGATGTCACAGTGACTAATAGCTAAGCTAGTGGACTTTTGCCTCCGTTGTTGGTAACCGATGTAGATGATGGAGATGCAGAGAGGAAGGATGAGGATGAAGTTGGCAGTGTTGAATGTGATGAAAATGACCACCCCCGGGTGGGTGCTCAGGCAGACATAATGGTCCTCATCAACGAGGACATTTGGATTGAAGAGTTCATCACTGGAGAATGAAGAGTTTGCCTTCATCTGGAAGGGGGAAAAAACAATGAAATTTACATTGTTTTAGTTCTGGAAAGGACACCCCAGAGCAGCTGTGGCTACAGCGTAGCTCATCACCATCGGTGTGTGTGTGTGAATGAGTGGATTATACACTGCAGTGTTTAGCACTATACAAGTGCAGGTCATGTATCCATTTTCATGCAGGCTGAACATGAAAATAGTCTCCTGCACCTATCTCCTGCATTAGCTTCTGAAAGAACATAGATGGTGAAACACCAGGATATGAAATGCCTGACAGATCTACATCAAACTGTCACTTAACATTCATGAACTTACCCATCTTGACTCACGACGGGGAAGGCTGTTATTGGTTTTGCGTCCAGGAAACAGTGGAGAACGTCTCACATATAGAAGCTAATTATTATCATTAGCAACTCCACCACACAGCAGAACTCCTTCAAGCTTGTGTTATTTGTGGAAATAAAACATGAACATTGTAGAGCAGAGTCAGTAGTAGAGTCACGTTGCTGTTATTCAACCTGAGGCAAGATATTTATATCTCAGGAAATAGAAGTCTAAAGTCTACCGTCTGAAGTAACTTTCTCCTCCAGCAGACTTGCACCTCCTCATTCAGGCGCATCTGGGTTCTCCCCTCATAGTACGACTTACTAGAGGAAGAGTGCATCTATTGGCATCGGTTTATGTCAGTAATAAAGTTCAGGGTTAGACAATATAGGTGCATCGGTTATCGGTAAATAAGCCAGTATCGAACCTCCCTAGAATTTACATAAAGTTCCTGGAATGTTTGCTCTCTAAAAAACACATGAACAAGGTCGGATTTTCCTTTAAGTTCACTCACGGTATCAGCAGCACTTCGCTGTCCCGCCAGTCCTCATCAATAACTCCAGGTAAGTTGAACAGAGAACATACATCAGCTCAGAGCAGAGCTGTGGGGTGTTTTGCATGTTGGCGTGATCTTTATGTACATAACATAAATGAACACAATGCAAAACAAAGGCAGCTGAATCTCACAGGTGCTTCAGGCTCACGAGACCCCGAGTCTTCATGAGGGCATGGGCTACTTGCACTGTAATACTTTGTTCACTTCAACTTAAGTTGATGAGGTCCTAATATTCTGTAATAGGTAGAAATGTTTAGGAAAAATAAAAACACCAGACCTAGAAATGGGTCTCAGAAGGCTGGCTTCAGTGTCTGATTCACCGTACAGGTACGTTGGTTTGTTGAATCATGCATTTTATCGGTGTTACATTGACTAGCAGGAGTTTCGTGTTACTTGATCAAGCTCCTTCAGAAGAACCATTTTATTTTCAAGACAATCCTCCTGGCTTACAACAAATGATCATGTTTTATTTATTTTTTTTATTATTATTGACAGAAACAAGCAAGACCTGCAAAAACATAATCTGTCACTTGAGGAGACATCTTCAAAATCCAAGACACACATGACGGCAAAAATTACTGATTAATAGAGAAATGCACATTTTTTATGGAATCCTTTCAGACCGTTTTCAAGTTGAGTACCTATAGCTTTCCATTAGGTTGAATTCAAACTGACAAAGTGACAATTTAGATATATATTCCCACAAATTAAAACTGGCTATCTTCATCAATTCATCCTCAATCAGGCCATGAGGTGAACCCTATTTTCGTTCTGACCTCTTGTGGCCTACTTGCTCTGTGCTTCATAAAATAAGACATTCGTACTGGTTTCAAGTCTCTCCTCTGAAAGTTTGGCAGTTTTATTACAATCGATGTTTTCGATGTTTTAATTCAGGACTAGTATGTTTTGAGCGTAATGAGAAAGTAGTTAAGCAGCTCTCACATGATTGCTTAGACCAATGCGCTCTTCTCACCGATGACGGTTCAATGCATGATCCAGTGTGTAGAACCCATTGTCTGTGTTCATGGTTGTGTGTCCATGTCTCCTTATTTCTATGGCTTCCTTAATCCATCTTTTGTAGTTGTTGTTCGGTGTTTATAATCCTTGTTCTGTCCCAGTCTACAATGTGATCTTCTCTTGTGCATTGGCCTCTTACGGCTGATTTCTTTATTGTACTTTCTGCTTCTTGTTTTGCTGTTCTTGTGTGTCTTTGACTTGTTTCCTTCTCGCACTCTTCTCTATGTTCTATTGTTTGTGGTTTGAGTTGGCGTCCGGTTTTTCCTATGTATGTTGTGCTGCAGAGTTTGCATGGGATTTCATAAATGACTCCACACTTATGTCCTGAGGATATCTTGTCCTTTGGGTATACTGGTCTTTTTCTAACTGTTGTGTATGGTTTGTTGGTGTATTAATGTTGTCGTTTTCATTGTTGCTCTTACATTTTCTGTTATGCATTTTATGTATAGAGGGGTTATCATTGGTTTTGGTTCTTGTTTTTTTTTCCACAAAAATAAACAATAAATGATGAACAAGAGTCTGCTTCTACACCTGCAGAAAGAGAAAAACTAACATAAAAAATGGGGGGGGGGGGGGGGG
>SSNQ01034573.1:1187818-1197929 GCA_006942095.1 Nothobranchius kuhntae
CCCCCCCCCCCCCCCCCCCCACACACACACACACACACACACAAAACTACAGATGAGTCTAAGAACAAATACATTAAAGTGTCCCTTGATACTAAATGTGCTGGGGAGGGTCGGAGTGGATGGCCTCAGGCCTCTGGATCCCTACCAGCTCTCGTTGTTAGCTGGGTCACTGGCTTCTAATGCTACTGTCACCTCGGGAGGACAAGATATCTCATAACAATGAATCTCCTCATGCTAAACGAATAACATGCTTTTCACACTTGTAACGGAATGAAATGACTATTTTCCACCAAAAGTCATTTTCCCCCTCTCCTCTGACACAGAACTAATCTGCATGAGATATTGCCTCAAGGTCATGCATTTGCTTCTAAACTGTTTTCCTTTCCAGCTCAAGAGAAGAATGAAGACAAAGGACTCTTTCTTTTTAATAAAATCAAAGAACTCTATTTTTAATAAAGCTAATCAAACAAAGTGTTAGTCAATAATAAGATGTGACCAATCTGTGAAATCAAAATATTTATTACATTATTATAATCCTATAGAATATAATAAGTAATATGACTTTAAATGTTTCCACTAGGACTGATCTCACGTAGCGTTAAAATACATGACACATTGCTTTTACTGATCCAATCAGAATCTTCCAGATCTGACGGAGGCGTGGTTTTGGCAGTGTTTGGTAAATCTGTCATCTTTTCATTCGACCATAAATCAAAACATCTGAATTATAAAACTATGCCCACATCAACTTTAACGCCAGTTCAAAGCGTTCGAGAGAAGTTGTCGGAGTGGCCAATCCGTAAACTCGCCTCTTCAGCCGAAAGAACCAGCGACAAGCTGGATAAAATCTGTTGCTGTTCCAACTGCTGCAACGGTTCCTTTCAGAATATAAGCTGAACCATCACGAACCCATTTTGGGTCTTGCTAGATGCCAACAAACTGTTGTGACCCGGAAGTATCTCAATGACTGGTCTGGTCGGCAACCGCTGCTTTTCCTACCAGCTTCGGTTCCAGAAAGGGTCAAGCTGGACCTCAACAGTCCTGATCTAACGGGGACTTCCAAAAGGGTACGTAGACCGACAGAATGGCGTCAAATTTGTTTATGAATCTCCAATTCAAAGCTTAGCGCGAAGACATCACCTTCACTTCCCACCAGAACTAATCGGTTTTTTTCGGATTTGCTGGATCTAAGCAACATTCCACACTACACCATTCTCCTTCTCATTCACCTTAGTTACAACATACATTTAGTGTTTAAGTTAGTCTAGTTTAATTTGTTTAGTAATAAATCTTTAAACTTCTAAAACTTGACTCTCTCTGTTGTCTCTGACTTAATACGAGGTTGTTACCTAATCCCTGCAATAAAAAGTTCCAATGTTCTGGTTAAAAAGTACCCACAGATCCATAAGGTTGATTTCATATTTACTATGGAGTCTCATGTCTTATGGCTCATTAAATAATATGTAAATGAACTCATTACACACTCGTAATCTTACATTGAAACAATATTTAGTATCTCACAATTCAGCATATTGGATGGAAACAAACATCCTCCAGTCATAATCCTTGTTCTGTTGTATGGCAGACTGCTTGTGTGTGTGTGTGTGTGTGTGTGTGTGTGTGTGTGTGTGTGTGTGTGTGTGTGTGTGTGTGTGTGTGTGTGTGTGTGTCTTCTCGATCCCCAGTGAGTCGTGGTGGATGGCTGCTTATACTGAGCCAGGATCCTCTGGAGGTTTCTTCCTGTTAAAAGGGAGTTTTCCTCTCCACTGTCGCTTTATGCTTGCTTAGTATGAGGATTGCTGTAAAGTCACTAACAGTAGGACTTGATGCAATTTGCTGGGTTCTTTATATTGGAAACATTATTTCTGATTGGCTTAATGAACTGTCCTGGATTGGAATGTTTATTATGTGAAGTGCCTTGAGACGACTCTTGTCGTGATTTAGCGCTATATAAATAAAATTGAATTGAATTGAAATGTAGGTTTATCAATGATAATGAAATAATTTAAGCACATCACATGCAACATTTCAGGTCTATCACAGTCAGCCTGTCTTCCGAATGAAATATATGTCTGTTAATTTTACCCGTAAAATGTGTTTGCTGCAAATCTGAAAATACTTTGAGTTGTTAGTCTGTTTCACCGCTGCAGCTAATCCCCGTCTTCAAGTCTCCATCAGAGTTATTCAACAAAAAGACAAGTTAAGTTTACACCCTCTTCTGTCAGTGCTGCCAACCGCACAGCAAACTATTATCATTTTATTGTGAAATCAACAAAATAAAAGCGATAAAAGGCTACAAACAGGCTTGTTTGGACGGAAGCTTCTGACCGTCCTGGAGAAGTGGGCAGTCCCATGAGCGGTGTGACGTCACGTCATCAATATAATGTTTCTGTTGGTTCCTGAATGAAAACCAAAACTTTGGCTACAACACCTTCCCAAAGAGTTTCACCAACAGAGAATCTTGTTTTTTGACACTTTTCTTTGCAGAAACAGCAAAGGTAACACCAGGCTGTTGGGTAGATTGAGCCACATGCTACATACCATCAGTATGCATCGCTTCTTGAATCCTGTCACTTCTAAAACGACCCAAACCACGTTTACTGATAACCTCAACATTAGTATTCCAAGAATGACTATGATGGTGTAGAAAGCTTTTTGTTTTGACTGGCCAACTCTCTCCCTTCCTTTTCCTTGTTCTCCTGGACCTGGATGAATCAAAACACAGAGAGCTGATAGGCTGCAGAAGGAAACGGTTATTGTGGCTGCAATCAAGAGGAAAGCATCCGTAATAGTAGATTTTTCTACTGTAAAAACAATAACTCCTAAAAAGCAAAGCAGCCAGACACAAACGATGATCATATTTCTGTATCTGATCCCTCTTTCATTCCTCAGACCCAGATAGGTGATGGGATGAACAACAGCCAGGTAGCACTCCACACATGTCAGGATGTGGAAGTACATCTGTCCATACAAAGCAAGAGAAAATATATTCAAACCTATCCTAAAAATGTGTGTAATTCCCATGCAGTTTCCAAACAATGAGACAATATTCCCAGGAATTGCAATCATCTCCATGATGACCATGTGGTAGGTGAAACTGTCACAGTGACTTATCATTGAGTAGGCGGAGCTCTTTTTCCTTATTTGTTGGAAACCGAAGAAGAGGATGAAGATGCAGAGAGGAAGTAGGAGGATGATGTGGGTGACACTAAAAGCCCCGTAACCCAAGAGGCCAGGGCTCCTCATTAGACAAGTGTAAAGGTCTCCCTCGAAGAGGGACTTGTTGAAAAATGCAGCCTCTTCTGACATCTGGAGAAGAGAAGTTAATTATTTTCCAGGCATTTATATTCTGTGAAAGCGAATGTAACAGTAAACACGGTGAGTGTCCGCTTGCTCCGGAATGATTTATTTTCATTTAAAACAGATTTTTTTTTTTCGTTTGTTTCTTAAAGCAAAAAATATTCCAAAAGCATTATAAAGTTCAGCCTTTAGAAAAAAAGACAGGGTTTTAACAATAAGCAATCAAGCCCATTTACTAACACATGCTAACACGCTCACACGTTACTGATCAAAAGCTCTGCCGCCGGAAAATAAAAATCTGTGTTCTCCTTAGTCCACTCACCTTTTCTGCAGCGCTTAAATGGGGTATTTTTGGATTAACTCCAGTTTAACTCCATGGAAATCAAATGCTGGACACATGAGGCAGGCTCTTTATATGCTGGTGGGGCGGAAAATGACTGCAAACAAATTCATTTTCGACATTAGGCAAAACAGCTGAGAACCACGAGTCACTGGGCCTGACAAGCCCTCCAGTAAATGTAAATATATAGTCTGCCCATGACCCATAGACAGAGATCAGTCTTTCAAACGGTCTCCACACACATTAGAGCAGCACTAGGACCAGTCAGAGCAACGGACAACATTACATAATCAATGCTTCAGAAATCACTCAACAGGGCAGTCTGCCATACACCACAGAAGACGAAGCTAACACTACAATTTTGAAATTAATTACTATCTTCGCATGTCTCAAAGAAAAGTCCAAGTCTAAATCGTCCAAAGTTGAGGACAAACCCGTTTCAAACAAGTGCCATTCCTGAGCTGATGCCATCTTTGTAGTTTGTCTCCATTGCTGCTCCAGTGCAAAGCCCACCTAGCAAATGTAAGACACTAAATTTTTCAGGCCAACGGGAGACCTGCTGAGGCAACAATGGAGCTACTGTTTTGCTACTGTTAGGTTATCCACAAAAACAAGTTCATTTAGCCATTACTTGCTCTTTAACTTCTATGAGAAAATGAAAAACATGAAAAGTGATTAAATGAATAACGAATGGAAGAAAAGTTATTTCAGTTTTTTCATTTTTCACTTTATTTCAAACTATAATTTTGTGTTTTCATCACATTTAGTTGGGTTTTATTTAAATATTCATCTGTATTCCTTTTATGAGGATTTTTGTGTTGTATTGTTTGGAGAATGAATCCTAACATAAAAACTACTTGAAAGGTTTATTTTTAAAGAAGTTTTGAACGTTATTTAAAGTGATCTAGATCTTGGGCCAAATGGTCCATTCCTACCCAAATGAATAATAAACTAGCTTTTATCAACAACATGTGCTGCATGTTTTCCATGTCTCTGCTTCAGAACACCTTATTTAAATATCTGCTAGGCCTTCTCAGCATGACATCAAGTGCTGCAGAAACCTGTTAATCAGTCATTCATTTAGATCAGGTGTGGCAGCAGGGAAACACCTAAAACCTGCAGGATGGGGGTGCTAAGGACCAGGGTTAAGAAACACTATGAAGGAAAAACAAGAGCAGGACTGCAGCTGCAACTGCTACTGAAGCCTTGTTCACACCAAATGCAGAATGGATGTGATCCAGTTTCACATGGATCAGAAGTCATTGAGTCCAATGAGAGCATTTATACCAGCTGTGGCACAGATCCAGATGGAGAGCTTTAGAAACTTTCCATATGGAGTCTATAATTTATGAACCCTGCATGAGGGTTAAAGTAAAATAATTCACCTAAGAAATTAGACATGGTTCGGTGTTAAAGAAATTAAATGAAATTATTTCCATTTAATAATCAGTTGTATGTTCTACTGTTGGGGAATCATCAACACGTTTGACTAAGGGGTTACGAGAAAACGGCTCTGGGGTCCACGAGTCAAAAACGGTTGGGAACCACTAGCCTACATTACAAGGCACCTAAAAGTGCACAGAATGTTATGTGTAACCAAATTTGCTAATTAAAACATGAACATGTTTCTCTTCTTTCACACATTTTTAGCATCAAGTTAGGCATTTCACTTTTATTTTTTAAATAAAATAATATTATATAAACAATTTACATGCTGTCAGCAAGCCAATAAATGAACAACTGAAGATCTGGATCACTGTTTTCAAAGTGTCAATGGTTTTTAAAGTGTTTCTTATGTTTTTGTTGCAGAGGTAAAAACAAAAGACACCCAAACACAACAAAATCGGCTCATTAAATTTAACAACAAGCAGTTACCATTCATGTAAGCTGGGTTGTAACATAAATTGGGGGCTTGTCTGGGACAGTCTTAAAGATCTGTAAGGTCATTTGGGAAAAGGTTTACCACAAGCCACATACATAAGCTACTGCAAGTCCAGATATAGGATGGGCTACTGAACATACTCTTTAAAACTCCAAGTTCGGTCCCCAGTACCATCCTGAAAGACTTGCCATTAAAGAGCTGTAGTTAAAAAACCCATTAACCTAACAAATACAATAATTCAGTTTAAAATATGAATTTATCTGCAGGCTGCAGAGGTGCTGACTCTAACAGGAAGTAACTTCCAGCTCAATCAGCCTCAGGATGGAGAGTCAGATTTAACCAGAAAAAGACTGAAAGAAAAAAAAATTAAGAAATGAAGGAAAAAGGCCCAGATTAGATTGTCCTGTTAAACATGTGTTCATGGAGTGTGTTCCATAACAGATCTTATTTTTCTGCAACATCCAACTTTTCCAGCTCTTTGCAGGAAAAGCAAAGGTAACACCAGGCTGCAGGCTTCCATACGTCATCAGCACACATCGGATTCCTATTCCTGCCATTTCTACACCAATCCAAATTAGACAAAAAGATATCTTCAACAAAAGTACCCCATCATTGTATAAAAGGGCCCTTCGTTTTGATTGGTCTACCCTGACCCTGCCATCCCCTGGTTTTCCTGGACTTGAACAAAGCAAAACACAGATAACTGACAGGCTGCAGAAGGAGATGGATGTCAAGGACAATATTAGAACACACATATCAAAAAAGAAGATATTCACCACTGCCTCAAAAACAATCTCCACAAGAAAAAGCAACCAAACACAAACAATGGCAACGTTTCTGACTCTGACCCACTTTTGTTTCCTCAGATCCAGGTAGATGATTGGATAAACAACAGCCAGATAGCGCTCCATGCAGGTCAGGATGTGGAAGGATAGTTGCCCATACCAAGTGAAAAGAAACACATTTATACCAATATTTACACTGTCTTTGTTCTCCACGCTGTTTGCACATAAACAGAGAACGCATCCCCCAATCCCAAACATCTCAATGCTGACCATGTGGTAGGTGAAGCTGTCATAAGCCCTTTTCAGACAGACATTCTGGAACATTTGTGGACAATTCAATCCGGTTTTTAACCGGACCTGTGTTTTCAGACACACCACTTTTGTACCGGAACTTGTCCTTTCGGCTGCGTTCACACAGCAGGGAAAAGTTCCAGATGTCTGACGGCGGCGGGGGGGTGGTGGGGGGAGAGAGAATCGGACTCATGTTAAGAAGAAGAAGAAGAAGAAAATATCATTTCTATAGCGCCTCTCAAGATAAAAATCACGAGGCGCTTAAGCATAATTCTGCGCACACGAAGACGCATAGGAGACCTGGATGATGAAGCTCAATGGTTAAAGGAATCACTGAAGCGGTGTGAAGCGCTCCGTTGCGCGTCAAGGCGGTACCGTAGGAGGCGAGCTGCCGTGGTTCGCCGCATTCTACAGCAGCGGGCTATCTAGGTGCGCACACCGTCCCCCAGTGCCCTCCTCCTCCCCCTCCCCCTTGTCCGGAACTTTACCTCGCCAGTCTGAAGCAGCCACCCTGTCCGTAACAAGTCCGGACCTGTTACTAGGGGCTTCGTCCGGATAAATTCCGGAACACGTTATCCGGATGTTTGTATTCAGACACAAAGTTCTTACGGACAGATTCCGGAACATTTCCATTTTTCATGGCCTGTCTGAAGGGGGCTATAGTGACTTATCGTTGAGCTCGGGGTCTTTTCCATCAGTTGTTGGATACCAAAGTAGATGATGAAGATGCAGAGAGGAAGCAGGAGGATGGTGTGACTAACATTGAAAACGTTAAAAGCAACCATGCCTGGGCTGGCTGTGAAGCACCGATGAAGGTAAAAGTTGACTAAATGTGAATCAAGAAGGGAGTCGTTCGAAAAAAAGTCTAAAGACATCTGAAAGAGAAGAGGAAATAACATTCATGTATGTTGTCCTTGTTTTGTTTTAGCTGCATTTTCAGTTGAAGAGTTAATATGAAAAATCTTATTAGTTTTGCACACAAAACTATTTATTAACTAGTTAAACTGATCAAATAATATAAAAGTGGAACTCTCATTTTCAGACATTTTTGGATTCATAACCAAAGCAGCAGCTGAATTAAACCAAGTTTTCTCTACGTTTACTCACCTTTCCTGCAACACAAATGCGATTTTTGCTGTCCTGATCTATTACGACTTCACCCAAGTCAAACACTACCCAACTGGCAGAGTTCATTCTGGACCCAGTGGAAGTGGTGACTGAGCGGAGAATGGTTGCCAAGCTATCTTCTCTGATGGATAACATCTCCCACCCCATGCACCGGACTCTGGAAGCACTGAATAGCTCTTTCAGTAGCAGGTTGCTGCATCCACGCTGCGTGAAGGAAAGGTTTGGGAGATCATTCCTCCCAGCAGCGGTTAGATTTTATAATGAGGCCATTGCAGCTGGCCGTTGAATGAGGAAAATTGTGGTTATCTTTTGTTAGTTTTTATATTTTTAATATTACTGGTTGTTTTTTTTCAAATTATGTGTTTTTTGTCTTACCTGTTTTTCTGACTGTACTGTCCTCTATGCTGCAATGATGAAATTTCCCACGTATGGGACTAATAAAGGTATTATCTAACCCAGTGGTTCCCAACCTTTTTCCCAAGGGACCCCTTTTTTACCAGTAAAATTTTTGACGACCCCCTCCCATTCTCTCTTCCAGTACAAACAGTATTAAGAAATGATAAAATTGTTCAAGCACATTTTAATATGCTTTGATTCAATAGATAACAGTAATAGTAGGCTCCAGTACAGAACAAAGTCATTAACAAAACCAAACAGGGCGTAATGTGCTTGACAGTTTGTATTACTTTTCTGAACACATTGTTTCTTGTAAACACTGATACATCAATCATTCCTTTCAATAAACGTTTGACACATAAAAAATACACTGAGCAAAATGTACTTAAATGTGTATATTACTGTTTATACTAGATTATTTACTGTAAAGGCTGTGATTAATCAACCAGTCCTATCTTTGATGAACTTTTGACACTTTAAAATAAAACAGTGAGCTGAGCAAAATGTTCTTAAGTGTGTTACTTTTTCTGTACTAATTATTTCCTGTCTTAATGTCAGTAAACTTTTCACTCAGGAAAAAAATGTGAGCAAAATGTAGGCTATAAACAAGTAATAAATGAAGTTTTAACCCCTTAAAGTGGAGAGGACCTGGCGACCCAATGAGAGGCTTTGGCGCCCCCTTGTGGGGGTCGGGACCCCCAGGTTAGGAACCACTGATCTAACCTATTAAAGGAGACATAACATGAAAAACCCACTTTTTTATCCGTTAACACAGTGTGTTTCACATTTTAAGTGTCTAAGTGAGCAAAAAGGCTTATATTATTCACTAGAGTTGCTATTTAGATATTTAATAATTAAGTTTTGGGCATATTTGTCCACCCGTTCAGTTTTTCAAATTATCTATTACATCAGTAATTTATTTCGTCAGGATAACTACCAAATATGGTAATGGCCCTCGGCTAAACACAGAGCCAATCCGCCATTTTTTCATCTCGCTAAGATTTTTTGTAGTCCTATTGGAAAAATGCAGAATGCCTGGTTATTTTAGCCACACACAGCTCAAAACTGTTCCTCGTTTTAAGGAAGGGTGGTGTGGCAGTATTTAAACCCAGGAGCTAATGACACTACTGCTAAAAAAACACAGAAGAAAAAGTAGTGTGTGTGTGTGTGTTTGTGTGTGTTTGTGTGTGTGTGTGTGTGTGTGTGTGTGTGTGTGTGTGTGTGTGTGTGTGTGTGTGTGTGTGTGTGTGCGTGCGCGCGCGCGTGGTTCGTTCGTGTCTCCTGGCTAGTAAGTACTGAGGGCTTCATCTATCTAAAAGGAGTAATTTCCATCTGAATGTGGCAGCACCGGGACACAGCAGCAGAGCGGTAAGCTTCATATAACTCTAAAATGTCGACAAACTTTACTTAAGATTTACGGGCATTAGCAGCACTAAAGCGTTAGCATCCGGCTTGCTATTGCTAGCACAGTATGCTAGTAAAGTTAGCACCCAGATTNGTAATGTGCTTGACAGTTTGTATTACTTTTCTGAACACATTGTTTCTTGTAAACACTGATACATCAATCATTCCTTTCAATAAATGTTTGACACATAAAAAATACACTGAGCAAAATGTACTTAAATGTGTATATTACTGTTTATACTAGATTATTTACTGTAAAGGCTGTGATTAATCAACCAGTCCTATCTTTAATTAACTTTTGACACTTGAAAATAAAACAGTGAGCTGAGCAAAATGTTCTAAAAAGTGTTACTTTTTCTGTACTAATTATTTCCTGTCTTAATATCAGTAAACTTTTCACTCAGGAAAAAATGTGAGCAAAATGTAGGCTATAAACAAGTAATAAATGAAGTTTTAACCTCTTAAAGTGGAGAGGTCCTGGCGACCCACTGAGAGGCTTTGGCACCCCCTTGTGGGGGTCGGGACCCCCAGGTTAGGAACCACTGATCTAACCTCTTAACGCTGTAAAAGAACATTTACAGAAGA
>SSNQ01034573.1:1198012-1208522 GCA_006942095.1 Nothobranchius kuhntae
AGACGGCAGGAGGACAGGAACTCTGAGACCTAGACACCACCAGCACCGGGACACAAAGCACCTGTGTGCACAACGCCTGTTTAACTACTAAAACCTGTTTATTATATAGTTCTACTTATTTGCTGTGAGGTTAATACTTAGAAAATTTGTATATTAATGTAAACAATAAAAAAATCACAGATTGTATGTTTTCTTTTAGATGTAATGGTCCAAACTCAGCCTTGTAGACATTTATTGCATCCTGTAGGTAAATACACAGAACAGGCTCAGGTCCAGGATGACCCAGCATGCTCTTCTTCCATTCTGGCTGTTAGGGATTGTATCAATAACTCAATGCCTACTGATGTTTCCACCTAACGGTATTTATTTAGAATGCAGGTAAGATTTAACTATATTTGTTAGCAAAGCAGACTGATCTTGGGAATTTCACTGCAGCACTGATGTCCACCTCTCTGTACACATTAGAGAGAATTACCACTTTTACAGCTAGCTTTTAAACACAAACATGGTCACAGTCTGTCCTTCCTGGGCCAGGTCTGCCAGAAACAGAAAACCACATTGCCAGAGGAAACGAGATTGTGCCAAACACCATTCGGTGTTTTCCAGGTCCAAATGTCTTTTGTTGTCCATGACTGGTGTTTTTCTTTTTGGGACTCTGGTAGTTCGTCCTAAAGTTGAAGTGGTAGCAGCCGGCTGTTTCTCCTCTGGTACTACTGAGCAGAGAACCTCTCACACCAGTGGTGTTCTGTTGCTAGATTAAGCGCGTAGTGAATGGTATGGAATCTTATATACAACCAACTGTTCTCTTACCCAATGAAGTAGGATGTTTTAAATTTGGAATTATTTTATATCTTTTCTACAAAAAAAAAAAAAAGGTTTGTCAGACCTTATCCATAAAGCAGGGTTTCTCAACCCTGGTCCTCTGTATAATGTCCAGATGAAGACATCTGGGGTAAAAAAAGAAAAAAAAATGAATGTAGACACTTTTATCACTCAGGTGTGAATAGGAAAAAAACGATCTAGGCCCTTACACTGCTCCAAAAAAAGAAAGGCAACAAAAAAATAAGATATCCTACATCTGAACGAATGAAATATTATTTTTAATACTGTTTTTTACAGAGTTGAATGTGCTGACAACAAAAGCACACATCAGTTATCAATGGAAATCAAATGTATTAACCCACGGAGGTCTGGATTTGGAGCCACACTTCAAATTAACGTGTAAAAAACACTACAGGCTGATCCAACATTCGATGTGTCCTTACAACAAGTCAAAATGAGGTTCAATAGTGCGTGTGGTCTCCATGTGCCTGTATGACCTCCCTACAATGCCTGGGCATACTCCTGATGTCGTGGCAGATGGTCTCCTGAGGGATCTCCTCCCATACTTGGACTAAAGAATCCACCAACTCCTGGACAGTCTGGTGCAACGTGACGTTGATGGATGGAGCAAGACATGATGTCCCAGATGTGCTCAATTGGATTCAGTTCTGGGGAACAGGCAGGCCAATCCAAAGCATCAATGCCTTCACATTGCAGGAACTGCTGACACACTCAAGCCACATGAAGTCTAGTCTTGTCTTGCATTAGGAAGAACCCAGGGCTCACTGCACCATCATATGGTCTCACAAGGGCTCTGAAGATGTCATCTCTTTAATTAATGGCAGCCAGGCTGCCTCTGGCAAGCACATGGAGGGCTGTGTGGCCACCAAAGAAATGCCTCCCCACACCATTACTGACTCACTCACTGCCAAACCGGTCATGCTGGAAGATGTTGCAGGCAGAAGAATGCTCTCCACGGTGTCCCTAGACTCTGTCATGTTGTCACGTGTGCTCAGTGTAAAACCTGCTGTTACGGCCGGTGCCTTTTTGCTCTGGGATGAGGAAAAAAAAAAACCTAACCCTCTACCAAAATCTGCGGCGGAAGCTGCTGTCCTGGCGGATGCCTTTGTGGCAGCCCGAAGCAAGAGTCAGCCACGGAGTAACACAGCGTGGAGAGCAGCTTGAAACATGCATCGTCCACAACCTCCTCAACATCAGAGAGCAGCAACAGGTGTGGGTAAGGTCCCCACAAGGGAAAATCGACCTCCAAGTTTAGTGAAGGGACACCAGTATGCCATCTGTGTGGACAGGAAGGTCACACCAAGCCTGTGTGCCCCAAAACCCAAGTTGATTAAACCAATTGTGTTTTTTGCCACATCAGATGTTGAACAGAAAAACTAAAAAGGTGAATTTGAGACACTTGGCAGTCCATTTTTCCTTGTTTCATCTTTGCTCAGCACTTAGGTCAGCTGTCCTACTCTTTAAATGAGCTATAGAAATAAACTTGGTAAGGTGTAGTATACAGTTTGTTTAAGTAATTCATTATTGTGAAAACACAGATAGTATTTCATGATTGTTGACATATACAAACTGTAGTTTTCTATCCCCAACTGGCAACAGCAGAGAAACCGAGATTGCAGTAACCAAATGTGACCACAGGATGTCACTATTACTCAGTTCTTACACATCATGCCTTTAAACACAAACTCAGCCATAAATGTACAATTCCTTGTTGCTTAACCATAATTCCAATCATTCAGTTCTGTTTATGTATTATTATTTTAAATATTTTTCTCAGTGGAGAATACAGAGGAACTGTAATAATTATGAACACCCGCTGTATATAAGGGACACCTAACAAAGTGACTGTTGGGTAATTTTATCAATCCAAGATTACCTTAGGGAAAGTTTAAAGCACAGGGGGTTATAGTAATCAGTCAATCAACACCAATACCAATCAAACAATCAATTTAGACTTTGCAAAGTGGAGAGGATAAGAATACACTCCAGACAAGGGTTGCAGATCACTCTCATCAGGCTGACGCCTTCCGACAGCATTTATTAAGCACACACAAAAATTAACGCACACAGATTTGGACATTCCTTAGACCCTCAGGCGTAAAGCTGTAAAAGGGTGTCTAAACTTTCTCCAGGTGTACCCTAAATCAGACAAAGCTATTGCTAGACTTTCTCAAGGGAGTTTTACTGATAAAGGTCGGTGCCAAGGCAAGGTCATCCTCCTCGTAAAATCTACTCCTCCCTGTAAGACCTACTGGAGCCTGGTTTCTATCAACCGGATGAAAAAGGATGAAGCTATGTTTAATAAGACACCAAATGTTTAACAGTCAAGACATTGATATTAGTTCAATAATGATACTATTAGTTTTTATCTAACAGTGACAGTTCCTTGTTAACATGCTAGGTGACATCTAGTACCATCTACTGGCTGTTTATTTACTTGCAACACACCAGATATTTCCGTTTTTTTAGGAACAGCAGAGGTAAAACTAGGCTGCTGGGTAGACTGAACCAGACAGTCAATTCTGTAATTGTGCAGCCATCCATCTTGCTCATCACTTCTAAACCAGCAGCTATCAGACCAAAAGATAATTTCAGCATCAGTATCATCAAAAAGACAACTATGATGTAGAAAGCTCTTAGTTTTGATTGTTCAACCCTCTTTCTGCCGTTTCCCAGTTCTCCTGGACCTGGACGAGTCAGAACCCAGAGAACCGCCAGGCTGCAGTAGAAGACAATTATTGTGGATGACGTTAGCAAGGAAGTCTCTAAATAAATGATGTTAGTCATTGACACAAATGCATTTGCAAAAATACAAAGCAGCCAGATGCAACCACTGGTGCGGTTTCTGATTCTGATCCATTTGTCATTTTTTAGGGTCACATAGGTGATGGGGTGAATGACAGCCAGGTAGCGCTCCATGCAGGTCAAAGTGTGAAAGAATATTTGTCCATACCAAGGGTTCGGAAAGAAAGCTGAGGCTAACTTGAATATTGCAGGATTTTTCATGCAGCTTCCACAAAAACTGACAATCCAGCCAAGAGTTCCGATCATCTCCATGCTGGCTAGGTGGTAGGTGAAGCTGTCACAGTGGCTCATTGTTGAGGTCTTTAGCTGCAGTTGTTGGACGCCAAAGCAGAGGATGAAGATGCCGAGAGGAAGGAGGAGGAGGATTTTGGTGGCACAGAACGTGCCGACTATGTACACAAACAGACTGGTTGAAAAGCAGCTGAAGGTGGGAAATTGTTGCCCGAGAAAGGAGTTGTTGAAGAATGATGAGTTGGAAGACATCTGGAAAAGAGAACATAACAGTCTACGTTTTATTGTTTATTAAATGCTATGTAGTTCATCTGCACCTCATTGAACACATGGGCGAAAAGAAACAAAAAGCACAATGAATCGGTTAACCCACCTCTTCAGCAGCACATTCAGTATTTCTGGTCCAGATCAACAAACTCAATGGAGATGAAATGATGCAAAAATCAAGACCAGCAGGTTGTTTGTGTGATCTGCATGATGGGAAGCTCTTTATACACTATGCATGCCCTGTAAATGACAGAAAAACAAATATATTTTGCATGAACGCCCTCAACAAAATGCAAAGCACAAAGAGCTGTAATTCATAGATGATTATTTTTATTTTTTGCACTGCAGTCATTTGACGTCCCAAACATACAGCTCATACACAGGTTTGCGCATGGCTCCAGTCTAAATATTGTCCAAGTAACAACTTAGTAACGACACCATGTCCTACCTGATGTTGTTGCGTGATGTTACCTGATGTACCCTTGTTCTGTCGTTAGAGCCGGTTGTCAAGCTGTTAGCTGTTGGCTATGTTATCTCATCTCTGGTGAGGTCGGTAACAAGATAACACCTGTGCACCGGCCACTTTCTCAAAATTTTCTCCACTAACCTCCTCTTTTCCACCTTGCTTCTGTCTGCGGTCCTCTTGGTAGTGTCCCTGCTACCATCTCCTATGATCGCCAGACTCGTTTGTCCTTCCGTTCGTTCACGATCGTCCAAGATGCACCAAGGATGTACCTCCCTGTTTGTTTACCTGAGCGGCACGCTGGCCCGGAACTAAACAATGATTCCTACCAGGACGCCTCCAGCAATGTTTATCCAGTCCCAGGAAAACGTCGGAGCAAAAGGGGTAAATGAGCAGGAATCCAGGTGAGAATGAGACTTCTCTTAAAGCATGGTTTATCTGGTAAAAATCGGCGTGATCTTCTAGCTTTGTGTCCTTTGTTTGACGACCTGAGCGCCACTTCTGCATTCCCACCCGGCCACGTTGCGGCGCGGTTTCTCTGTCCAAGTTTTTTAAGGTCTGTTTATCCTCATTCTTCACTGGTTTCCCCTCCTGTTCCCTCCATAAGTGGTTTTTATAAACACCGTGGATCTAACCCTGCTAATTTACGTCCACTAACTCCAGCTGTTTCTGTAGTTTCTGATTCCTCCTCACTCAGAATGGCTCTATTAAATGCCCGCTTTGTTAACAATAAGTCCTTCCTGCTCAATGATCTAATTCTCTCTTAAAACCTGGATTTTCTGTTTCTGACTGAAGTTTGGCAGCAAACATCTGATTATCCTGGTCTGATTGAACTCTGCCCGAGTGGTTATTCTTTTCTTAGCCAGCACTGAGGTTCTGGTCGTGGTGGAGGCCTAGCTGTTGTTTTCAGAGACCATCTTCTATGTAGCTCTACAACCTCTGGTCACTTTCCTTCCTTTGAACTACAGCTGATTAAAGTCGGGTGCAAGGACCCATTCTACTGTGCTGTAGTTTATCATCCACCTGGTCCAAACAGTTCTTTCCTTCAGGAGTTTAGTGACTTTCTATCCTCCACTGTGAAGATGTCCAGACTGGTGATTGTTGGTGATTTTAACATTCATGTTGACGATGCCTCAGACCACTGTGCCATGAATTTCTCCAGCCTTATGGACTGCTTCAGCTTTGCCCAGCATGTTTCTGGCCCCACACACACCAGGGGACACACTCTAGACCTTGTTTTTACCCTGAGTCTAAATGCTGACAGTGTTTGTCCTGAGGACGTTTATATTTCTGATCACCTCTGCGTTTTCTTTAACTTGTCAGTTTCTGCGTCCCCACCTCCTGCTCGCCGTCTGGTTAGTTCATGTTTTCTTAATAACAGCACAGCTAGCAAATTTTCTGGTGCTTTTGACCCACTCTGTTCTTCTGATAATGACCCAGACTCCTTAACTTCTCGAGCACTGCCTCTCCATTCTGGACAACACCTGTCCTGTCAGAACCAGATCAGTTCCTGCAGTGAATCCTAATCCCTGGTTTAATGACAGCCTTTGCAGCCTGAAGCGCCAATGCAGAAACATTGAACGCTTTTGGAAGAAAACCCGTCTCCACTTCCATCTGCTGCATCTAAAGGATCTTCTGACATCCTTTAACTCTGCAGTCAGAGACGCGAGGGTTGCCTATTTCTCCAGCCTCTCCTACGGCCTCCATCCACTCTGTTGCAGACTGTGAAAACTTTTAGTCTTTCTTTGTGGACAAAGTCAACAAGGTTAGATCTAGCATCTCTCCTTCAGCCTTATCTCTGCCTCTCCCAACTCCAACCCAGCCCGTCATCCTAGATAGCTTTGCTCCTGTTTCTTTGCCTGAGTTAACCAAACTAGTTATCTCTATGAAGACCTCTGCATGCCCCCTCGACATCTTACACTCATCTTTGTTTAAACGTGCTTTTCAGTCCATTAGTCCCAGCATGCTCTCTATAATTAATTCTTCTCTTGTCTCTGGTCAGGTTCCTGCTTACTTTAAGAACATTGTAATCCATCCGCTTCTTAAAAAAACTAGTCTTGACCCCTCTCTCCATAGCAGCTTCAGACCCATCTCTAAACTTCCTTTCATCTCCAAGATCTTGGAAAAGGTGTGGCTAAACAACTCACAACTGCTCTTAATGAACATAACATCTATAATAGCTTCCAGTCAGGTTTTCGTAAAGCTCATTCTACTGAAACAGATCTTCTTAGGGTCTCTAAAGACCTTCTGACTCACAGTGATGCAGGGGACTGTTCTGTTCTGGTCCTGCTGGACCTGACTGCGGCCATTGACACTGTTGACCATCACCTGCTACTGGAGAGGCTGAGAGACTGGGTAGGCCTATCAGGAACTGCTCTGGAGTGGTTCTCCTCTTATCTTTCTGAGCGCTCCTTTTCTGTGGCCGTCTCCAAGTTTATGTCCTCCACCACCTCCCTTACCCATGGTGTCCCACAAGGTTCTGTGCCAGGGCCTCTGCTCTTCCTCCTCTATCTGCATCCTCTTCAGCAAATCCTGAGCTCCTTTAAAGGAATCTCCTACCATATTTATGCAGATGACATCCAACTGTACATCTCCTTTAAGCCCCATGAGATGTCTAAGCTGCAGCTGTTACACACCTGCTTAGACTCTATTAAAACCTGGATGGCTGGGAGCTTTCTTCAGCTGAATGAAGCTTGAGATCCTCATCTGTGCCCCAGACAAGCTGGTTCCAAAAGTCAGAGACTTTCTTGGTCAGCTTGCTTCTCACACCAAACCTTCTGTCAGGAATCTTGGTGTGACCTTTGACCCAGCTCTCACCCTGGATTCTCATGTCAGTTCTCTTGTTCGCTCTTCCTTTTTCCATCTCAGGAACATTGCAAAGCTGAGTCGCATTCTGTCCCATTGACGAGCCGGCTCCCGTCGTTCACTTCATAGCTCTTAGTGCCGGTTCGTTCGCGACCGACACATTACTAGTGAACATATGAACTAGACAAAGGCATGGACTAATATTTTTGGCACATTTGGAACCTCATAGAAAGGCAAGGATAATGCTGATCATTTTGTGGCTACAGGATTCAAAAGCAGGAAATGTACCGCTCACCAACAGAGTCAAACACACAAAATAGCTGTGACAAAATACACACACCAGCATAGATTTTAAAGATATTGGCCAGAGGCAAATTTCTTTTGAATGGCATTCTAAGGAGCTTTGAAAGAAAAGTGTCTGGACTTCTTTGAGTTGCTTGAAGACGTTTCACCTCTCATCCGAGAGGCTTCTTCAGTTCTAAGGTCAAATGGTGGAGAGTCCCGGATTCAAACCCAGTGGGGGTTTCCCCCCGAGGAGGGAACAAAAGTCCCCCTGATGATAAACACACTAGCCAAGGTATGGGGGTGGGTGTGGGTCCTATTCAGCCAGAGTTTCAGGTGAGCTCATTGTGAAGCCTGGCCCCACCCTATCATGTGAATTCCTGAGGTCAGATGGCCCAGGATATGCATGGGCGTTGAGGCATCTGGGAAGGGATCTCAAAACTGGATTATAGATGGCAGACAATTGGTGTCGTAAACCACCGCCTCTGTTCAAAGATGGTTGCTCACAGTGGACATAAATGGATTCCTTTACTCCTCTTTCAAACCATCTGTCCTCTCTGTCCAAAATGTGAACGTTAGCATCCTCAAAAGAGTGACCTTTGTCCTTTAGATGGAAATGAACTGCTGAGTCCTGTCCTGTGGAGGTGGCTCTTCTATGTTGTGCCATGTGCTTGTGAAGTGGCTGTTTGGTTTCTCTAATGTAGAGATCTGGGCATTCCTCGCTGCACTGTACAGCATACACCACCTTGTTCAGTTTGTGTTTAGGAGCTGTGCTGTACAGTGCAGAGAGGAATCAGTGTTGCCAGATCCAAAATCCCACAATATTGTACAGAGAGGCCTAAATTATCGTTTTTCAGTACAAATTATCGTACATTATAAATTTGATAATAACGTTCTATAAACGACTTCTCACTCCAATATAATATAACAAAGAAGGTGTTTTATATAACCTTACAGTTTCTCGCGAGAGTAGGCCCTATCGATGTGATTGGGCTATTTATTGTACAGATCCAGAGTCAGTTTTTGTAATAGACACAATAGCATAAACCTGTAAGCACTGAGGTGAAATCATACTTCAGAACAGTTTAAAATTATGTAATTGACTTGGGAATGCCACAGCAAAAGATGGTGTTACTAGATGCAATGTGAAATTATCGTACATTTGAGGATTTTTGAAACTATTGATCGTACATCGTACAGAGCCCAAAATTATGGTACAAATACGATAATTATCGTACATCTGGCAACACTGAATGGTGGAGAGTCCCAGATTCAAACCCAGTGGGAGTTTCCCCCCGAGGAGGGAACAAAAGTCCCCCTGATGATAAACACACTAGCCAAGGTATGGGGCTGGGTGTGGGTCCTATTCAGCCAGAGTTTCGGGTGAGCTCATTGTGAAGCCTGGCCCCACCCTATCATGTGAATTCCTGAGGTCAGATGGCCCAGGATATGCATGGGCGTTGAGGCATCTGCAGGGGCGGATCTAGACAATTATTTATGGGGTGGCAGAAGAGGGGCAAACATTTTTCTAGGGTGGCAATACATACATACATACATCCATACACACACACACACACACACACACACACACACACACACACACACACACACACACACACACACACACACACACACACACACAAATATATATATGTTTTGGGTAACTTTCTTTCCCTTTTACACAAAAATGTTTTTCATAGAAAGCAAACACAATAAGGATGAATAAAAACCTTCATCTTAAGTGCCCTAAGCAAATAAGTTTAAATGTACTGCCTAGAAAAATATTTATTTTGTCTTTAATATTTTGATTCAGATGTTGTATGCAGTGATATATCCATACCGTGTGGACCAGCTCGACTGGAGATGTTTGGTGATGTTTCAGACTCTGTGTTTCCACTATCTGAGCCCTGCATACCATCTCGTCTTCCTCCTCCTCTTGGTGGTGATCCTCTCCCTTCTCCATCACTTCACCGCTGTGCCCTTCTATCATTTCCTCCTGTCCCTGATCTTGCTCTTTGTCACATTTGTGTTGCTCTTCTCTCTCTCTCTTTCCAGCTCATCTCCTCCACAACAGAGCTGGTTAGTCTCTGTGTGTCTCACTTTACTCTTTGGTGAGAAAAAAACTAGAGATACTAAAGTCATTTACAATGTTTTCTGGACAAATATTTAATTGATATCTGCTTTTCTGCCATATACAGGCCTAAGAATCTGGCTTAAGCCTGGCGTACACTGTGCAAATTTTTCACTCGTAGCATTCAGCTCCATTTCAAACTGTACAACTTTCTAGCAAATCAAAGCTTGAGCTCCATGTTCGCACACTGCACCGTGTACGCCTGGCGTCACTAACCTACACACAACGCACTTTGGCATCTTATCGTCTCAAAATCAACAGCAGCTATTATCACCAAGCGTAGTTATTTAGTTCTTACCTCCTCGGTTGCCTTCTCGTCTGCGTCGGCTCGGCCCGATCTCCTCTCGCTTCCCGCGGCTGCCTGCTGCTGCTCAGAACTCGAGCGCCGATTGGTGAGTGAGTGTGCTGCGTTCAATGTAATCGGACCTGTGACTTTTGCTGCATTTTAATCCATTGTATGGGCGACTTTGTGCTGTGTTCAATGTTTTTGGACATGCAACATTAACGTTTGTAATGCCACAACTATTTATTGAATTTACAGCTGCCAGCTGGGGTGGCAGCAGGGGTAGCAAGGCTTTCTTTTAGGGTGGCAACTGCCACCCTATGCCACCCTTGTAGATCCGCCCCTGGGCATCTGGGAAGGGATCTCAAAACTGGATTATAGATGGCAGACAGTTGGTGTC
>SSNQ01034573.1:1210528-1221986 GCA_006942095.1 Nothobranchius kuhntae
AATAGTATGTGGTTCAAAAAGGGAGTCCTGAAGGGAGTCCCCAAATCAGTGACTCAGAAAATGGAAGACAACCCCGATCTGCATGACTGTGACTTTAGTAAGTGGAAGAAACACCTTATTTTTAACCTCAACAAAGTACAGGTACAGGAAGAAAAAGACACTGATAACTTAGAGGACTTGCAAAAACAATTGCTCAGGGTCCAATTACAAGGCGCAAAAAAGACTTTGGGCGAAAAGGGGGACAAGGTTAAGAAACAAATGGTCGCGTCCACAGCCACACCCCCACCACTACCGTCACTTCCTGATCAGGGTTCGCCTATGGCTTGGCAGCCGCAGCCACCATACTCAGGACAGCCGCAGCCACCATACTCAGGGCCATATATGCCACCACAACAAAACACACCCTTCACATATGCTGCCCAGCGACCACCTTTTGCTGGTCGACCTAGAGGTGGTTTCAGGGGACGGGGACAGTGGAGGCCAGTAGGCGGCAAAGGGGGACCACCTGCTCAAGACATTTGCTACAACTGTGGTCAACCAGGACATTGGTCCAGGAACTGCCCCTTGCCATACAGCCCACAAAGTGAAGGTCGAGGCAGAGGCACCTTCTCAGGACGAGGAGGGCCTACCGGACCCCACACCCAGATGCCAATGATGGGCTGGGACCAGTGGGAGGGTGGTCCAAGACAATAGGACACCCCACAGAGAAACTCCGACGGTCAGGGAGCCACGGCAGACTCCCTGCTGTCAATAAATGTAGATGGACAAGATCAACCATTTTTGGTTGACACTGGTGCCACTTGCTCCACCATATAAACTGTGCCATCCTCTAAGACATCTACACGCACTATTTCAGTGATGGGCTTCTCTGGTGAACAACAAACTCTGCCTTTCTCCCTGCCACTTCCGACTACAGTGGGACACCAAACAGTACTGCACAGCTTCATCTGTTCTCCGACAGTTCCAGTCAACTTACTGGGAAGAGATCTCCTCATCAAGTTAGGAGCCACCATTTTGCGTGGTCCTACGGGACTTACTGTCACTCTGCCTGAAGGGACTATTTTGCCCTGCACCGGAGAAGCCAGTGAAGGCATGTACTTGGCTCAAAAACTGCCTGACATATCAGACTGTGCTGAGATTTACTGGGCTCTGTTGGATACAGAAACCAAGAACACTCCTGGATTAATGACCCTGTACCAGCAGTGGAAACCCTGGCTGACTCAGGTCCATCCTTATGTCCCCCCTCCTGACCCTCCTCACCTAACATTATTCTATGACAGACTTGACTCAGTCTGGTACAAGGAAGCCTTCCAAAACCAACTAGAGGGACAGCAATGGTGTGTTCAAACAACAGATATTTATGCTGCACCAGAAGGTGTGGCCGCGGCAGTCAACTTAACCCAGGAACAATTGGCATGGTATATGATGGGAGACGAGGCGGTACCTCATTTCTCTCTCGCTTTACATCTGGCCCATCAGGCAAAAGAGCTAGGAGGAATGGTTAAACGTTCCATAGCAACCACTGATTGGCATTCGACTCCTCTTCCACAAGTGTCATACTCAGACTCAACTAAGACGTTTAAAATCGCTGCGGTTTGTACTAATACGACACATTTACAACAGGAGACTATTAGCAGATCTCATGGCCGTGAACTGTTGTAGCCAAAAGGTCAAGAGGTCATCTACAACATATATTGAGTTGAATTATGAGTCCTTAGGTTAAAAGCTTGCTGAGAAAGCTGTGTTCTGTGTACGTGAGGATTAACATGTCCAGCTTGTGTAAACCAGCTCCAGTGGACCTTGAGCCCTCGGAATCATGTCGGGATAACAGGGCTGGTCGACCTCTGGGCTGGAGGGTGCGTTGACCATATTGGGAAGTGTAAAACATCACCCCATCCTCTCTCAAAGGACTGTGGGAATAGCAGTATAAAATAAGCCTGCATCTTCGTGGCAGGAGGGCTTTTGCTAAAGATCCAGCCGGAGGCTCACTCAGTTCCAGGCTGGGCGCTGTCCCCAAGTTACTGGTGATGTATTGATGTATTGATTGTGTAAATAAATGCCCCTCGCTGTGTTTGGACACGCTGTCAGTCTCTTGTGTTTTGATAAGGCAAAAGAACCACATTTGGTGACCACGAAGCGGGAGTAGAGGCGTGCTCTTCGGATCGGTACACGGTCCATGGAACTTGACTCCTGGGCCCTGATAGGTAAGAACAATTTTTGTTCAATTTTGGAGTCATTCCGTGGTTTGTGAACTGGTCTGTGAGAAATACATGCCCTGCTCATAATTTAGAAGTTATAACAGCAAGAGAAGGCATTTGTCCAGAGCAGCGGTGAAAAATATTCACACGTGTGAAGTCAGCTGTGTCATTGTGATGACGGACAAATTTTAAGTGACAAATTAAAGGTGGGACAGCGAGAATTGGAATAGATTTTTGACAGCTGACAAAAGTCCAGGGAGGACAAGGAAAAAGGTCGACATTGAGATCCAGTTGGGTGTCTCGGTGAAGCCGGACAACGACTGGGATCTGAGTAAAAGCGCTGAAGTTGTGACAGAGATAAGCTTGCCAGTAATACGGTCAATTTCCCCGGGGATTGGTAAATTTAATAAGAGCTTTTTGGCAAAGCATGTAAAAAAACAGGGTCCGTGAGCTCGGGACGGCCTGTACGTTGTAGTTTGCAGCAAAATTGCTGTAGAAACAGTTTCCGGGAGCTCGGGATTCTGTAGTTCTGTAGTTCTGTAGTTGACGTGTGAGTGTGAAGGCCTGATGCGGTACCAGAAAAATAAATAAATAAGATAAATAAGAGCTTTAAAAGTTGCAACTCAGATATGTAAACTTCACTGCAGTGCTAAATTTTAATGTTTGAAGTTACGCAAAATTCAAACTCTGCAATCCTGTTCTGATCAGTCTGAACAGAATACCAAAAGTTAATAAATAAAAGGTTTTTAAAGTAATATATATATATATATATATATATATATATATATATATATATATATATATATATATATATATATATATATATATATATATATATACACAAGCGTAAGAATCATTTGTGTGCAGGGCAGCATGTGAGTGACCCAGATTTGGGGGGTGAAGTAGTCTGGAGATTAAAAGGAAAAAAAAAAACAAGAAATACAAGGAAAGTTGTAAATGACAGCTTTATTTTAGAAATATATAGAAATATATAGATATACATTTATTGAAAGTCGGACAGCTGCTAAACAGTAAAGTCGAAACAGATCTGTGGAAAATAAATATATAAACTGTTTCTGAGCGCTCTCAAAAAAAAATTGCAATTTGGCTTGCTGTAGTGGTTGCATAGGACCTGCTTAAAAGCATAGTAAGCATTAAATTCTGAAAATTACCAGTGCAGTGGTATACAAATTCTGTGGTTAAAAAACAGATACACGAATAAAAGCTGTTAATGGAGCTCCTTCCAATTTGGTGTAAAGTAGGAAAAGTAAGTGCCAATTTGGGTCAGTTAAATTTAAATTAGGAGAAAACATAATGATAATAGTCCAGCTGGAAATAAGATACTAAGAAAAGATAAGGTAAACAGACGTTTATATATGTATATAAAGAGAATAAATAAGTGACGGACTGACTTACTTTTGTTTGAAAGACTGTGACAAACAGAAAAATGTTGTTTGTGCCGTTGTGAGTGTGAGTGTTTTTTTTTGCATGTGAAGTGAATGCTGCTGTGGCTGGATATTCTGTTGAATGACGCAGTGTTTAATAGAGACAGCTGATGGGAAAAAACATGGTGTGGCCCAGGCTTTGCCCAACTGAAAAACAATAGAAAAAGAATTTATAGTTAGTGCGATGACAAGAAAATCGTTTAAAATATAAAAGTTGCATGGTTGTGGTCATACAAAGGAGGTATTTTATCTGCTTTTGAGCCGTGAGGGCTGAAACTGGACTTTGGACTCTCTATCATTTACCTATGTTTGCTTTTCTGTAAATGGAGCCTGTCACTATATCTCTCTTTTTCTCCTGCCTGTGCACACACATGGTGAAACCAATGCTTGCTTGCTTTCTGTGCTGTGTAACATGCAGTTTTAAGCAATTTGTGACTTTAGAAAAGATATTTTCTGGTGTTTTGGGCGTACCGTAGGTTCGTGGTTGGTCTCCATGAGATCCTTCCTCTTGGACGGTCAGAGATGAAAATGACCGGAGTGTAGGCCTGGGGACCTGACTCCACCCACCTTTACACACAGGACCTCTGCAGTCTAAAAATAGCACAGGGAGCAGCACAGGGAGCAGCAGAAGAGCGCAGCACTCGGATTCTTAGAATCATTTATTATCGAACCATAAAATTAACAAATAATCAGTCAGGAAATAAAATATTTGTGCCAGATTGTTTAGTTACACCCACTTATAATTATTTTTGCATAGGATTTGTAAAACTATTGCTGTAAATCCTGCTATAGAAATAAAATCCAATAATTGTCCTGTTTGAACTTTAAGAATCATTAACATTAGTGGCTGGATTTTGAGACGCTGAATAATGAGAACGAGATAAACTATTATTTCCTGTAACCTGGCTAGAACCTGTACCAGGCTGTTTTGAATTAAAAACTGGTAGTTATTTTCCCAAAATAAGATAGATAAATAAAAAATGAAAGGAGGAATCTTGCATTTTGGGTTAGACTGTGCCTAATGATTAAAACCTGTTTGGAGCAGATTTTAAGGACAATTGTGCATAAAAAGTAGTCTAGATTTACCTTTGAGTCAGTAAAGTCGACTAATTATTAATTCAATTCAATTCAAGTTTATTTATATAGCGCCAAATCACGACAAGAGTCGTCTCAAGGCACTTCACATAATAAACATTCCAATTCACAGTTCATTAAGCCAATCAGAAATAATGTTTCCTATATAAGAAACCCAGCAAATTGCATCAAGTCACTGATTAGTGTCAGTGACTATACAGCAATCCTCATACTAAGCAAGCATGTAGCAACAGTGGAGAGGAAAACTCCCTTTTAACAGGAAGAAACCTCCAGAGAATCCTGGCTCAGTATAAGCAGCCATCCTCCACGACTCACTGGGGATCGAGAAGACAGAGCACACACACACACACACACACACACACACACACACACACACACACACACACACACACACACACACACACACACACACACACACACACACACAGACAAGTAATGTGTCTATAGTTATATTGTGATGTCTTAGTAAATATTGTATTTGGTGAAAGATAAACTTTATTGTATTTATCCTAGTGGATCTATAATTAAACGGATAAACTAGTATTAGCACATCAAAAGTCAATGAAAACAAAAAGTTATTATCAGGAGAGAGAGAATGTTTAAGTGGTTAGCAGCAGTGTGCTAGTCGATGGCTCCCTCCATGAGACCACCACAGCTCAGCAGAACATCATTGTAGCTTCTTCTGGGAGAAAAACATTTACAGAGAAAATAAAGTTAACAGCTGAAATTGCACAAAATAGTACAGTTAAAGAGCAGATTGTAGAATAAAGCAGCAGAGTGTGAAAAGTGGTCAGTGTGTCCTCCAGCAGTCCAAGCCTATAGCAGCATAACTACAGAGATAACTGGATAATTAGAAGCCATCGTGGATTTGTAAAAGAGAAAGTTCTGTCATTTCAACCCAATCAACATATTTAAGGAAGACGTTTGCTGTGCACTGTAGCGGCAGGAATTTTACTGGGTTGGCCCGTCACAGACGGAAACCAGCTGCAAATGAAAGTCTCCTGGATCTGGCTCTACACAAACGGAGCAGAAAGTCCCCACCACAAGCTGGATTATAACACCGAAATGGGGCAGCACTACGAGATGAACACTGTGGGACAGGCGCTTGTTTGCCCGGCTGCGAGATGAGACGGAGACAAAGGGGAGGAGCACGTGTGCCAACATGTGAACTTTAATCAATGACTGGGGTCATACTGAACTTACAAACAGATGCTCAAAGAGACTGTTTCCCCGTAGGGTCCACCCAGTGGAGTGTGTTTGCTGCAGTTAGGTAAATGAAAGGCTTTTTGGCAACAATCAGTTGATTTGGTGAAATGTCAGAACTGTGAAAAATTTACTAAACTACTGCAGAACATAGTTAACTGAGAAAGTTAGCCTTAAAAAATAGGATTAGTAACCTGGTCCAACTAACCATTGGATGTCAATATAATCTTTATTGTAAGTATGATTTAAGATTTGGAAAACCGCAAGTGTCAAGTTGCTCTATAGCCTATCCTAGCTTTCTATCATAGCTTATATGATTAACAAAATTGAAATGAAATAGGGGTAAAGTAAATAACTCAGTGCGGTATTCATCAGGTTTCTTAGTTGACTGAATGACTTTTCTTATTTCTACAGGTCTTAGGGTACTCAGCTGCAGCGGACAGGAGAACAACAGTGTTGTTTCAGCTCCTTTGAGTTTCCCAACAGATCTAGCCAAACCTGATCCTATATTTTTCTATCAGCTGTAAGTTCTAACGTAGAAAATAATGTTACAAAATATTGAATAATTGTACCTCTCATTCGATAAAAATTATGTTCACATTTTTTCATCTTGTGAAATCTTTAACATAACATTTTTAATTGGCCTTTTGCGGGAGTGACGTTGCGAGAACATTTGGATTTGGCTACAGCCGAAATGGGCTAAACTGAAATTTTGGTTTGACTTAAATTAGATGTCACTGAAGGTAAACAAAGCTATATTCGTGCTGCATGGGAATTGGAGGAAAACAGATGTGGATGTGTCGGTGAGAGGAAAACAAAAATAAAAAATAAATAAATATCAAACAATATCACAGTAAAAAGAGTGTAGGGAAAATTATTAAAAGAAATTAAACTGGGAGAAATAATCCTTTTTAGGGACTAATGCATGGCCATGAGCTCTGCTGGAATCACCCATAAAATCGGCAACACCCATAAAATCGCTTTACATTCATCAGGTACATTACAAAAGAGCCTCAATAATGGTTAGTCATGCTGGATAATGAGAACATAACAATAATCTGTCTCCCTAGTTTGGTTGGGTAAAAGGGAAAGAGGTGTTTAGATGTCTGATGTTTTATAGGAACCAGTGTGTCACAAGAGGTAGGACGACAATTGGCTAAAGGAAAAAAAAAAAGTCTTTAAGTTTATCATCACAGGATGGCATGGTAAATAAATAAATAAATAAATAAACAATAAATAAATAAATAAGTAAATAAATAAAAGTAAGAGAGAAAAAGGAAAATTAATTAAAGGAAACGTAATAGGAATAAAACGTTAAATTGTTCTGAATCTGTCATGGAATGAGTGCCACTGGAAAAAGGAGTAGGTAAAAAGAGGATAGGGGAGTATCTCTTAGCACAAATCACGTTATTGGTGTAGCAATGCAGCTTAATTTCAGATGCTTTAAGGATGATGCTAATTTGTGTTATAGATGGAGAAGTAGAACAGAAACACACATCTAAACGAGTAGATAAGGGAAATTGCTGACAATACTAGGGTTTTAGGATGTTTGGCTTTAAGTAATTCGTAGTTTGACCAGCAAATATATACAAACAAACCTGTAACTGCAGTTTCGTTATTTATTAATTAACCTTAAGTAGTGAATTAATTCTTAGGATTTGTTGTTCTAGTGAGGTTCTTAAAGGAAAAAGGAAAGAAAATAAGAAAGAAGGTTCATAATTGGGGTGAATAGTAAGGGACATTGGAAAACCTGAAACTATTTTGTTGAATTGATAGTAAAGTGGTTGTCCTAATTTTAATTGGAGAGATCACACCCCAACATGAGTTCAGAACAGTAGTTATGGGAAGTTTTGTTGGATTAATTTGATCACACGCTTTAGGTCTTATTTTTTCTTTCCACTGATTTAGTGTTCGGTTAAGTGGCTCATTTAAACCAAGCGGAGACACAGACTTGAGAGAATAAGTAGTTTAGTTGTGCGTGTCCCGCTCTTGCAGTTTTGAGCATTTTCCAGAAATAATCTAGATGTTTAAGAAGTGGAAGGAAGCTCTGGATGAAATTACTAACATGCATGCCTACTTAAATGAGGAATTTCACACTTTCGCTTCAGTCTGACATTTGCTTGGTGTGTGAGGGCACAGAGACGTGTATGGACCGTGTGTTTGACTGTGTTTGTCTTGTTTGTTTGTTCATTTATTTATATGGGCGCGGCCGAGCCTTGAGAAACATCAACAAAGCCATTGGACTATTCTGAGTAAATTAACCAATTCAAATTCAAATTCAGGATCCTGAAACAATTCGGTTATAATCTCTAATTGATGAAGACCATCTTAAGAATTCATTGTACAAGGCATCATCTCCAGTGTTACTGGAACTGTTTTGAAACCCATGCATGGTTGTATATTTTAGTTAAATCATTTATACTCATTGAATTATTGTTTTTTGCTTTATGTTTTAATCTCTTTGCAATTTTTCTCTGTGACACAGGTGAAGATGCTTGTGGCGAAGTGGATCCCACTTATTTCTTCCTCCCACACACATTCTTACTCTCTCTCTCTCTCTCTGTGTGTGTGTATGTGCATGTATATGTGTTTGTGTGTCCGTGTGTATCCATGTCGTGATGTCACTGTACCTCTAATTGCGCTTGCTGTTTGTAACTGTATGTGTCTGATGTTGTAGGTAGCAGAGGCTAGGGTCAGTAAGAGTTAGGACATTTTTGTGCATAACCTTTAATCCCTAGGCGATCGGTTCGGGGGACGTCTAGTCCGGCCGGAGTGCGAGGCTTCCTGGTGTTGCGAGGTGACCAAGGGAGAGGATGGAAAAAGATGAAGACTGGACTCTTATGAACTCACGTCGATACCTGAGACGAAGACTAACGGATAGTGTTGCTTCTCATCTTACTGGGACTAGATTAACTAGCTTAAGAAGAAGTTTGCTGAGTTTTATGATGGTTCTTGTCTTGAATGCTGCTAGGAACCATCCCTGATAAATTACAATGGGGTTTCTGCTGGAGGAGGTGAAGAGGATAACCAATGGACGAGCATAACAAGAGGAAAGGATATCACCGCAATGTATCATCGTTTTATAGGCCATCTGACGACCGCGACACCAATAGAGGAATTGTTCACGATGGAAGATGAGTAAAATGCAACTACTCTACACCCTAGACTGGTTTCCATACCTGCATTCACACCATTACAGTCACACCTGCAGATGACAGGACTTTACTAGCATAATAACCATACGATGACTGTGTCACTTAGCTGATGTTTGCTTACTTTTGTTCCAGTTTTATGACTTTGAATTAGTTCCTGAGTAGTACTGGTATTGTTTTAACGGTCCGAGGGGAGGTTACTGAAAATGGGGTCGTAGTTTTAAGGTGTACGTAAAGCCTTTGTGTGGGCCAGAAGGGCCAGGTAGATCTGAGGTAATAAAGAGATAAATCTTAACAGAATATAGCATGTGTGTGTTCCAGGTAAACTACCAATAATGAGCCCAGAACTGACATGTTTCTGGTTAGTGCTTAGAGCACGTTAATGACAAAGTTACAGATCATAATGCTACAGATAATTCCTCGGGTGCAGAGGATTCAGACCTACAGATGATAGGCGACTTAACGTGTGAGTTTACCGTATGATCATAGGTTTCACATCATTTTTGTTCCCGTTTGTGTCAAAATTCTTTAACTTAATGTGATAACGTAACCATGACTGTTACTACTCCGTTTCAGGTGCAACAGATCTTCTGTTGGGTGCTGGATGTCATGTTTTGACTAGTGTTTTCTTATTGTGATGGATTAGCATGTGTTCGTTTTTGAGGGTGTGTGGATGCTGCATGAAGGGTTTTGAATGTGGTTTTGAAGGTTGAGGAACAGAATAGGTGATTCTGGTGGAGTTTAGATCGGATTTGCTGAATGTTTTTAAATTAGGTTTTAAGGACTTATTTCTGGTCGTTTTACCGAGCGGCCATTTACATTACTCCTGGTTATCAAGACAATCATGTGAGTTTTGCTTTTACCGTTAACCCATAAATGCTTGAGTAAATCATTGCATGCCTTACTACCGAATTAGCTCTTTAATTTAGGATAAGTGGGTAGGTTAGAAAGGGGGTGTGAATGTGGGGATGGATGCTTTGTCTATGGGTCTAAAATTTAGAAAGTTTTTGTGGTTTTAGGTTTATAGGCAATTGGCGTGCTAATTCAAGTTTTTCTTGTTGACATATTGCGTTTTGCTCGCTGTGGGGAGGATGAAGTCGGCACCACCACGCTGCACGCAGATGGACAAAGGGAGGACTGAGCCAAGAACTTATGCCTTTGCTTTGCTGACAAATAAAGGACACTTGTCCACATAAAGCCCTCCTCAAGCAGAAGACCTCCAACGATGACATGGATGCTGAACTTGTATTTTCCGTTTTATTCTTTTGAATGAAATCTTCAACCGGATTTATTACTGTTTCATTATGTCTTCGCTAAAGCTAATTGTTCATTATTCATCATATTTGTCACCATTTTATTTTCATGTGCCTTTGTTGTTTTGTGTGTTCTTTCTTTTGACCACTGATGAGGATATTTGTCACCTGATGTCCTCAAGCTAGTCCTCGCATGCCCGCTCTGTGCCGTGGCGTTCGTCCCCTTTTGGGTCGGGGAGGACATGGAGGAATTTTCCCTGTTAAAGTACAGCGGACAGGTTTTTGCCTCCATACAGGGTGTGCATGCAATACATTCGTGAAGTAATGAGTTCAGTTAATGCTAAAATCATGTTTCATGTATTGTTTCACAGTTTTCATTGTCTCAGCTGTACACTCATCGGTTGTTTTTCAGTTACTTAATCATTGTTCATTGCATATACAAGTTGAAGTTGCTGTGTTATTCTGGAACATCATCTCGTGCTTTGGTATGGGTACTTTATGCATTTTTGATTCAAGGTCATATGTTATACCCTTTTGTTTCCATTTTTTGTCATTTTGTTACATTATCTTTATTTGTTGCCCATTTCTTCTGTTACTTAGTTAAGCATTCATTTATTGATATACCCTACATTGCTGATTCGTTTACGATGGTAATGTGTGGCGCACAAGTCCGCCAAAGGGAGGACTGTTGTAGCCAAAAAGGTCAAGAGGTCATCTACAACATATATTGAGTTGAATTATGAGTCCTTAGGTTAAAAGCTTGCTGAGAAAGCTGTGTTCTGTGTACGTGAGGATTAACATGTCCAGCTTGTGTAAACCAGCTCCAGTGGACCTTGAGCCCTCGGAATCATGTCGGGATAACAGGGCTGGTCGACCTCTGGGCTGGAGGGTGCGTTGATCATATTGGGAAGTGTAAAACATCACCCCATCCTCTCTCAAAGGACTGTGGGAATAGCAGTATAAAATAAGCCTGCATCTTCGTGGCAGGAGGGCTTTTGCTAAAGATCCAGCCGGAGGCTCACTCAGTTCCAGGCTGGGCGCTGTCCCCAAGTTACTGGTGATGTATTGATGTATTGATTGTGTAAATAAATGCCCCTCGCTGTGTTTGGACA
>SSNQ01034574.1:0-39893 GCA_006942095.1 Nothobranchius kuhntae
TCACTGGTGTGTGTGTGTGTGTGTGCGTGCGCGTGTGTGCGTGTGTGTGTGCGTGTGTGTGTGTGTGCGTGTGTGTGCGTGTGCGCGTGTGCGTGTGTGTGTGTGTGTGTGTGTGTGTGCGTGTGTGTGTGTGTGTGTGTGTGTGTGTGTGTGTGTGTGTGTGTGTGCGCGTGTGTGTGCGTGTGTGTGTGCGCGTGTGTGTGTGTGTGTGCGTGCATGTGCAGTGCTGAGCTCTAGTGATTTTGAAGTTAAAGATTGAATATGGAACACTTTAATAAAAGCTATATTAAAAATATATACCTCCGCGGGGTATTTAGACGTGCAGAATGACGGTAAATGGCCTGTATTTGTATAGCACCTTCTTAGGATTCTACAACCACCAAGGTGCTTCACAACACAATCAGTCATTCACCCATTCACACACACATTCACATGCTGGTGGGGATGAGCTATAATGTAGCTACAGCTGCCCTGGGGCGCACTGACAGAGGCGAGGCTGCAGAGCATTGGCGCCACCAGTGAATCACAGTAATATAACAGACAGATAATGAAGGCATGGATGAGCTTCTCAAGGTCTTTTGTAGATAAAGCCTTAAATGGAGCCCTGTGGAACTCCACAACCAGCAAGAGTGACGGGGAAGTTAAGTGACTTAAGCTAATAGACAAGCTCCAGACAAGATTTAAACCAATCTAGACCAGTACCTCTGACCCAAACCCAGTTTATTGGAAAATATTTTATGCAACATATTTTTTACAAGTTGACACAATGTTGTGCCTGGAAAACCTCTTCGAAGAAGACCTGGATATGGAGCCATGTGGAACTGTGATCCAGTTGGATGTGGGAACGAGCGGTTGTCAAGTGTCTGTGGCGAGATTATCAGTAAGAAAGAGTACAACTGAGGTCAGAATAAAAGCAAGACTGGAGAGTATAAAACAAAAGAAGAGGAAAGAAAATCTGATTGTTTGATCATAAAAAACATATTTTCCTCTAAATAATATATGTGTCCCAGGGCAGAGGCGGGCTGAGCACAAATATCGCATGACTGTGCAAAACTGTAGCTGGATCTTGTTCTTCATGATCATGATCCAGATTTCATGAAATCTAGCACAAACGTGGAGCAGAAAATCAGCTCCTTCTTCTCTGTAACAGGCAGGAGCAAAGGTCACATTATTGCAGATGAAGCTCGGATCAGTCGGTCTAACTCTCGCTCCAGCCTACCGTCCCTCACAGGGCTGAAGAAACAAACCACAATCTTGATGGGCAGTCTGACGCCTCGCTTGGCTGGGATTGTACTCACTGGAGAAAACCAACACAAGAGAAGAACATGCTGACTCCATGCGGAAAGGCTGCATCCGGGATTTGAACCCTTGAACTTCTTGCTGTGAGGCAACAGTGCTTCCAACTGTGCCACCATGCAGCTGTGCTGGAGCTTTATGTGTGTCTAATTCAGTTTTTTAAACATCACCCGGTAAATTAACACACTTTTATTCCCATCATCTCTGAGGTGGTTTTCACGTCATGAAGTTCACTGTGGGATTTTGCCCCATTGCTGATGGTTGTAAACCCAAACAATCACCGGGCTGTTTAAAGTTGGTCCTTTTGTTTTAGAGATGTTAATCCTGCAGCACCTACATCATCCCCAGTGTGATTCCTCTCCTCCGGTGCTTTAGCGACATTGGCAAGAGTCTCCAAGGATCATGGTGGATTAGAGTCATGACCTCTCATGGATCTTTGTTTCCTCCTTTCTTCTGCTCACATTTCCTTCCTCCTCACAGCTCATCGATTTCTTTTCCTTGGATCCTTACAATCTTCTCCTTTTCACGTTGTCCCCTAGCTCCTTTTAGTCTCTCGAGTTCTCTGTTCAGCTCTCTTGAACATTTCCCGTGCCTCTTCTTCTCCTTCTTGTACAGTAAAGTGCTTTGGGATGAGGGGAGCTCAGCTTTAAAATCACATAAAACAGCATTCCTAATAAATAAAAAAAAGAGTGACACAAATTTGGTTCAACCAGCCAAAGGCAGAAAAAGAAAACAGGATCATCAAGCAAATAACAGTCTGAAAACACTTTGAGCCGCTGAGTTAAAAAATGATTTTAGCAAACTTGTAGTTGGAGCAGAAAAAAATCAATGTTTAATATTGTTCTGCTGCTTGACGAGATGTGATTTGCACCATGAGGCAAAACACGGCACTCTGATAAAACCCCCCAATGTTCAACGATGCCTTGTACAATATTTTCACAGTGTGTAAAGAAGAATTAGACTCTCAGCTGCAGGCCAAGTTTATTACTGTCTGTTTTTCTCTGTCTCACAAACTCACATCCAATAAAAAGCATCTTCCTTTCAGCAGCCTTGCAAGCTGGTAGCAGTAAAAACCCCTCTTGTGACCAAAGAAACTAATGTTACACAAGTCAAAGTCAAAAACAAAGAAACCCATTCACAATTGTATTATTTTTTTTGCTGCTGCCTCTAGAAATAAGATCTAACACAATGGCTCCTGACCTTTTTCACAAGGACCCCCTTTCCTGTGTCCAAGACAAGCCGAGGGCCCCCAACCTCATCTCCTACCTACATGCACACACTTGAAAGTGATTAATGCAATCTTGTGGGGACCAACTAGGGGATCAGGGACCACATATTGGGAACCACTGATCTGACATCAGTATGTCTTAATTGTAAATAAGCAGTAATGGGTATAAAGGGGAATCTGCTTTAAATCCTAGAAGATCAGATTTGAGCCTGTTCTAGTGTCATTTTTAAAGGATTTTTATTTTGTTACTAGATTTTGAAATAATAGAAATGCTAATAAAATCACACAATTACACATAGAGCCCAGTTTAGGGGCACAAACTGCTGACATTACTTCTCTTTAAAGAGAAACTTCCTGAAATGTGTTTTTATGTCGAGGAACAAAGTGCTTTTCTACATCAGTTATTAACAATTTAATGTCATGGAGCGATCTGATGTAAATCCACCCTGTTCTACTCTGTAGATGTCAGTCTATTAGCAATTATAAAATGTTATTTTATTTGGGTCTTGTTTCATACCATACATTGAATAATTTAAATAGTGTAATGCTTCATTTTTTAGTTATTGTTCAGCTTTAAAATAAACAAACACATTCTATTTACAGTCTATTTAGTTATTTATATTAGGCATGTCTGATTTTACCAGTCTACTATTAATATCCAGCAATATTGGCATTGAAATGTCAAATTGAAAAATTTCGGTATTGGTTTTAATTTTATTCAAAACCCAACTTTTACATACAATATATATTATATTTCAAACTCTTCAGTTTATTCTCCTCTCTCTCAAAATGTCATAATATTACAGATCTGAGGTTTATATATACATGGGTTTGTTTGGCATGAGTTGTGAATAATTAAGAATTTGCCCTGTGTAGTGACAATTTGTTCTCCTAACAGCATAACTATGTGTAGCTAGCCAGCTAGCAACCCACTAAAACAAATACAAGAATCTCCACCCAAGGCTCGTTTCTGCCTAAATGTTTTCACATTTAACAAAAAAGTCCTTGACCGCCTTCAGTTTGTCCAGAACTGCAGCGAGGCTCTTAACTGGAGCAAACAGAAGAGCTTGCATCACTCCTATTCTGATGTCTCTGCACTAGTTACCCATTAGCCTTAGAGTTCATTTTAGAGTCCCGGCAATAACTTTCAGGGCTCTACAAGGTCAAGCTGCTCCCTATATTACTCAACTGTTAAAGTAGGTATCCCAATTTACCTGGGGAAAGTCCCGATTTTGAGCTATTTATCCCGTGTCCCCAAGGATGTTTACAAACCCAGTATGCATGGGCTGCTCCAGGACTTTTGCATTCAAGAGTTGGGGTTGTTAAACCATTGCTTGGCCCAATCTTGGGGTTGCTTTAGTGCCACCCATGCCATTATTTCACCCAGCCTTGGTCCCGAATTTGAACCAATGTAAAGTTTCATGTTACCTGGGCTGCCACCTTACTGTAGTGGAGGGTTTTGAGTGTCACCGGGGCCCCCTATGGAGCTAGAACTGGAGGTAAGGCATGCTGGCGAGCACCTGGTGGCCAGGTACTTACAAATGGAGCCCAGCTAGGCACAGCCCTTCCCATGAGCTCACCACTCATGGGAGGGGCCAAAGGGGTCGGATGCAGTGTGAGATGGGTGGTTGCCGAAGACTGGGACCTTGACAGTTTGGTCCTCGGCTACAAAAGCTAGCTCTGGGTATGTGGAATGTCACCTCTCTGATGGGTAAAGAGCCGGAGTTGGTGTATGAGGTTAAGAGATTCCAGCTTGATATAGTCGGACTCACTTCAACTCACCTGTCTGGTATTGCGGATTCTGAAGTTGATTATCAACATGTGTGTTTCGCCTGTTGATTCTGCAAGACTGAGACTGTCCAGGCAGAACTCTGTTCAAAGTCAGAGTTTTCCTGCTCATGAGTCGAGCATGGAGTCCCAAATATCTGAAGCTGATGACCACAGTATTGTTGACATTGAAGCTGGCACCATCCCTCCCCTGTTTCAAGTCACTGCGTAATGTCCACTTTTACGACCAGGCATTTTTAACCCTTGACCTTTATTAATTATTTTTATTAAGTATTCTTTTATTGACTGTAATTTTACTGCTTTGTTGTGTACTTTTATTATTGATTGTGTTTTTGTTTTTATGTTGTTTTACTTTTTATCTGCACAGCACTTTGGTCGGCTGCCATGCCATTTTTAAATGGGCTTTAGAAATAAAGTTGGTATGGTATCTCAGCCTGAACCATTGTCAGATGATGTTGATGCATTGGAGGAGCCTGTTGGCAGTGACTTGGAAGACCAAAGTGAGTCTTTGCCAGAAAACTCCACTGCTGGTGATATAAGTGAGGATGAGCAGCCGCCACTTAGAAAATTACAGAGTGAGAAAACCTGTTTTGCGTTTGACATATGATCAATGTGGTCAACCCAGGGAGGAGCCAGTGACCATTGTGCATAAAGGCATGGTTATTTGTGTCTATCTTAAACCTGCCAACCACACGCGTAAAAAAACATTTTAAGAGGTTGTTATCTGAGTTGTATTGAGAGTGAGTCAGCTGAAGTCATCTGACCTTTTAGAAGGGGGAGGACGTAGCCTGGTTAACTAACTGTAGCCTAAGTTGAATGGTTTAACTTAAGTTTATTAGTGTTTGTTAAACAGTGGGAATAAATGTTATTAATAAAAGTTATATTGGTTAAGAAAAAAAACATGATTTCCAAAGAGTTAAAAATTGTATAAACATGATTTATTTTCCAAAAGGTTAAATGATTAATCATGTTGTGTGTTAACAGATTGTTGTATTAAAAAAAATATTATTTGATTAAATGTGCATTTTACTGAAGTCGTGTGAATGCATCACACATTTGTTAAGAAAGTACTTGATTCTAGCAGGCTCGGACAAAAGTGTAACCCAGTTTGTTAGTGAATGACTGGTTTGTACTGCAACCAACGGTAATCTAGTACTGAAGTTAGTACACCTATCTGTGATGAGAAGAGGAGGGATTAAGAGAGAACGAGCTGGAAGCAGCATTTCAGTATTGCAGTAAGCCAGAGTGAGTCGAGGGAATGAGGAGGAAAGAGATGGAATGAAAGCTGAAGTTGTCTTGTATGAGAGTTAATGCAGAGTTAACGAAGTTGTAAAGTTGACGAAGGTAAATTTAAATATTAGTACCGATTATTTTCTTCAAACTGAAGTAAATTTTACTGAAAGGGAAAAAGGTTAGTCTCGTTCCGGAGTATTTCTCTTATCCGATACCACCATCTAGTGGCTGACAAGCATATCACAGAAAAAGTCTGTCGCTCTGTTTTAAGATAGCAACTTCATGCTTCTTGTTTATAAATGTGCTTCTGTAGCTGGCAAACAGAGCTAAAACAACTTCTTTTACGAGTATTATTCTTATGTCATGCTGTGTTTTCATATATTTATATTTTAAAGACTTTTTTATCGTGAAAAGTCCATCAACTCTGCATCAGCTGAGGGACTTCCTTACATTTGAAGCACGTAAGCAGTAGTTTAACGCTATTGGTTAGTTCTGGTTGGCGCTCAGTTTCCTATTGCATGGAGCTCTGCGGGGCAGGAGGCGTGTTTAGCAAAAAAATTAATTAAAAAATGATGTATTGCTGTATATTACAGTACATTATAAGATAATCACTTTTACAGATTTCTGACAAATCATACATAATTTCTGAAATTAGAAAACTTCGGAAAGATATTGAAATACATACTTTAGCCTGTTATTTTGTATGTGTAGCTTCATGTTACTACATACGTTATGTGAATGCTTAGACTTACTGTGAAGGTTTGTTAACAACTTTTGAAATTCATAGTGAGAAAAGTACTGTTAATGAAATCCGGTTTTTGAGACTAATCTACTGTAATATATGCAGTGAACCGTGAGGTTTCTTTGGACCCATTGCTGGATGAGAGAGCGCTAACCTTTCTGTTGCTGGAGTGAGAAAGTGACCATCATGCCGGTTTGTCAAAGGAATGTGAGCTTTTCAACTCTAGTTCATCTGCACCATCTTAAACTCCTTACCCCCAAATTCCACTACCTCCGCTCCGCTCCGGTCTGCCCCCACCTTCCGCAGCCGCTTGCTTCCGAACTCAATTTTTACTGGTACCCGCTCTACAACGGCTCCGCTCCGGTGCGGAGACCTGAGGTAGGCAAACAAGCATGCGCGGGATTTTCGAGATCTTGCGATACAGTCCGAGCAATAAACGTGGAAGTTAGATCCAAACACCCGTTGTGTGGGAGAAGCATCAGCATGAACTGTTTAATCTGCCCATCATTTGTGTTGAGAGATCAGCAGTGTTTGGATCAACAAAGTGTGACTACTTTGATAGTGGAAACTGTATTTATGGCTTACATTTGTGCATTTAAACTTCAGCCGCCATTGATAGTTGTTAAAAGTTGTTAAACCTGTGCATATGAAACAAAAAACGCTTTTTGTTTATCGATGTATTGTGAAAAACGGAAAATGTGCTTGCTCCTTTTCCTGTTGGGCGTTTGTGATTTCTGTCCATTTACTGCGGAGGTGTTCCGGCGTCCGGCAAAATAATAGGATCGATTCTATTTTTGCCGGACGCCGGAACAGAGGGCGGCGCACGGCGCCGCACTGCCGGAGCACGGCCGCAGTAGTGGAATTGCTCTGATTGACTAGAACGGGACCGATTTTGCTCCGGCGTTCGTGTCGGAGCGGAGCGGAGCGGAGGTAGTGGAATTTGGGGGTTAGTATTCTCTCCTAACCTCATCGCCAAAGCTCTGAAAGATCCGTGAGTACTAAAATTTGGTTGCACATGCGTATTTAAGTAAATATTTTTTGTACTCGTTAACCACGTTTACAATACTTTAAAGTTATCGAACTCAGGCCTCTTTCCGTTTTACTCAAGCCCCCACAATGCGGGTCTGAAATTGAAACCAATGTGGAAGTGAAATAAATTGCAGTTCCCCCCTCATCTACTGGGGGCTGGTGTCAGAAGCGAGCAAATCCTCATTGACTCCCATGTTACCAATTTCACAGCAGAAATAAACATGTTTACAGCCTGGTACCAAAACATGTTTTTGGTTTAATAGATCTAGTTTATACTCATGACAACTCTGAGGGTGGTGAATTTTTTGTCACTCTTTTGTTTAACTGTATTAAATGTTTAAAATTCTGTATAATTAATGAGCATCAGACCCACGTGACCACAGAGCTAGCTCCGTGGAAAGGCCTCAGTCGCCTCAGTCTGCGCCTCGGTCTCGCCTGAAAACTGTTCCGTGATTTTTTGTCTCTGAACTTAGACCAGTAGTTGTGGCGTTTGTAAATTCTTTTTTAGATATTATTTGTGCAATTGTTGGACAAAATGACTTGCTGTGGTGTTAATTGCACTAATAGAGCATCCACGGAGTCTCCACTTAATTTTTTTCGGTAAGTAAAATTATATTTATGTATTTTAGGTCACTGCCGCTTTTGCACTAGCTGAGCTTATCAAAGTAGCTAGCTAACTACCATTTTAACGTGTACTGTTTAACCATGAAATTTAGATGTAATACAGTAAAATAATTAATAGGGTATATGTCGATGGGTGTAAAACCCAGTGCATTTAACATAAAAATGGGTTGAAATATGACATGTTGGTGGAGCTCTCGGAGGGAAACTTCTGTGCAGGGCCGTGCAGAGACCTTTGACGGGGCGGGTGCTCAAATTAAAAAAAGGGGGGCACTTATAGAGCAATCCAACAAGTTAGAAAATTCAGATAATGAGACCCTTGGGTTCAAACAACATAATAAAAATGTATCATTTAGTGTCATTAGTGTTAATGTTAGTTCATAATTAATAGTTTTAGTTTTTAAAGCTGACTTATATCTAGAGATGTTACAACCACATTTTTGCCCCTGATCTGAGTCCAAGTTGTTTGATTTTTGATTATCTTCCAATACTGAGTCCTGTTCTGATACCAGGTGGTGATGCAACGCATTATAAAAGAAGAAAGAAGTTGTCCTTCTGTCTGTATTTGTCATTTTGTTATTTTAGCCTGAAAAGGTCACTCATTCAGTAAGTAGCTCATTAACTCATTCATTTAACAGGAATCAAGATTCAAGATAATTTATTGCTATTGCACAGGTGTACAACCAAAGATATTTTGCGGCTACTAAAGACAGCTCTAGTAAGAGGTAGTAAAATAAATGTAAAATAAATGCAACCACAGAAAGTTATCCAGTGTGATCTACAGCTATGTTAGCTGAGATCTTTTTCCTGTCAGTAGAAAATTCTTGATCCCATTCCATGATCTCACTGAACTTAACACTAAACATGAGATCTCTGCTACCAACCTAACAACAACACCCTTCACACAAAGGCATCATCCCATACGTGGCAGGAGTCTCAGAGAAACTTAGAAGAATCTTCTCCAAACACAACATCCCGGTAAACTTTAAACCCAACAACACCCTCAGACAGAACCTGGTCCATCCAGAAGACAAAACACCCAAACAGAAGCTCAGTGGGGTCGTTTATGCAGTCCAGTGTAGTGAGGACTGTCCAGATGTTTACATTAGAGAAACTAAACAACAATTACACAAGAACATAACACAACACAGGAGAGCCACCTCTTCAGGTCAAAACTCTGCAGTCCACCTTCACCTGAAGGACAAGGGACACACCTTTGAAGATGACAAAGTCCACATTCTGGACAGAGAAGATAGATGATTTGAGAGAGGAGTAAAAGAAGCTATCTATGTCAAAACGTGAAAACCCCACTTTAAATAGGGACGGGGCTTAGATTTCACCTTTCCAGTACCAATAATGCAGCTTTGAATCTCATTCAGTTTCAGTCTAGGTCACATCTTCCTGCATCTAATCAACACGATGACTCACCATCAATAGAGCTCCGGGAGTTGACGTCACTTTTCCCGGCATGCAACAGTTCAAATCGAAACGGCGCCATATTGGCAGGCAGAAGGCCGCAGCTGGACTATTTGTTATTGTCAGAAAACTCAATCAAACGGGAAATATGGTAGATTCCTGTTGTGCCCCAGGATGCAGAACAGACATGGACGACATAAGGAATGAGCCATCTACAGGATTCCCCAAGATCCGGAGCACCGCAAACGTTGGATCATTGCAGTAAAACGCGCTAGTGACCGGGCTAAAATGAAACTGTGGGATCCCGAAAGGTTTTCGCTTATGCAGCAACCACTTCATATCAGGTACTTAAACAACGTTTCCTCAACTGTGTATGGTATTTATTTTAAATGTTGTTATTACGATTCTTAGTGGGCTTCCTAAACTTATTTTGGCGTGGCTTTTTCTGTCTTATTACTCATAGCAGCAAGTAAACATCACGTAAAACGTTGCCTCGTGATTTCTGCGTGCTGCCGTTTACGTTTTTTATGATCACAGCAATTAACCGGCTAAACTGTATTTCATCTTTAAGCAATGGTTGATCAATTGTCAGATCACACATAAAAAGCACTTTGGATTGCTATTATCGGTCTCACCGAGACAGATCTCAGACAGATCCTGAGACGCTCCTGCTTGACATTTTTATTTTATTCACGGAAAACAATCAAACTAGTGATTTCTCTTGGCGTTCAGTTTATACATTCATACAGCACAGCACTCTATTTAAACTACTTACATGTAAATCTATGTTATTTGTCCATCCATATATCCATTTTCATCCGCTTATCCGGAGTTGGGTCGCGGGGGCAGTAGCGTCGAGAGGCCCAGACTTCCCTCTCCCCAGCCACTTGGGCCAGCTCCTCCGGGGGAATCCCAAGGGGTTCCCCGGCCAGGTCTGGTAAGAAGTTTGGTCCGACAGCTTCTGGCGTTTTTAAAAAGTATCCCAGGGGCACGGTAAGGGTCGGAGATGTTTAGTCTATTTAATTTCTGACTATATAAAACGATTTCTTCGGTTTTAAAGTGTGAAGTAAACTCCGACGAAGTAAAATCCAAGCCGATCCCGTTCATTTTGTTTACCTTTGTTGCCTGCCAACATGGCGTCTACTCTCTGAGAGTCATGTGACGCCCGGAGCTCTATAGAGGCTAACGACTCATCAGGAGATGGAGAGACAGGGTACTCAGAGTAGTTTCTGCTCTTTAAATAACAACAGACAGCTACAGCTTATAAGCTTGACTCTCCCATATTCCAGTTAGAACTGACAAAGCTCCTCAGAGGAGAAGTGAAATGTTTTAAAGAAACCAAAGAAGTCCAGTTGCCTTCATTTGAACTCTTTGGAGTAATAGTCAATAATAAAAAATACATAATAAAGTAATAAAATGTATATAATTATGCCCACATTTACTTTTACCATCTCTTTGTGGGAGGCGGAAAATTTATCACGGTTAACCCTCTTATGACCATAAATAAAACTGTTTTTTGTTTTGTTTTGTTTTATGGCTTTAAAATTGTAATAACAGTGCAAAATGTTTGTAACTCTGCTCCTTCTTTCAGAACAACCTCAGCTTTCAGTGTCTTGTTTGTATTTAGTGTTTGTGTTTATTAAAGTCTGTAAAACTGCAGCTTAAATGAAAAAAAAACAGATTTGAATTTTCTTTACATTTATTACTAAACAGGAACTTCAAAATGATTTGAGCAAACTATATCAAAAGTAAACTCAGAACTATGTTGCAAACACTCAGAAAAAAGTGTGACCCCTGGCCTCATGTTAACCAGTTTAATGACTGTCTGTGACCACAGGTCTACGCTCTGGTCCAGAGAACGGGATACAGTAAAATAAATACTAGGTATCATAAAATAGCACTCATAAGCTACTTCACACCTTTAGCTACATTTCTACCAGCATTATGAAGATCAATAAGCCACATAAATTGTTAAATGTAAACATTTCATAACAAAAAGCCAACTAATTAAATTCTGCACTGATAAAATTATATTGTCAGCTAAATAAATATTTATTGTACGTATAAATAATGCTGGAATGAAGCTGAATCATTTAGCAAACAGTTGAGTGTTCAAATAAAAACCAGTGTGACTTTAATCTGTCCCTCCTCATGTCACCATCTACAGAAACAGCCTTCTGGGACACCTGACCAACCAGGTGGATTTTATTTGTGACGTTTCCATAACTTTATAAAAGCTGCTGATGAAGATGATCAGACTGTCTCCTCCCTTTGGTTCTCCGCTCTCCCGTCGCGGTTCACACCGTTTCTTTCTGTGACGCTGCAAAGCTGGTTTCCTTCTGGTGAAGCCTTCAACCTGAAGGCGTCAACCAGAGCTGGGTTTTACACTCCACTAAGGCAAACAATCTGGCACTGAGTGGCTGATTTCCTGGATCCTTTATTCCTCCTGTCTGATTATGTGATTGGCTGCAGGTGAGCAGATAATCAGCTGGAAGGAGTCTCCCTGAGCATTTCTGTGATACCCCAACCACCTGCAAAGGAAAAGTGTTAACAACCCACAAACCCAGAACCTGACAAATAGTACATTAAAGTTATCAAAACTGTGGCTGGGTTTGTGCCAGTGGTTAAGTTTGTGCCATAAAGCCGGTCACTATGAGAGACCATCGACATATATACTGGACTATTCGTGTCCATAGGCTCCAATTATACGTTTTTGTGCTAAAATGGGAGGTTCCCACCACCGCCATTTTGACACAGGTTCCGTCAAGCCCAGACAATTACAAAAAAGGGAAAAGAGGTGGAGCTGAGGGTGGGGCTGTAAGTCTGGCATCAAATGACGACACCCGTCAAATTGAAGCGATGTAGCTACAAGCTAACCCAAAGCTAACGCGGAGGTGGGAGCTAAGCTAACAGAGGTAGCTACCTAGCTACAACCGGAGTTAACTGTGCACAACACCAGAGCATCTGAGTCAGAAATGCGCCGGCCTGACCGCTGGGGTAAAACCGGGCAGAACACAGAGGTCTCCCGAGAGCACCACAAGCCAGCAGCCCCGCAGCAGACAGGCGCCGCTGCGATCAGAGATGCGCCAAGTTGCCGCTGGGGAGAACCAGGTGAAAAACATCGGTTTCCATCCGAGAGCTCCACAAGCTGGCAGCCCGCGCAGCAGACAGGCGCTGCTGCAGTCAGAGATGCGCCGAGCTGCCGCTGAGGGGAGGGGACCATACCGATAGTCGGAATCCAGCTCCACCATCATGTTATATTTCAACCCATTTTCAAAAATGCTGCGTTTTTAAATGCACTGGGGTTTACCCTATCACTTTTAAATTTTATGGTTAAACAGTACATGTTAAAATCTAAGTTCAGCTAGCGCAAGAGTGGCAGTGACCTAAAATCATCGACACAAATACATAAATATAATTTTACTTACCAAAGAAAATGAAGTGGAGACTTCTTGGATGCTCTATTAGTGCAATTAATACCACAGCAAGTCATTTTGTCCAACAATTGCACAAATAATATCCAAAAAGAATGCACAAACGGTACAACTATTGGTCTAAGATGGGAGACTGAAAATGTCGGAACAGTTTTCAGGCAAGGCCAAGGCTCAGGCTGAGGCCTTTCCCCAGAGCTAGCTCTGCGTGGGTCTGATGCTCATTAATTATTCAGAATTTTAGGCATTTAATAAACTTAAACAGAAGAGTGACAAAAAAAATTCACCCCCCTCAGAGTTGTCATGACTATTAACTAGTTCTATTAAACCAAAAACATGTATTGGAACCAGGCTGTAAACATGTTTATTTCTGCTGTGAAATTGGTATTTTTAACATGGGAGTCAATGAGGATTTGCTCGCTTCTGACACCAGCCCCCAGCGGATGAGGGTGGAACTGCAATTTTTGTCACTGCTGTGTTGGCTTCATTTCCATACCAGTATTATGGGGGCTTGTTAGAGACCGGCCTTTATTTAACACCCCACCCCTCGCGGACAACGAGACTGGCTAATGTAGGAGACTCAGTTTGTAATGAAATGCAGGCCAATATTAAAGGATTTACGGTATTCATGTAGATAATTCTTGTAACAAAAAACTTTGATCTTTTTGCTTATAAAAAACATGAAAATGCATGAAAGAAAAACCTTTTATTTAACATATTTGGCCATTCTGGGAAACATTTATTTGATCAAAACATGTTTGATCCATACTTTATTCGATCAGCATTTGGTTACTTTGCTTTTCCTCCAAATGGGTAAACCCTAACTTTGTTGTTCAGAATGCCAGTGGATGGATGCTGTTTACCCGAAAGCCATTTACAACTTTACCTTGATCTATTAAACTCAAATTAAAGTTGATCTCCACCGTTGTTAATTAGTATATACATAGGTATTCATAGTTTGTGAAATTTAATGCTACCTGAGCAGATAGAGTTCAATAGAGTGAAGCATTTTCACATCTTCAATTCTCCAAACAGTCTTGTTGCTTTCAACATTAAGGAAAATGACAGAGACGGTTGGATGTGAAGCAAGCTATGACAGTTCTGCTCTGTGAGGACTCTGTTTTTCCATCTGCCGCTGCACATTTACGCCCTGTTTTTGCCTCATCATTAAGAAATACAGAGAGTGGCTGAAACAAAGTAGAAATGTTGGTGACAGCATGGTGACACTGACAGCTCCTGGGGCGTAAACATGCCGGAGAGAGGTTTTGTCAACAAACTGGACAGGAGACAGAAGACATCTCCATTAAAGAGGCTAATCCTTGCTGCTCAGGAGGCCTTGGGTGATGATGCAGCAAAGACCATGAAAGTCCTCTCAAACATCACACTGATGGGTTCAACCGTTTCTACGTGATTTCAAAGAAACATTTAGAATACAGTCAGCGAGAGTCTTAGTGGTGAAAAAAGTGATCTGGTGCACATTGGGAGCCTAAGTCTCGCCCATCTACTTCCGGACCCCGGGTACCCAGAAGAACAAAAAAATTTATGCAAGTCAATGGGGCTAAAAATGCTATTTTCTTATTCCGCTTGTTATGTGCCATGGATTTCACATATGATGTCCGTGACTTTTAAATACGCATTTTGATACCAAGACAGCACTTATTTTCTGAGCATTATTCTAGGTTTTATGTGCAAATAAGTCCAGGACTACAAATGCGCATCACGAAAGTGACATGATCTAACCAGACACAGAAAAAAACTGAGGGAAATAGGCCTGTAAGTTTAGCAAACTTCAAATCCTTCCTTCAGGAGGAAAAAACTACCATAAATCTGGCCATGCGGTAAGTAGCAGCTACGCAAGGGGAGAAGATATTCTGTGGTGATGTCATTAGGGATGGGTACCGAATTTGGTACTTTTTAAGGCACCGACCGAATTCCATAGTCCTAATTTGATTGGCTAAAGCTACTTTACTCAGTCAAGTGATGATTGCTTTGGCTTGAGTCACCAGGAGGTCACCCCAGTATTTTGTTGAATTTTTGTGTCATGCTCTGTGCTGAACTCACCATACTTTGTCTGAGCTTTGTTTGCAGGTGGGTGTGTGTGGAGAGTTGGGCTGTGTCTAATCAGCTTATCAGCGGTCAGGGGGACAACTCGCCAGTGCCGGATGATACTCAGTCTTGGGTAGTTTCTAGCCAGATCAGAAGTTGTTTGCCTGCCCGCTCCTGCCCTTTTGGCCAGTAACACGCTCTGTCCTTTTGATCCTTCCAGGTTCCATTCATCTATTCAGTACTTGCTTTCTGCAATACCACCTGAACCATCGCCGACATTCCAGTCCTGCTGTTTGCCCCTGATTGCCTGCTCTCTGCCACTCACCTGCCCACCTGCAGCTCCTCAGTCTCCCTGCTCAGCCAGGCCTGGCATACCCTCCCCGAAGAACCCGGATCATCCAGGAAACTGTAAGCTCTTTTGCCTTTCTCATTACCTCTCACGTTTGTCCCAGACTCTGACCTCTCTTCCTCTCTCAGAACCGAACGGATCCATTTCCTGTCCCTCGGAAGCAACCTCTTACCTCACTATACAAATACACCACTTTTACATACCTTACGGCTCCTGGTGGTGATTCTTCATGTCATGGGTTAAGAAATTGCCTTCAAACATTACATTTTGCTGTTGAAGTTTTACAGATGATTTTTTTTTTTGCTGGTGTATTTTAAAGGTTTCCCAAACTTGTTTAACAAATACATTTGCAGTGGTCTCTGGTAGGAATGGTTGCTTAGCAAGCTGTACTCAGAGCAAAAAAAAGCAAATAATTGCTTGGATCACCGCAGAAAAGTCTGCTGCAGCAGAGAATGGTGGAACACAGCAGCATTTGAAGTCTTATTTCCTGATATTTGGACATCTTGCCTTAGATTGGATAACAGCAACATGACTGTACCACTGACTTGCAATGTCGATTTTTTTTTATCTCCACAGAAGATTATCCATCCATTTTCCGAACCCGCTTGTCCACGGAGGAGCTGGTGCCTATCTCCAGCGGTCAATGGACAATCAGGCGGGGTACACCCTGGACAGAGAGCCAGTCCATCGCACCCACAGAAGATTAATTCAGCATAAATATTTAATGTGGACATATGTGTAATGAATTAGATTACAGTTATTTAATGAGCCATAAGGCGTGGGATTCCATAGGAAATATGATATCCACCTTATGGATTGGTGGGTTATTTAAACCAGAAGATTGGATCTTTTTAATGCAGGGATTAGATAACCGCTCCATATTCACTCAGAGACAACAGAAGAGAGAGAGTCAAGTTTAAAAGTTAAGAATTTTATTACTAACAAATTAAACTAGACTGACTTTAAAACTAAATGTATAGTGTAACTAAAATGGATGAGACGGTGAATGGATGACGTGTGATGTTAAATCAGAACCAGCAAATCCGAAGAAGCGATTGTTCTGACAGGAACTGAAGGTATTGTTTTCGCATTAAGCTTTGGTTAGGAGGTTCAGAAACACATGAGACACCATCATGTCGGTCTACCTACCCTTCGTGGAAGTCCTCTGTAGATCAGGAATATCGGGGTCCAGTGGACCCTCTCTGGAACCGAGCCGGTAGAAAAAGCTGCGGTTCCGATCAGACCCGTCTTTGAGTTACTTCCGGGTACACGACAAGTTGTTAGCATCTGGTGAGACCCAAGCCTGGGTCTGGATGGTTCAGCTTTTATTCTGAAAGGAACTGTTGTCGCTGTTGGAATAGTGACGAATTTTTCAGCTTGTCGTTGTTCTTTCGGTTAAAGAGTGTAGATCAGGATTGGCCACTCCGTCACTTTCTCTGGAATGCTTTGAACTGGCGTTAGAGCTGACGTGGCATAGTTTTATACTTTAGATGTTATGGTTTATTGTCGAATGAAAAATTACCAAACACCATCAAAACCATGCCTCCGTCAGATCTGTAAGATTCTGATTGGATCAGTGAAAGTAATGTGTCATGTCTTTTAACGCTACGTGAAATGAGTCCTGTTGGAACACTTAAAGTCATATCACTTATTATATTCTATAGGATTATAATAAAGTAATTAATATTTTGATTACACAGATCGGTCACATCTTATTTATTGACTAACACTTTGATGGATTAGCTTTAATAAAATAGAGTTCTTTGACTAATTAAAAGAAAAGAGTCCATTCTTCATTCTTCTGTTGAGCTGAAAATAAGCAGGTTAGAATGAATGCATGAGACCTTGAGACTATCTCTCATGCAGACTAGTCCTGAGCAAAGAAGGGAAAAAAACAGTCATTCCGTTCCGTTACATATGTAACACCAGAGAGACTGAACAAATACAATAACAATATACTAGATACATGTGCTAAATGCACTGTTCATAAAGGGACATTATATCATTGTGTTTGGGAGTGTACAGAAATCAAAAAGTTCTGGGAGGAAGTAAGAATTGCTACAGGAAAAAAATATCAAAAAGGAGGTACCATTTCATGCTAAATTATTTCTAATAGGAACTAGCCCTAAAGAATACGCTTATAGCAAATGTCACTGTGTTTTCCTGGGTATTAGTTCAATTGTAGCAAAAAAGTTTATAGCTATGGCATGGAAATCTCTCCATAGGCCCAATGTGAAAAACTGGATGAAACGGATGTTGCAGGTAATGCTGCTGGAACAGATTACTTATATCTTAAAAGCCAACCAACACTCATTCGACAAAATATGGACACCTTTTCTTACATATAAGAAGTTGGACATAAAAATTTGAGGACCTATAAAGTGGGAGGGTAGGAAAACAGTCTTCTGACCAACATTGAGATTGGAATAGGAGATGAAAAACAAGATGTAATTCACGGACTTCTTGCTTAAAGCTTTGTCAAAATTATCTACACACATATTGTTTTCAATCCTATATATGCTCTTATGCTGGAGACGATCGCCGGAAACCGAAGAATAACCAAAATTGTTCTATTGTTCTTTTGTTCCATGATGGTTAGATAAAGGATATACTTTTAATTTACAACATAATACTGTGTAAAAGGTGTACTGTAAACTGAAAATTCAATAAAATATATTCTTGTGAAAAAATTTTTGCTAAACTGTGAAAATAATCTTGCCTGGACTGGCAGCTCTCTGGCTGCTCAGCACCCCTAAACCTCTGACACTAGAATCGCCACTGGCTGTGATACCATAAATCATCTAATGGAATTAAAATGCTATAAAAAACCTTTAGTAAACATTTACTTGTGATGAAGTAATCACTGCAAACTGTAGCATTTTCCGTTCCGTTTCTGCTCGTCTTGCTCACATTTTCTCCCAATTGCACGGAATTTGGGCATTTTTACACCCAGTCAGCAAAGTAAATAAAGCCTGGGGCACACGCACTGGAGGCGAAAGTGCTGCTCTGCATCGTGCAGCGCCCGCAATTTTGAGAGGTCAAGTGGTCACACAGCATGCGCCACCCTGCTGAGCGCTTCTTGTAAAGTTGCGCGATAGTCACAATATCACGCAGGACTAGAGATCAGGAATTGGGAAGTGACTCTATTTTTTATACGTGATCAGACTTGTCGTTGTGTTTTGTGAGATTAACTAATTTATTAACAGTGGGTAAGTATGCTATTTATTAAAATATTTTAAGATCAATAGAGTTGCAAGTTCCCACATGCCAAAGACAGTGGCAAGAAACGGAGTCAACAGGTGGGCCACAGAGATAAGATTGGACCCACACTGAAACACACTGAACTTGCTTATGCGAGTAAAATCAGCCAGAAGACAGGGGCCCAACTGCACAACAAGCATCCAAGCTGGGACAAAAGAAGATCAACTGAAGATAAAGCATCTCAGAAGTGGACAAACCCTTCATGAAGAATCCAAGGGATCGGAACTTGCTTCTGGGAGCCAAATTGGGCAGAAGGTCAAGAAGTGCCTGACCCTACCAGCAGCAGGAGGGGTGGAGCTGCAGGAGACAGTCTGAAGAGAGCCTATCAGGAGACGGAAAGCCTTCATGAGGAATGCTGGACTTCTGGAAAAGACACCTAATGGCCTGTGTTCAGCTGAAAAGCCGTCCTGAAGAATGTGTTGAACTAAAAAAGTGCATACCTGGTGAATGACCCCATGACCTTACTGTCATGTGATAATGATATATGTGTAACTAGTGAACTTTTTACCTTGTCTAGGCAGTCCCAAGAAGAGTATAAAAAGAGCAGCTAGAAGCAGAGCTGAGAACAGTTGGGGCAGTCGACAGTGAGAGACAGAGCAGATTTGGGATAGAAGAGGTCATCCTCCGATGACAGGTCAGGAAGATTTTAGCATTAGCATCCTCCACAGGGGATAGGTTATTTTTATATTTACTCATTTTTTTTGTATTTAGCAATTTTTGAGAAGCAGTCAGTGAGCGTGTGTTAGAGGGTATTAACCTGAAGTTGAAGAAGACTTAGAGTTGGTGTAAGCCAACTCATTATTCTTAGTTAATTATTAGGATTAGCATTTCCTTGGGGGAAGTGATCAGTCTTACATCTACCTAATTTTTTGTATTTTTTAATCTTGTAATAAACTTTTTGAAAAATAACTTACATTCCTGATTCTTAAAGGTTCTCTTTAAAGGTTCGAGTGGGGGCCCCGACCTGAACAATAAGGAGAGGTAAGCACATTAATTACAAGTTCCTGAATTATCAGGATTTGCTTTCTGGTTTGTGACAGATTAAGAAAAAGAAACCTTAAGTAAAGAAGCTAGTCTTCTCCTCTCCCGTGAGTAACGAGATATCTTAAGGATGATAAGCCATAACATTAGTAGGTTAAAATAGGCTCTGTTTGCTAGTGTGAAAAAGTCTCCGCCAGCGTGGGAAGGTTGGATTAATTAGATTAATTGATAAATCTATGTTAGCCTGATCAACTAACAAGAAACATTTTCTAGTTACCACCACCCACAAAAGCTGACAGAGGCACAAATTAATCCTAATATAACCCAAAGAATTGTCAGCGACGGATGGCCACCCGCTGAACTTTGCCCTAGTATCTAAAACCACTAGATAATGGGAGAAATTAAAAAAGAAAGGGTGCTATCACAAAAGAACAAGTATGGCATATCATTCTCACCTTAAAATAGGAAACTGATTCTAATTAGGGGGTCCAAACCAGGTCTAATACAATAAAACTCACCGACGCCCCACGAACCCTGAAAATGCAGCGCAGTCTTATAGTTCTAACGGAACCAGGTTTTAAAGGAACCAACAAATAGGACACGCTCGCGACAATAGTACTTTAAAGTTATCAAAGCTGCGGCTGAGTTTGTGCTGTAAAGCCGGCCACTATTAGAGACCGGCCTTTATTTACCCCCACTGACAGCAAGGCCGGCTAATGTAGGAGACCCGGCCAGTAACGGAATACAGGCCAATATTAGAGGATCCATGGTAGTTCTGAACAACTTATTAACGAAAGTAAAATGCCACAATTGACTCAATATTCACTTCACTCGCATATTTCACTGTAATATTGAGATGTCGTTAGTTGACAAAGTAGTTTGAGATATTTTTAGAGCCGACTATTTGCTTCTAATTCACGGTTAGCTTTGGTAACTCAATGTAAGCTTGTAGCCTTCTTCACTCGACAGAGTAAAACAAAAAGATGGCATAGCTTCATAGGGGTACAATAAATAAATGGGCACTCCTCTTTACTGGCTTTGGTTATTTTAACAACTGGAGCTTTTTGCCTTGCCGGTGTCGAATTACACATGCCGGCTAAAGCGTTAGCGTTATCTTAGACACTGTAACCTCACACTCACTGGTGGTAAATAGTAACTATGTCTCTGTTTAGTATTTTTTTTTTTATTTCAGTAAAAGTCTTCTTGTAACATGTCTGAGCCTTTATACTGCTTTGTGATTATTTCACACTGGAATTTGTACATATTGCTCCTTTAACTCAACCTCTTAAAAGTTATGAACAAACAAGGAACCCGGGCAGAGTCCAACACTCGCTGGAAACAAAGCTGACTTATTGCCAGCAAGGGAATATTTGATGCATGAATATTTCAAACCTCTTTAAGAATCCAGCTACTCATGAGACCCTGTAACACACACAAGGAAATGGAGAGCCATTTAAAATGTTCCAAGGTATAGAATGCTGTTTACAGTCTGTCACCATAAGTCACAGCCCAGTACGCTATCGGCTCAAAGAACCAAAATAAAACAAAAAACTAAAAGGAGAGATCGTATTTTTTTAAAATTAAAAGTTGCACCTTGAATGGATCAGAGTTCTTTAGTGGATCCTACTGAATCTCAACCACCAATAAACCAGTATGAGCCAAACAGTAGGTCACGTACTGAAACAAACGGACTCTACATACGTTTTAACATCAGGCCATCATAGAAATGTGTTAGCTAATAACATTCACAATGCTGAAAGCAGATTATTTAGCAAGGATTGCAACTGTAGGCAAAGTTGGTAAAAAAAAAAAAAAAAAAAAAAGTGTTTTAGTTGAGTAGTTTATTTCAATAAATATTAAGAAATTTAATTTGTGAAATTCAGTGCCTCACTGGGCTGTGACTGTTGCATTTACAGGGCTGATTAGAACCATTTTCTGTTAATTTCTTATTGTTCAAAATATTTTTCCTGTTTGGAACGTGTATAGACAGATTGAGACAAAGCAAGCAGGATTAATGAGAAGTTTCATAAATTAATTTCATCCATTTCTGCTTAAAAACGTGGCAGCACAATTTTTCCCTGTTTTATTTTACTGTCAGAAACCGAGAAATGTGAGACAACAATGGTACTGGCTGATGAGAACAATAACATTTAAACAAACTTAATGACTAAGAACAGATGCAGGAATATTTCATGCATGTTAGTGTCTATTATCATTTTTTACTGCTGACGGTATAAAATCAGTGACATTCTGAAACTGAGAGTTTTCACATTTTCTTGCAGGTTTGAGTCAAACTCGTCCTAGTGAGAGTCAGGTATAAACAATCCACAGGTGATTTTGAAAACTCTAGATGACAATCTATAAAGATTTTTTTTATTAGAGAAATATTTTGCAGTAATTAAAGTCATTTTGCCTGCAGACTTCTGTAGTGGCGGGTGAACCAAGTCTCTTCCCAGAATGATTTTATCTTCAGATTCCCAAAATAATGACCATCAAGTATCAGAGTCAAACTTGACTACCACAGAAACACTATTACCTAGGCAACAGCAGGAGAGATCTGCTATTAAAAATAGTCTGCCTATTCTTACAGATTTAATAACCTGACATATAAAGAGGATCAAAATATTATTAAGGCACAAAACATTTTTAAACTTTCTAAGATTATTAAATCTAATCATTTTTTCCTTCCTCCTGGCGATTATCAACAGCACATCAAACCGTCCGGTTTATCATCTCATACAATAAGCTGTTTGAACTAATTGACTGTCACAAAATCAATATTTAAAGCAATAAACATTTCCAGTTTGCAGATCGAGCCTCCTGTTTGGGAGTTTAGGGGAGCCGCCTCGGGGAGCAGCTGTCACAGCAGCAGGCAGACACAGGTGGATTTTTGTTTCAGGGTAAAGTTACGGTAACGTAACACTCTGCTACTAGCTAACAAAGTAAAACTGAAGCTCGATAGAAATATTTAAACATTTAAACTAAGACATTAGCTTTCTGTTGCTGTGAGGTTTGTTTTCCGTCAGCCACCATCACTGCTCTTCTGGGTATGCTTCTTGGTTTGCTGTGATCCATCCCAACTTCAGTTAAGAGTAATCATTCGTGTTGGATCAAATGATGTTACATGTCGGGAGCCTGTCACCACACAACATTTTAACCATCTCTTTGACTTTCTGAAGAGCAGCAGAATGTCTGTTTTCATCTCTGGCCCGATCCACACATTTTCTCGTGGATGTGGAAGTTCTAGCCACCTGTTCTCTCTTCACTGCTGGCTTCAATCTGCCTGCAGGTCCCTCAGTTTTGGTTTCATTGATAATTTCAACCTGTTTAGGAACCTTTTTTTTTCAGGTGAGATGGTATCCACCCTAACCATCATGGAGCAAGCATGCTAACCGCTAACATTCGGTATGCTGTGCAGCCCCAAAGATATACATCTATGGTGGATTCCTTCTCACAGTCATGATGGTCTACATTCCAGCCTTCTACACCTACTTGACCCATCGCTTACACCACCACTTCAAACAGGCTCATTGCTTCTAATTCTAATAATTAAGTCTGAAATTTTCATTTGGGACGACAGGGCTGATTTTAGATGCGTTATCCACATATCACCACTAGGGAATGCCACATCACCATTCATAATTCGAACATGCAGCTATAGAGCTCCGGACCCCACGTGACTCTCAGTTAGTGGACGCCATTTTGGCATGCAAAAAAGGTAAACAAACACGGATGTGACCATGAACATGAACGGGATCCGCTTGGATTTTACTTCGTCGGAGTTTACTTCACACTTTAAAACAGAAGAAATCGTTTTATATAGTCAGAAATTAAATAGACTAAACATCTCCGACCCTTACCGTGCCCCTGGGATACTTTTTAAAAACGCCAGAAGATGTCGGAGCGGACTTCTTACCGGCACAACACCGGGGGAACCCCTTGGGATTCCCCCGGCCGGAGGAGCTGAGGAGAAGGTCTGGGACTCTCGACTCTACTGCCCGCTCCAACGCCAGAAGCTGTCAGAGCGGGCTTCTTACCGGCACAACACCGGACCTGACCGGGGAACCCCTTGGGATTTACCCGGAGGAGCTGGCTCCGGCGGCTGGGGAGAGGGAAGTCACGCTACTGCCCCCGCAACCTGACTCCGGATACGCGGATGAAAATGGATGGATGGATGGACAAATAACAGATTTACACGTAAGTAGTCTCGGTGTGTGATCTGACAATTGATCAACCATTGCTTAAAAATTAAATACAGCTTAGCCGGTTAATTGCTGTGATCATAAAACACGGAAACGGCAGCACGCAGAACTCACAAGGCAACATTTTACGTGATGTTTACTTGCTGCTATGAGTAATAAGACAGAAAAAGCCACGCCTAAATAAGTTTAGGAAGCCCACTAAGAATCATAATAAAAGCATTTAAAATAAATACCATACACAGTTGAGGAAACGTTGGTTTAAGTACCTGATATGAAGTGGTCGCTGCATAAGCGAAAACCTTTACTCTCGGGGTCCCACAGTTTCATTTTAGCCCGGTCACTAGCGCGTTTTATTATAATGATCCAACGTTTGCGGCGCTCCGGATCTTGGGGAATCCTGTAGATGGCTCATTCCTTATGTCGTCTGCGTCTGTTCTGCATCCTGGGGCACAACAGGAATCTACCATATTTCCCGTTTGATTGAGTTTTCTGACGATAACAAATAGTCCAGTTGCCGGCTTCTGCATGCCAATATGGCGCCGTTTCGATTTGAACTGTTGCATGCCGGGAAAAGTGACGTCAACTCCTGGAGCTCTATTGAACCTATCCTTAAAAAAAACAGTTGGGACTCATCTCAGCCTAAACATTACAGAACCATTTCTATTGCCCTTTAACTCTAAAATATTGGAAAATGTTGTGTCAGATCAACTGATTACTTTTCTGGAACTACACAACAGTTTTGACAAATTCCAATCTGGTTTTCATAAAAAGCATTGAACAGAAACAGCTTTGCTCAAAATTTCCATCATGATGGCTACAGACTACTGAGTGTTCACAGTCTTAGTGTTGTTAGATCTTTCAGCAGATTTAGTCACTGTTCATCACAGCACCTTAATTAACAGACTTGGCGACTCAGTGGAGATCTCTGGAACTGTTCTAGACTGGTTTAGATCGTACCTTTCTAACAGAAGTTACAGTGTCTGTATAAATCAAATCATGTCAGACTCTACTGATCTGTTCTGTGGGGTACCCCAAGGCTCTGTTTTGTGTTCACTCTTATTTCTACTACATATACTCTTAGACAGATAATCGATTATTTTCGTCACGTCACCTATCACCGATATGTAGATGACATTCAGCTGTACTGCTCTTTTGAGGGTTCTGAGTTTCATAAACTGTCTGAACTGCTAGAGTCTATCAGCTATCACAAGCTGGCTAGAAGATAACTTCCTTCAGTTAAACTCTGAAATCATTGAATGTCTGATCATTGCCCCTGAGAACATGGTTTCCCTGATTAGTCTAAAACTTGATAATCTAACTAGAGGCAGCTAGCGAAATGTTTTTAGGGTGGGGCATATTTTTGCCATCTGTTTTCTGATTCTCTAACAACATATCACAACTAAGTGATGCGAAATTACCACTAACGCCAGGTTCACATCAGCTGCGAAGCGATGCGGAGCGGATCGCTCACAAAATTTGCGCACTGCCCGCTGCTCCTCTGTTCACATCAGGCGAAAATTTTCAACGAGCGCTTCTGCTCACACCTATTGCTTCCCAGACCCCCAACACACCTCCGTGCCTTTCCTGTGTTTGTGTAAATCCATCTTTTACTGCAAAAACTGCATTTAAAATTATGGAAATGCTATGTTTCTCTGCAGGAGTGTGTTTGTGTCTTTGTTCATTTTCATCTCTCTAGTCTGTTTAGATACACAAAAATGATCACTTTTATCAATCGTGGGGTTTTATTTAGAAATATTTCTTTATTTTTTTTTTATTTACCAGCCAGTCTCTTCTGTTTTGGTTTGACTTCCCGCCAGAATTGACGCGGCTCACAAAAGAAATAGAGCACAAGCCGAAACAATCGCTGCACGGCGCAAGCCTTTGTCGCACTTCGTGGATCTACGCAGCTGATCAATCAATACTTTGTTAATCCCAGAGGGAAATTAGAGATGTGATTGAGACTGTAGGTTAACAAGGGCGCCAAAGAGAAGTGGTCTTCACTCCACGGTGCTTTGCAGTGCACCGTTGTGCTTCTGCGTCTGATGTGAACCTGGCTTTATGTGTCACACATCTTGAATCCTATGAATCCGGTACCAGGTCCACGAGCACTTCCAGCAACAAAGTTGTTCCACAAACATGCTTAATATTCACCAACATATCTAGACTGCAGACATGCTTGTCTCTTTCCAGAGTATTTCTCTTATCCGATGGCACCATCTAGTGGCTGACAAGCATATCAATAAAATAGGCCCGGGAACCATTTTTTTAAGATGGCGACTTCATGTTTTTTGTTTATAAATGTGCTTCTGTAGCCGACAAACAGAGTTAAACATGTTGTTTTGCAAGTATTATTCTCATGTCATGTTGTGTTTTCATACATTTATATTTTAAAGACTTACTTGTCCGTGAAAAGTTCATCAACTCTGCCTCAGCCAAGGTATTCCTTAAATTTGAAGCAGGTAAGTGGTAGTCTAACGCTATTTGGTTAGTTCTGGTCGGCGCTTCGCTTTTTACTGCACAGAGCTCTGCGGGGCAGGGGTGTGCTTAGCAAAATATTCTAAAAGACGTATTGCTTAAATTATATCACAGTATGGATTTCTGAAGAATCATACAAAATTTTTGAAAGGGGAAAACTCCAGAAAGATATTTTAATGGTAAGAGGCTCATCTAAATATTAGAATCCATGTTTTCTACCCAATGACAATAAGCCACTAAAAAAGGCCCAAAAAAGCCTAAATACACCTACCAAGAAAAAAACTGTAGCAATGGTGCAATATGATCCTATCCACTGAAGCAGCCGTTTAAATTAAGGCCCAGACTCTCCTCTCAATAACATTATAAGTACCATTATTCTACCGCAAACTTCAAGAAACTCTGCAGCAAAACAAAGCTAATTTCATAAAGTCAAAAGTGTAAATTCAGCAGTGTTGGGCAAGTTACTTCAAAACTGTAATGCATAATTTATTACTTGTTACTCTCATTTTAAAGTAATTCATTACATTACAATATTAATTATTTTAAAATGTAAGGCATTACACTACTTTTGCATTACTTTAAGTTACTTTCACCAAAACAACTTCAGTATGAATCTGATAATGTGGCGCTCAGTGAGCTCATGACATATATGTGGAAGGTGATGTGGTGTCTGAGCTAGGATTGTTGTTAAAAACAGTCAGATATAATAACAGTGCTTTAAAATGATTGTTTATTAAATAAAAGCAACAACAATCTGTACTCTCAGCGCGCTGCCATCTTATATTAACTGAGCAGGGAGTGGGGTGGTGGGGGCTCCAAGCCTATATTTGCCTTGGTCCCCAAATGCCTTGATACGGCCCTGGATGTGGGACTGACTTCTGGGGTGATCTGATTCTATCACATGTATAAATATTAAATGCTTATATATTATTGCTTTTCACTGGTAAAAATGTGTATTGGGGATAAATCTACCTATTTTTTTCTTTTCAAGCACTTTGTTTTGTTTTCTTGATTTTATTTGAATAATTTCCTGCCCTTTCTCTCTCTAACCTTCCTGCATGCTGCATGTTTTCTCCGTCTTCCAGAAAAAACTGTTTCCTATATTTCCTACTTTCTAACGATCAGCCAAAGGGATCTTCACATGCGCGGTGCTCCAGCAGCAATGAGTTAAAATCACCGGGGCACAGATTATGAACTCAGCTGAGGCAAAGCACGTCAGAAAAGCACAAAATGCCAGAGAATATGCGCTGATATGAACGATCGCAAGTGAATTATTTTTTTTTTAGTGGAGCGATTTTGTGAATGTTGCAGCGGTCGCGTGCAGGACGCAGCTGAGCCGTTACCGCAGCGTCCTCTCTGCTCTTAGAATGCCCGCAAAGCTGAGTCCATAAATGACGTCATATATGTGGATACTGGATCTTTCTTCGGGTTTCCCGCAATTTGAATTTTTAAGGAACACATCTTGATTCTGGGTTTAAAAATGCATTGTAATTACCGCCTTACTGACAATTGTACCGAGTAAATATTACCATTTTCTTTCCCTGTAATGCCTTACATTACCACATTACTGCAAAAAGCAATGCATTACAGTAATTAATTACTTTTGTACCGCATTACTCCCAACACTGAAATTCAGTCTTACATTTACTGGTTTTTGGTCATATCATTGCATGTTTTAGTAAAACAGTCCACTTGGTTCATGTAGTCCAATGGTCCCACACTGAGCTGATTCCTGACAGTCTTGGGCTTTTTTTTAACTGCTGGAGTGTGTTTGCAAGTCTCAGATGTACTCAGCTGCTCTAAAACAAACAAAGGGTGGTGAGCTAAACAATTAATAAATAAATAAAAGAACAGTGAACTGTGGAGAGCTTCTGGTTTTGGGTGAACATTCTGATCTTAGTTGAGACTCTGCCTGGTTTTGGTCACAAGCCTCTGGGACCAAAGGCGTAATGGCCCCTGCTTAATATTTTAGCAATGTAACAGTACTTGTACTTGAGTACAGATTTTCAGAATTCTTTCCACCACTGCTGAAAACTGTAAATGCTCATTGTAACATGTTAATTAAAATGCTAAAGCTACAGACGTGACATGAAGATTGTATTGTTTGTTTTATGCAACATCAGGAGCCCTACACAGATATTTTGGGATGACATCAGCTGCCACTGAGGAACAGCCATCTACCTCCACTGCTCATTCCAGTAGGCCAGTATTTGAACTCGAAGAGGGACATTCTGCTGGCACCACATCTCCCCAGGAAGATACTTTAGGTGGGTTTTGCACACGTGTGTGTGTCCAGCAAACATTTAGCTATAGACATTTAAATAGTATTTTCACAGAATATGGGAATTGTTCCATATAGTATGTGGTGAGTTATGCTTCCATTTTCTGTCAATAGAGAGACCTACCAGTATATGTGAACTTGATGAGGGACAGCCAGTTGCCACGTCTCCCCAACAAGATACGTCAGGTAAGTTTTGCACAAGTGTGTGTGTGTGTGTGTGTGTGTGTGTGTGTGTGTGTGTCCTGCAAACATTAGAGAAATTTGAATGTCACATATTGTATTGAATGTCACATATTGTATTGAAATACCATGAAGCACTGTGAAATGGTCCACATAGCAATGTGTTGAGTTACGCTTCTGTTTTCTGTCAATAGAGAAGCCTGAAACCGATCAACCAATGAGTCCCATTGAAGGTGATGATGAGCCTCTTTCTTCAGAGTGGCCATCACCAATTACCGACGGCATACACACAGAGCTAGGTCGAAGAGGACCTACTAAGGTGCCAACTACTTTTATATTTCCCAGTAATGAAGGCGATTGCAGGTGTTGTCATCATCACTATTTCAGTAGAACTTTGACTAGTGGTGAGAAGGTGGCCAGGAGCTGGATGTTGTATTCAGTTAGCAAACGTTGTTATATATAATACACTCCACGCCATTTGAAACAAAGTTGTAGGTGTAATTTTTTTTCTTGTGTGTGTGTGTGTGTGTGTGTGTGCGTGGGGGGGGGGCGTCAAAGGGGAATCTCGCCCAGGGCGCCATTTAGGCTAGCTCTGCCTCTGCTCGCCAGTCCAGCGATGAGCACAGAAAGAAAGCCGTGCCACTGCCAAGACTCTCCCGGTGTGAAAAGGACCGCTGTGAAGTTCACACGTAATCTGTTCCGCTGCCATTTTGTGCCGCTGATGCTTCCAGTGTGAAACCAGCGTTAGAGCAGTAATCGGAAGGTTGCAGGTTTGATCCCAACTCCAATCAGCGAATGCTGCTGTTCTGTCCGTGCCTGGAGTTGTCACACGTCTCGTCACTCAAGGATCCTCTGGCCTCCTTTCTCCACACCTGCCCGCCTGCCCACGCTCAGAACCAACTCACCAGTTCCAACTTCTTCCAGTTCATCTCTGCTCTAATCCTGGTTTTGGACCGTAAAAACTTTTAGTTACGGACTCATATTCTCCTGGTTCTCTGGTTCTGGCCTCGCTTACCTTCTGTTTTTATCCTCATAGATTCTGGTACCATCCTGATCCTGTTCACAGAAGCAGCGCCCTTAGTTCTAGTTCTTTTTTTCTGTTCACCTTAAAATAAAACATTTGTATTTTTTTACTTACCTCTTGTGTGATTCTTCATGTCCTGGGTGAAGTACATTACCCACAACATGGCAATGTTTCCTGGAGTAATTTAATCCTCTCCTTAACGCTGCACAGGCCTGTTAATTTCTTATTCATTTCAATCAGGTGTGTAGGCGCAAACAACATGTGCAGGATGGTAGCCCTCGAGGACCGAAGTTGGTGACCCCTGGTCTGAAGGTTTGGATCCCATCAATGTATTGATCTTTAGCTTTTCTAAGGTCAAAATGTCAATGTCCTTAGGCATTCTTCTCTTTTTTTTATGCCAATTGATTAAGTTCATACATGATAGATGAGCTATTGATTAAAAAGTCAACGTAACTGATTTTTTTTTTCAGTAAAATTGATTGTTTATGGAAATGATTGTTTAGAAGGCTTTGTCATAAACAACATGATAATACTTGTAGGATCTGATGAGGTGAATAAGTTTGATTTATTCTGACATAAAAGACAATAATTTACAGATTTCTAATTAACTAAATGTTTTGGGGGTTAAATATGAGGACCAGTGAGTTGTTGCCCCCTCAGTAGGAGGGTTGGGGGGGCAGTGTTTAACCTTAAACAAACCTGTAACATTTGTTTGCCCTCCTGAGTTTAAGTGTCAAACATTACAGGTGGAAGATGTTAGGCAGTGAAAGACAAACCAGAGGTCTCCAGTCCCCCAGAAAAACCCCAAAGCTCATAAGTCAGTCTAGTGGGCTTTTACTGCTGGCATAACTGTTAACATTGACAAATGGGTTTGTTTCTCAGTCCCCCAAAATCTGTTTGCAGAAAGCTGAACATTCCATTCTTGTCACTGATGGTGTGAACAGCATCACAGCAACTGCAAACAAAACAGAATCTAAATATCTGCATTACTGACCAATTAAAATTAAATCTATTAAAATCTAAAATTTACAAAGCAACAACATTGTCTGAATACATTAGATTCATTTAGTCAACAGCAAATTGCTTTAAAACTTTAGAACAATTATATTGAAGAGATTGTACCAGTATAATGTCACAAATTTAATTTACTTTTAGCTTTAAAACTTGCGTCAAAGCTTAACTGATGTTTTAAGGTAAGTTATTCTGCTCTCGAGCTTTTACTGGTCTCTAACTTTAGACCCTATCACAGAGGGCCGCACTACGACATTAGGAATCAGCCAGAACACAGAAAGTCTTCATTTTTATGTGCTGCCTCTGTTGTTATTCTGTTATGATGCAAAGAATTCATGAGTGTAGCTTAGGTCAATGACTGCTTTGATCAACAACGTGGCATTGTTATTATGGTGGCAGCGTATCTAGGTCCTAGTGGGCTCCTGACTATTCCTTAGCTCAGCCTTTGGAGGAAACTCATTTTAGTCAGTCTCTCCAGGATTTCGCGGCAATTTTTTTGTGATTGTTGCAGACCGAAAAGCCTGATTTCATGACAGCTTTTGTGAATGTTGCAATTTTTTGTGGTTTTTGTTTAATTTAGTCAATAATCAGTGAAAAGTTTGTCTTGTCTGAGTATTTCATCAATAATTCAGTAAATGCAGAATAAAATTACTTCTCAGTGCCATCTAAACTTGCTTTATAAACTGAGCAGTGTCATTAAACTTCAACTGACAATAAATGCTTCATGGTATTTCAATTTGAATACATTCATTTGAATACAAAAAATAAATTAAATCCTGCTGACACAATAAATTAAAGTTCACACTTGGCAGTTAACAATTGTCTGAGAAGAAATGTGCAAAAAAAGATAAATTGGGTTTCTTTTAAATATGTAAACATTACAAAATGTAACAAAAAGGGGTGCATTTGCAAAAGGTTTAAGTGCAACTGCTTATTTGAAGCTTACATTAGCACATGCTTCCACTCAACATAAACTACATGAATCCAAACTGAACTCTCAGTCATCCATTTTCTCATGACCGCAGTCATCTTGTTTATTTAAACCCTGCATTTTGAGCATCCATGCAAAATCAAATGATACAGGGAAACTAAGTTTAAAAAATAACTAAACAAAATAGTGTAAGCTAATTAAGGCTCAATGTCCTCCATGTCTTCCCAGAAAACTGTGCCCATTTCAAAAGCACCACTTGTGAGTCGCTGGTTGTGGTATAAGAACACCAAAGCTTTGAGGTTGACATTGTTAATGGAACTCCTGCGACTTAACAGCACCAGCTTGCAGATGCCGTTGCTCCCTTCAACACCTTTGTATCTTTGTGCCAAAATGCTCAACACTAGAAGTCTATCCTGCAGCTCATGCCAGAAAACATCCAGATCCACTCCGCAGGCTGCAGCATTGAGTGATGCTGCCAAAGTTGGTATTCAGTTCATCTTGAGGAACAACACTTAAACCTGAGATGTTTTTGTAGCTGAAAACACCGTCATTCATGAATGTCATGTGACGAGGAACACCCTGACCTCAATGGCAAGTTGTCCATCTGACATGTACTTGCCTACTTGTTCCTCTGCATTGTTGTATGCTTGTTCCACAGTGTTGATGATCTGTGCCTTTGTGGCAAAATCTAGTTCAAGCCCCTCAGAGTAATGGGCACATGCTTCATACTGGAGCTCTTTGTTTGCTTGAAAGATCATCTGCAGATCCTCCAGGTAGTCATACACCTTGGTGGTCATCGGACATCTGCTCTGGACGAGGAAGTTGGAAGATGACTTTGCACTTTTCTGCCATCAAGAATTTGTCCAATTTTTTTAAAAATCAAAATAAGATTGAACTTGATTGCAATGGCTATTAAGTCATCTTAAAAAAAAAATTTTGTGTGTGGTGAAGTTGATCGATACAATGTGAAATTCATGCAATCTAAAGAAAATGTTTTATAAAGATATAAATATTCTAACATTTTTTTTCCATTTCAATAAACTTCTTGTACAGTCCAAAGTGCTCTGAATGGTACTGGACTGCAGTGAACCAAGAATTCCATTGTGTGGCACATGGATTTGGGGCCATTGTTGCCTTTCTTCTCGAAGGCAGTTTTTTTTTTTTTTTTTTTTGTCAGGAACTGGAGGTATCGGCTTTTGCAGGAGCCAGCCTGGTAAAATATTTGTGAGAAATACAACATGAATGCATTCAGCTGATCAAACGGCACTACCAACGAGGCTCACGCTCCAACTTGTGTAAAAGTTGCACTGATGGGTTATAACCCTAACCCTAACCCTCAGTTTTTTTTAAATATATTTTTACATCCTGCAGATGGCACAAAGCAGCACGACTGTCATCAAGCATTGCTCCTCCCCCTGAAGATAGTCTCAGATCTGAAAACCACCTTCCTTGGAATTAGGTCACTAACATCCACTTTCTCTGAGCTGTGTGAATAGAGCGGTTGATTTCATGCTGCAGTTGAGAATGTGACCTTCATGTCACAGACGACCACTACCAGAGTGGATGTTCTGACAAATTACTTCTGCATTAGGGACAAAATACTACTGTAAAAACCATGCGTCCTGTCAACAAAGGCGCACCTAATGGCCAGCACAGGATATGCATCTTAGGCTACAAACCCTGAGGTTTCTGCGCTCTACTCTCCACCTGGTGACCTCCGGCTGCAGGCCTCAGCTCCTGCAGTCCTGCCATCCAGCACCAGAGCCCAGCAGAGTGATGTGAAGCAGCTGCACTGAATCTGCAATCAGCTGCTCCTGAAGCCTTTTAAGGCCTAGTCCACACGTAGCCGGGTTTTTTGAAAACGAATATCCGCCCCTCCAAAAACTTGCATCCACACCACCGCATTTTAAAAAATAAACTCTGTCCACACGTACCCGGATAAATACGTTGTTAAGGACATGCCAGACCTGTAGGCGGCAGTACTTCCCCCGTTCTTAACCTCGTCCTTCATCTGTGGTCTTCCGCAAGGAGCAGTAATTCCGCTTGCGAAAACAAACAAGCAAAAAGCGCTTGGACAATTGATAAAGCGAGCGCAGCTCTGAGGGCATCCATGCTGTCGGCTAGTGTAAACACAGGTCGCACACGTGATGTCAGCATTTTTTTGTCGTGGAAAGTGACGTTGCGGACCTTAAAACTCCGGTTTTGTCTGTCCACACGCAGACACCCAAAACGGAGAAAACGCAGATCTTCACTTTGGCCGGAGTTTTTAAAAAGATCAGTTTTCGTGTGAAAAAACTTCGTTTTCGTGTGGATGACAGGCCAAAACGTAGAAAAATATCTACGTTTTGGCAGATCCCCGGCTACGTGTGGACAGGGCCTAAGCCTCCTTGCTCTACTATTCATGGAGACACAGTGACAGAGGAGACACAGTTTTAGAGCTAGCTGTGATCTCTTAGAGACTCTGTTTTCTAGTAATCAAACTGTGATCTCCAATACTGTGATTTAGGATTAACTGTTTAGTGCCCCAGTTTTACTCAGGTTAATTTGTACCTTTAGCCACCCGTATTGTAATCCTCTGTTTAGTTTGTCTTTGTGTATTGCCTTGGAGGATTTTTAGTTGGGAAGATTTCTAGCTTTCTAGTTTTAATAATTGTGGGTCTTTTGGTTTTTTGGTAATTGATTAGGTTTATTCTTTTAGTTCTCTTGTGGTTGGTTTAGTTTAGAATAAGTGTGTTTGCCTTTGTGGTCTCCAGAGAGTCGCTTTAAGTTGATTATTATTTTTGCGTATTCCCTGTTTTAGCAGAGGGAGTTTATTTAGTTTAATTATACCCTTGAGCCAACCTTTTGTTAATAAACCGTTTTGAACTGCCATTCGTTAACCTCATTCAATTCATTCATTACCATCACAACCAGACACCATCCCTCTGTATTCATTCTTTTATTTTACATTATTTTATTTTTCTCTGTGTTCTCCCCTCACCACTCCTAGATGCCAGAGGGGACATAACATTTTGTAACAGACTTGGTAGTCCAGTGATTAGAGTAATTGACCAGCATGCTATTTGATGGTTCGACTCCCGGTTATAGCATTGGAGAAGGCCATGATTGGCAAAGGTTAAAACACTGTCCACAGACTGCTTCATCAGTGTGCCACAGATTAACTGTCTGGTCCCCAAACCAGAAAACACACTGCTCGTGACCTTGCCACCGGGAGGTCGAAGCCATAACAATCTCTCTCCTGCTTTAGTGTCTGCGAGCCACAAGGTCTCCTCACAAAACGTGACTCTTTATACTTTAATAAAGAATCTTATTTGGTCTCATAAACGATTTTATACCTTTACAAGTTATTTATGATCATGATCTACAATTAATGTTTTATCTAAAGTGATTTAACAATGTCTTGACTGCTTTACATTAATGAATGAATCAACACAAATGTTTATTATTTCATGACTTATTTCAGATCTTAAATACACAAGTCGAGTCTACTTGATGATTTATTAATGATTTATTATCAGTTAAGTCACAAAAAATAATATCCGTATATTAACTAATGAATGTTTCAATATTTACATCAAATATCAAATGAAATGACGTAAATCCACTGGTACAGGCCCGGGCCTTTATTTACTCAAGTACATGCTGGTTTGGGCCTTTATCGGAAGGAGGCCAGAATTAGAGGCAGGCCTCGATTTTAATTTGAGCAAAATAAACTACCAGTAGAATGAATAAAACAAGGCCTGATTTAGTGACGTCAGAATTAAGAATCTTGTTGGGATCACAGTGTCTAGGGGAAAATCAGAGTCTGGTGAGTCCAGGGAGGTAAGTCACTGAAGGGAATGATGGGAGAGGTGCCCCTGGCAACAGATCAATACAACAATCAAAAGGTCTGTGAGGTGGTAATGAAGATGCGTGATCCCTTCTGTAACGGAATTGAAGTGATGTATCTATCTAGAGTTGTATTTTAATACACTGTAAGTAGATCACTTTTTATAAACAGAAGAATAGGCTGTTTTTATCATCAGGGAGTTTAATTAAACACTCTGTATTGACTTTGAGACAAGAAAAGAGAGAGAGGTGGGATCGTTTGAGAATCTTTAATTTCGTAATTATAAATTCTAAACAATCTACCAGGACTAACTCTGTGATGGATGAAAATGGATTTGGATGTTGTGTTGGTGCGTGTGTGTGTGTGTGGTTGGTTCAGACTCTTTAGGATGACGTCATTGAATCTGGTAGTCTTTGTTATGACTAGATATCACGAGGCTTATAAAGTGATGACATGAGCCGCTATTTTGCTGTGTACGTACCCAGTGGGGTCTCCCAGGTAGATCAGGAAATGCCAGGTCTGGAGACCTCGGATGTACGCTGGAGCTGTCGGTGCAGCGGTCGCAACGTTTCAAAGCCCGTCTGGAGGGTCGACCCCGGTACAGTTCGGCGGCGGCAGCAGGTGCTCTTATTTTGAAAGGACGTCGTCTGGTTGTTAAACGACGAAAATCTCCAGCTTCACAGTTCTTAGTTTAAAGAAGAAAACACATCTGGCCAGTCTGTGCTTTTCTTTAGGATGACGGTGACTAGAACTGAAGTCAAAATGGAACTGACTTTAAAATGGCGTTGCCTTGTTTTATATCTCTGAATTGTTGATAAGTTGTAGTAAAGTGGATTGGACACTTTAAGTCAACACCAGATTCTCCTGCGGCAGTCGAAAGCTCTGATTGGTTGGAACAATGTGTCATGCGTTTCTATGGAGATGAGGATCAGTACGTCTGTGCAGTAGTCCTGTTTTCATTACACATAACTCATGACATATTTATTTCACAGATCATTCACTTGATTATTGTTGATCAACATCTGTTTTGCTTAATAATTTTAATCACAAATAAAGTACTTTGATTAAGTAAAGCTTCTTCTTCTCCTTCGGACTCTTCTCCTGGAATGTAAACAGTCTGAGGAACACCCGACCTTGGTTTTTCTACACGGGTGTTATTGTGCACAGGGGGCAGCTGTGTGGAGTTGAAAATAATGAACTTCATAACCTTACACTTCTGAACAGGTCATGGTATGCTGGTGGTACTTCAGAAGGATGAATGGATTCAACAGGTTGTGGTGTAGGGTCACTGGGTATTGGAGAGATGGAGCGAAGGCATCTTAGAGAGCACTCAGGGCTCCATCCTTCCACTCTGTTCAACCGCCAATCCAGGTGTGGGTTATGAAGGACCAACCATGAATGCCCTAAGACCAGTGGGGACTGTGGGGATGGAAAAAACAAAGAAGACTAGAGATTCTGTGTGGTTACCTGATACCCATAATTGGAGGTGAACAGTTTGTTGGGTGATTGTGGAGAGGTTTCTGTCATCCAAGGAGGAAACGGACAGAGGGGTTGTCAGATGAGTGGTAGGAATCCTCCACTTCTCAACCAAACTAGGACCCAGCAAGGACTGTTCACAGCCAGAGTCCAGCAAAGCCTCGAGTTGATGGTGCCTCTTATTAAAAAAACACAGAGCACTAGGAGCAAACACCGAGAACCAGAGGGTCCTGTATTACTGCCCACCAGTAGTCTCGCTTTACCTGGTGGACTCTGCCTTTTAACAAAGATGGACAACTATTTACAAAATGTCCAGAAAGACCACAGTACATGTATAGGCCTTACCTGAGACGGTGTTGTCTTTCCTCAGGCGTAAGGCGTGTACGTCCCATCTGCATGGGTTCCTGTGTGGCGTCGGACGGGGAACGGCTACCAGCTCCTGGCAGCTTCAGCGTAAGAAACTTTGTGAAGTGATTTAAAGTTCTCCACAGCCACAGCTTCTCTGTAAAAAGCACAACCCCAAAAAGTAGCCTGGTGTGCACCACCACAATTGGAGCACGGAAAAGCCTCAACACACTGGAGGCCATCATGATCACCACCGCACCAACTACACATCCAATTCTCTTTACAGACACCGGCCACATGGCCAAACCTTTGGCACTGAAAACACAGCAGCGGGGCCTTCTCAAAAGCCCTGACATAATAACTCAAAAAATCAACATGACACGATCAGGCAACGCCAACCCGCCAAATGTTATCATCAAGGGAGTCGACCCACTAGCATTATAGCCCAATCGCCGCACGGCCGCAACAGTGTCCCCTCTCAGATTGTGCAACAACTCCGTCTCAGAGACTTCATTCGGTACGTTGTAAATCATTCCCCTAACACCAACTTTGACACTCAGCACAGAAATGTCAACTGCCACATCCAAAAACTGTTCAAGCCGAATCGCTAATTCCGCTGCTCCACCGAACAACACACAACAGATAGCACACCACCAGGCAGAACCTTGGCCTCTACCACATCCCCAACCTTGTCCTGCAGTTACCTAGACACTCAAAGAGGACTGGAGGAAGAGAAACCTCATCCGCTAGATGCCCACGAGTGAACAAACAGGCCAGATGCACCAACAACACCAGTCCTCTGCTGCTTAGCAGAACCATCCGCCGCAACATCATCCCACGACAAGTCACCACAGTCTCACTTCGCGGCACCCTGGCTCTCCACCTGCATAGCGACCAGACAAGTACTATACACAACCGGACTTCCGCCCCATTCTCACCAAGAGAAATTGAACAGGAGCAGAGATGGAACACCGTAGTACTGAACCTGTACAAGCCGTTGGCCGATCCCTCAAACGTCCCTCCCAGCCAATCCAAACCGACAAATCGTTTCCACAGCTGCCCAAATCCAGATCCTCTAGCATCCAACCTGTCCTGTGGAGAGTTAACATTATCCTGAGCATTCCCTCTTGCTTCTGGCCACTCTGCCATCTTAAGTCCTCAGGTGGTGATTGTCCGATTAGGTGCAGCTGTGTTGGCTGAAGGGAGGAGGAGCCCATGCTTGGTGCATCAATTTCACTGGAGAGCAAGAGATGGCGCTGATTCCAGTCCTGAACTCCTGCTCCTAGCCCAAAGAGGCAACAGCCGTAACACAGACCCTTTGGTAATTGTAAGGCTGTGTGATAGTGCCCTTTACCAGCCTACAAGGAAGGGATTTGGGATCACTGCTTTATGCCAAGCAACTGTGTTTCAATAAAATATGTCTGGATGTTATGGAGATTTTTTGCTAGTACACATATACACAGGTAAAAACATTTTCACTCACCTTTTACCATTGACTGTATGGACGAACACTTCGCGCAGTCACCCCTATTTTTCTAAGTAGCTGAGTTGGAGCCCAGAGGGTGGTTCCCACTTCCCACTAATGCATTCTTGGATGTGTCATGCATCTCATTTCTTTCAGAAAATACAAAAATGGAGCTGAGAGTGGGGCTGTGAGGGTGGAGGGAGATGACTCACACCCATCAAACTCTAAAGGTTGGTTTATGCTTGACGCGTCCGCGAGGTCCGCACGGCTCCGTGCGGAAAAGTTGCGTCATTTTGCGTCATTTTAACAACCACGCCCCTCCACCGCGTCTCCGCACGGCCCAAGATTTCCGCAACGCGCACCTCGGAAAATTTCTAACCACGCGGACGGTCGGACGCGGAAAAACATGGCGGACCGGCACGGCAGAGGTTCGTAAACAGACATTTGTATTATTCAGCTCTCAGAGATCACCGTGATCAACATGTTGTTAATAATTCTTGGAGAGAAATAGCTCGCACTGTCGGAAAAGACGAGAACGCTGTTAAAAATGCTGAAATACCATGTTGTAAACAGTGATTTCTACTTCTACTATGGTGTAGTGTTGGATGCATGCTGTAGAGCTCCATGCTGCCCCGTTCAGTTTGGGAGAATATTGGCTCACCGCAGAGACGAGCCGCACAAATCATAAACGCTGCGAGTTGTGAAGCGCGTTCCAGCCGCGAGCCGCGAGCCGCATCACCGCGCGGAAAGTGAATGCGTCAAGCATAAACCAAGCTTAAGTTGATGTAGCTATGAGCTAACTGAGTTTACCAAAGCTAACAGAGTTTGGCAGGTGCTTTTTATCCTGAAACCACGATTGAGCAACTCTGACTTGTAGGCTGCAACACTTTTAAAGTGAGGCCGAGGCTGAGGCTTTCCCTGGAGCAAGCAGGGGGCTGGCTACTAACGCTAGCACTGACAGCTTATCTGCTACCTGTCAGTCAAATGGACATGACCTCATAACTTCAAGTTTTAATTACTTTTAAAAGGCACAATTAACAAAAGGTCACCCCCTGAGAGTTCTCTGGGGGGTTCTGACTGCCATATGCATCGCTAAGAAAACTATCCTCTTGAATTGGAAAAATAGAGAAAGTCTCTGCATTAACCAGTATAGAAATCTTTTGTTAGATCATATTGCACTTGATATAGCCTCTGCTTCCACTTCAGATGAATCTCTCTGGGCTCCTTTGATCGGTTCCATCACATAGCGAGGG
>SSNQ01034574.1:41314-54683 GCA_006942095.1 Nothobranchius kuhntae
ACCTTTTCTTTTCCTTTCCCTTTCACCTCTGTCTCCGTGTCTGGTCGGAATTACAAAGCATTCAACAACAATAACAATAAAGTTTTAAGTATCAGGCGTGACATTAAAAGCAAACGCTTTGATGCTCCACCTGTGAATAAATCTGTAAGGCTTGTCACCAGCATTCAGACATCAATTCTGCTTGCTTCACAGCCAGACAGGACACGGTTAAAAAAAAAAAAAAAGAAACCACGATTGAGCAACTCTGACTTGTAGGCTGCAACACTTTTGAAGTGAGGCCGAGGCTGAGGCTTTCCCTGGAGCAAGCAGGGGGCTGGCTACTAACGCTAGCACTGACAGCTTATCTGCTACCTGTCAGTCAAATGGACATGACCTCATAACTTCAAGTTTTAATTACTTTTAAAAGGCACAATTAACAAAAGGTCACCCCCTGAGAGTTGTCATGACTGTTAACTACACCTATTAAACCTAAAATGTTTTTTGAACCAGGCTGTAAACATGTTTACTTTTGCTGTGAAGTTGGCATTTTTAATATGGGAGTCAATGGGAACTTGCTCCTTTCTGGATCCATTCCCTAGTGGATGAGGGGGGAATTGTAATTGTTATCACTTCTGCGCTGGCTTCACTTTGGCAGCCGAAGTTTCCCCTTGTCTTTTACATGATTTTTACCCCCAAAGGGTAACATATTGGCAAGGATCCACCCCTCCACCACTTGATCAGTGCCACCATTTTTAAAAGTGGCTCCTAAACTTGGCATTGGGACAACCAGTTGTATTCATTAAACACCAGTTGGGCTGGTCTTAAGATATGAAGAAATAAAACAAAAGCTTCAAAATTAACAAATGTAACAATAACTGCTGCAAAAACTTTAAAAAGTTGCCCTAAATGTATAAAAATTATACAACATTTGACAAGGTATTTTCTTGAATTGCTTAGGAACAGCATTTCTACAACCCCAGCCTGCAGCAGTTGGGATCGTGAGTCTCTACAGCTTTTATTTTGTGGCTGAAAAGATCAGAAAATGATCAGGGGAAAAGTGTTTATTTGCAATTTGCATCTGAAAACAGTTTGAACCAGCACTCTGACAAAGGCTTTTAAATCTTCCATCAGTGGCATTTTCACCTTAAATGGCTCTCAGACGATCATGATGTGGATCATGTCTGGACTTAGAAATCCTTTCTTAGACATCACTGCTGAACTCGCCAAATGCCAGGATAGTGTAGTTTTACAGCACTTAGGAAGTATTTGTAACTAAAATATGAGATTTTATTAAAGAATTATCAAGTAATTTTCACTAAGGCTGAGCAGTATTTCTATATGCTGTTGTGTTTCCTGAAGCACCCCACCTTCACACAGTCCTAATGACAAACATTCAAACATGACCTTTTGTTCACTAACAGGTTCAGTGAAATAGAGTAACAAATCAAAGGTAGTCTTTCAGAGTTTGGCATATTGACAGCTTCCCAGCAGGTAGAAAATTCCACTCAATAAACCATCGCCTTCCAGAACAGAAATCCATTTGGCTCCGGCCTCACCAGCCCTTCAATCCATCAGCCCAAAGCAAGAACAAAAACCAGACCAGTCAGGATGCCAAGGAGGAGTGAAAATATAACCTGCACCTGACATTCCTTTAAAAATAGAAAGATTTAATCTGGAGGTGTAACATCAGAAATCCTTGCCTTTTTCCTGCACACATGAAAAAAAATCTACTGGAGACTTTAATATAAACATTCATCTTATAAAAAACTTTAACTCTTGCTTTACTGTTTTCTTCTCAAAAACACCCAAAACCTCCTAAACAGTTTAAATATTCAATAAAAATTGGATTAAATTTCACATAAATAATTTATGCAAGAGGATTTTGGTCACAGAGAAATTCTCCACACACATTTCTGACTCTTGAAAATGCTTAACTAAGCTACATGAACACACTAAATTTCTCACACATATGACCAGCCCTTTAAATAGCTGCAGTCTCTGCTGGGTGTTAGCATCCCGTGTTGATTTTTCAGTTTGCAGGTATGAAAGGGAGCTATGGGACACAAAGGTAACAGAGAGGACACCTGCCACAGAAACACATGGGACAAGCAGGCTGTGATGAGATCAGATGTGACAGCCAAAGAGATCCCTGGAGAGCCACGAGGGCTCGGGTTGAAACCTTGAGCGGAGTACTTGTATGTGAGCGTTGGAAAAGTCTGAGTCAGCTGCAGGAAGGACCACAGAATATTCCGGTTCTGACTTTTTTTTCCCCCCTATGAAATGCACCTGGCCATTTATTATGGTCTGTGCAGATTTCAATGTGCCAATGCACCAAAGTGTAGCAAATATACTGGTAACACTTTACAATAAGGGTCCCTTTATTAACGTTACTTAGGGCTTTATTAAGCATTAATAAACCATTAAATAAAGTGTTAACAACTGCTTTTATGCATTAAATAGCATTACTAAACATGGTATTTAATGCATTATTAAGCAGTTAACTAATGTCTATTACTGATTACTTTATTTGTATAAAACCCGATTAGTGAGTCCACATGCAGACAGAATTATCCTCTCTTCTGTCTCATGATCTGCAGCAGCTGGGATGATTGTGACCACAAAGTTTTCTTCTTTTTTTTTCCAACATGCCCTCTCTCAAATGAAGCACACTCCTTATGTTTTGACATTTTCTTTCTTCTGCTTGCTTATATTTCCATTGGGTACCATCTATTCAGCTCCATGGATACCTGCCTGTCGGCACATTTAACCACTGGTTGGTCAGATGCTGCTGCAGTGTTGAATAACTCGTCTCGTTTTTCCTCCTGTGCCTGGACTGAAGGGGCTGTACGAGCAGTGCGCCTCACAGCAGTGTTGCTCCTTGTGTGCAAGATGTGGCCCCTCATGAGCGCAAGTCTGGCGTATTGGGAGGGACAGCGCTGGGTGGGCTGTGGATGGCTGATGTTTGAGGACGGACAGATATAGCAGAAATCTTGGAGAATTAGACCAATAAATGATTGAAAAAACCCAAAATAAGAAGCGGCCGTACCGGTCCACTTAAAGCTCTGCAGGGAGGCTGGACGTTCCCGCAGCCTGGGGTTCTCTGATAGGTGGGGTGGAGGAAAGGCCAATTCTGGCCTTTCTTCTCCAGATTTCACAGCTGGCCAGTCCTCCACCGTTGTAACATCATATCAGGGGTTGTGCTATTAGGTCACTCCCTGCATGTCCGTCTTTCACTCATTTCCTCTCGTTTCTGAAGAGCTGTTGATTTTTCTTCTCTCGTCTTTTACAGATTAGTCCCCAACAATATTTACAGAGCTCACCAAATTAATGTAATAATTGTTCCAGGCATTTTGTGCATGCCACCCCCTCTCTTTACAGCAATTGGAGGTTAGGTACGTGTGTGGCGCTGCGCCGTCAGACTGGAGGCACATTCATCATCATTGTGTTTCACAGTGAGAATTCTCCCATACATGCGACTTGAACGATACTGTTATGATCGGACTTGGAGACCCATGAGGACAACCAGACACAGTAAGTTTAAGTTTAACTTTAAGACTTTTATTTACAGAGATGTAGCGTTACTAGAGACTGATGGGGCTGAGGCAGGGTGGTGAGGAGGCGTGGGTCAGAGCCAGAGAGATCTGTAATAAATCCAAGAGGAAAGGCGAGAGGCAAAATCCAGAGACAGGTCTGTGTTTGGTAAACCAGACTGAGAGGCAGACTCACAGACAGGGAGCAGACAGGAGGAGAGGTAGAGAAGCAGATCCAAGGTCCTTGTACCAGGCAGGCTTGTAATAAAAGCAACAGGATCCAAACAGGGGCGAGGCAAGATGGAAGGTGTTAGGTGATCAATAATCTGGCGGTGGCTTGGTGTTGGTCCAGGTGTTTTATAGAGAGCGTTGCAGGTGGAGCTGATGAGGAGTTAATGTGAGACAGGTGGTTTGGATGAGGTTGATAGTGAGCTGGTAGTGGTTGCTAGGGAAACGGGGCTTGGCTGGAGCAGGGGCATGACAGATACAGGTGATTTTTCAAGTTCCTCTCCTCCTCCACCATGACCACCGCTGTGCTTTCTTGTTTGAATTGAACAGGTGGCGCCTCGGCCCTCCACGTGACCGACCTCCGAACTATGTGCACGCCAAACCATAGAGAAAGACCTGTGCCGATCACAGATCAATGATGATCCATTTCAACCCTAATAAGAATATTGTGACATCGGCCAGGAAATGAGAGAGAAATTTGATTACACTGCTTGGGTCTTTTGCACTGACCACGAAGGGGCAGTTTATTGACAGCTCTTGCATTGATCAGGCAGAGACTGAACTTGACATCCCTATGAGGTATCAGGCAGGCCGTTCTCCTGGACCTCCCTTCCTGTTCTGGTGCATGAACAAATACCACTGAACAGACAACAACATAACTCAATGGATAACTAAAGAACATGCGCACATTGGAACACAAATCTATAACATAAAGCCAGAGAGCTTCTACTAACCATAAGTCTTTGCGATGCAAAACTGTCCTTCCAAGGCAACACGCTCTCACTCCCAACATGTCAAAAACAAATGCTTGGTTATTGACCCTCCATGTCAGACCCCGACGCCAAAAGTGCCCTTTTTCATCACAGCTGGACACAAAGGGGTTTTTACAACTGCAAATACAAATGCAGCGTAAAATTGACGCTGGTTTAGTTTAGGATCTGATGGGATGTCCGCTGGTGCTGAACCAAACCTACACATTTCACCATCCGAACCTTAACCCCCATCCTAACCTGTGAGAATGTGTTGCGCAAGCAGCCTGCTCAGCTCTGCTATGCAACAATATTTTTGTATTTAATCTTCACTTGTTGCCAGGACCTCTTCCGTAGACAAGAACTTGGTCATGGAGCGGAAACTACGGTTGTCTTTCAAATGGCCTCTGTATGCTATTGGACTGTGAACAACGTGACATACCGTAAATCCTCTAATACAGGCCCGGGCCTGTATTTGACTCAAGCTCATCAAGCTCCAGGCCTTTATTGGAAGGAGGGCCAGTATTAGAGGCAGGCCTCTATTTCTATTTGAGCAAAATGAACTAATGGTTCGCTGGAGTTTTTGGCAATTAAAATTGCGCCCACATTTTCAAAGTTAAACACATTTCTTTTAACAACGGTAGTTTCTGCCTCAGCCCTCTCCCCCCTCCCCCTGCGCAGCAGCCGCAAACTCACTGATGCACCTGCAGCCTCTCGGAGTTCCTGCTGCTCTAAACATTAAAATAATTATTTCATTTTCTGTTCCTCACTTCTGATTACCTTCAATGGTGTCTGTTTGTTGCAACCAGCAGGTACAAAAACTAACTTGTTTTTATTTGACTATTTTTCTGTCCTGCCTGTTTATTATCTTCCTGCATCTCCTCTCAATCCTAAAGAAAAACTGCTACCTGGGTTCATATATATTCACCTCATGAGTTACCTTTGAACTGCAGTTCTAAAACATCTACCGACCGCAAAAACAGCGGAGCGCTCGCTGTTTGGCGGCCGTATCAGTGATCAGTGCGTCGGAGGACAAGGTGATGCCCGCAGCGCCCCGCTCCACAGCATGCAGCGAAACGCATCAGGCGCAAATAAAAGACAGAAAACATTCAAGGAAATGAACTGACATGAACGATCGCGTGTTAAATTAGTTTTTGAGGTGGCGACACCTGATTGTTACTGTGGCCGTGCTCAGGAGGCAGATCTACCGACCGCGAAAACAGCTGAGCGCTCCCTGCTTGCCGGCCGCATCATGGATCTGTGCGTCGGAGGACAAGTTGATGCGCCCCGCTCCACAGCAGCGATACACATCAGGCGCAAATAAAAGACAGAAAACATTAAAGGAAATGAACCGACATGAACGATCGCGTGTCAGTAGCTAAGGTCTGGCACAGCGCGTTGCTGATCACAGAGAATGTGATCATACGATAATTCAATAGGGAGCGTGGTTTCACAGACGCGGAAGTGANAGCGTCGGTGAAACGCCGGCTGCTCTAGGAAACCCCCGAGCGTTCGAGTGTCAACGAAGTGACACGGAAATGCCGGGCTTTCCAGAAGTAAGTAAGATAACTTACTATGAGCTGATAGTTCGTTGGATTGATTGGTAGGTTGGAAACTCTGATCATGAATCTGAAGAAACGATGACTGAGTGGTGAGCTGGAAAGGCGACTTCCGTTTGGTTTATAGCCGCGGTTTGTGACGTAGGTGCGACGTGGAGGGAATCCCCGCGAGGGGCATGCTGGGAGTCCCTACTTCGCGGATTTTCACCTATCGCGGCCAGGTCTGGAACGCATCTACCGCGATAAACGAGGGATTACTGTAGTTCATACACCCCCTACTGCTGCTCTCCAGAGTGTTCTGCAGCATAATCAGCACGTTCTCTTTGAACTTGATAGTGTAATGACCTGGCTGGGGTTGTAAGCCAGGTGCATTCTGGGTATTGTGTTATATGTGTTTCCTATCGTTCTGCTAGTTCCTATGTGCTGATTTGCGTGTTGTGTGAGTGTTATGTAAGCCACAGGGAAGGTGATGTGTGTTCTGTGGAGCGGGTTGAATTAGCATGGTTAACTGACACCGTGACTCTGTGTGGTAGGAGCGTGATAGATGATCATGTCTGTAGCGTTACAAAACGTTGAAAAAAAGCCTAATAAAGGTCTGCGTGAACCCCTACTGCCTCCTGGTGGTTGATTTGGGAACTATAACCCTGCCGCTGGGACGCTCGTACCTGCGTGTTACCACATTCCATCCGGCCACAATAAGAGACCGGCCATTATTTACCTCCGCTGACTCTGACACCGGCCAAAATTGGAGACCCGGCCTTTAATTGAATACCGGCCTGTATTAGAGGATTTACGGTACTCACCGCTACGGATGTCAGTCAATGGGGCAGTCTGCCACACACTAGCGAAGAAGTGCAAATACATCCTTTTTCTAAATAAAGGACTTCAGTACCTACATCTGCTCTTGACTCAAAGAAATGCCCAAGTCTAAATAGTACTGTTGGGAACTCCGGTTCATTAAAGAGAACCGGTTCTCACTAAAATAAATCAGCTCTCAAACGGCTCCTAACATTTTTTGTTTCTGAAATGAATTTATCACCAGAAAAGCTACAAAACTGTGTGTAAACTGAATTACTAATCTACAAATATACATTTTATCAAATGTTTTATTATTTAAGTAACTTATTTTATTCAACATGAAGCAGAATGCTACACAAATGACAAAAACAGTCCTATAGTAGACCTGCTGAGGTAACCCAGTATAGAATACTTTTATTTGCTAGTCAGACAAAGACTTTATTCCTACAGACAATAAAACAACCAGGACCAGGTTTGCATAACTAACCAAAGACAAAAGCACCATTAGTTTTACTGCTAAGTCCTCGTTTTCTTCTCCAGCTGACGTTGGCCCGTTTAACAAAGCGCTTCACAAACACCTACAGTGAGCTGCTAACAACACCTTGTTGTTGGTCTAAAGGTGAGTTAGCTGCTCGGCTGATTACAAACCTGCACGTTTCTCTTATCCTCTCTTCTCACTGCAGCTGCACAGATTTTCTCTTTGATTTAGAAATGAATGAATTCAAAATATTCTGAAACTGTAAGTGATTGACTACTTAGGACCACTTGGAGCCAAAGTAGGTGTTTTATTCATGTAATCACAACAAAAATCAGTTTACTTGTTGTTTAGAGTGATTTTATATTATCAATCCATTCCTTTTATACCTGTTTATCTACGCAGGGTCGCGGGGGAGCTGGTGTCCATCTCCAGCAGCCTCTGGGCAAGCAGGCAGGGGACACCCTGCAGGTTGACAGTCCATTGCAGTGAATTCATATTATTTTGCATTTCATGTTTTTGTTTTAAACTTTGTTTTATTACTTCTCTGTATTCTCTGACATTCACAAAACCTCTTTGGCTGATGCTGAGAAGGACTGCCATTAAACATATTGCAGACTATAGACACCAGCAGCACTTCCTGTTTCAGTCAGTGTGCTTGTCTCTGCCCTGCGTCTGATGGTGGAACGATACACACACTTGATAAAGGGAATTGGTGCATGTCCACTGCTTGAATCAGTTAGTGTGTGTGGGGCATCTCCTTGAGAGCAGACACAGCGCTCATTGCTGTCTCCTCTCGCGCTTCTGCCATGTATTTGATCAGGAAACGTGTAAATTCAGCCATTTTTACCCTAAACATGATGAAATCAAACAGAAAACGAATGTATAGACCTGTCATTAACTCTGTTTTATGTCATTATTAGTCACAATGGCAGGGGAGACAGTGCTCCTCTGACCGCACGTCACTGATGTTAAGTGACAGCGTGACGTAGATCTGTCAGACTTTTCTGAACTGAGCATTTTTCCATCAATTTTCTAACAGAAGTTAATGTAGGAGACATGGGTTGGAGACCATTTTCACATTCAGCCTGGAAGAAAAACTCAGAATCAGAATCAGAATAGGGTTATTGCCATTGTCAGTGAACAAATAATTCACAAACTAGGAACTTGCTTCGGTACTAATGTGCTACATATAACATGAATAATAAGATTAAAAATAGAATAAAATAGAATAAAAAAATAGAATAAAACTTTCAGCTATAAAAAATGGCAGGTAATGGTAACATGGCCGATAACGTGACGTTGTGTCGAGTACAGAAGACGAGCATGGTTGTGTGTTTATAAGCTATTCACAAGTCTAACGGCAGATGGAAAGAAGCTGTTCTTATGGCGGGAGATTCTGGTCTGGATGGACCGTAACCTCATGCCTGAGGGAAGCGGCTCAAAAAGCCTGTGACCCGGGTGCGAAGGGTCAGCTGCTATCCGACCTGCACGCCCCCGAGTCCTGGAGACGTACAGGTCCTGGAGAGATGGAAGTCTGCAGCCAATCAGTGATTGATCATTTTCAAAAATAAGTAAAAAGAAAAAGTTTCTCAGTGAACTTGGATCTGGGGGAGTGTATTGAAAGCATTTGAGGGTTTTTACAATTGGTTTGTTTGTTTTGTTTACTGTAGGTGACATTTTTGTAAACAACAACAGAAAGAGAACGGCTGATTGAGGGTCAACATTTTGACCAAAGCAACAAAAATTAGGAGGATCTTAGTTTTAAAACTGTCATAAAAGCAGAATGAGTCTTTATTAATAATAAAATCAGTTTTGATTTTAAACATTTCTTCGTGGGACTGAATGATTTGTTCATATTCTTACTGGAACAAAATAAATCCTGCAGCGTTGAAACGTTCATTTGGATTAGTAACGTGATTCTAAGCTAAACGTTCCCCTCCTGGTGTTCGCACATGGTGCTACAAGACCAGAGGAGAAGGCACGTTCTTGTTCTGGAGCAGTGAAGGGACCTGTTCCCCACACGCTCTATCACACACGGATCTCCCTCCCGTATGTCAGGCTGTTGCTGGAGCTGCAGCATGAAGGTTGTGGGGAAAACATCAACACAGATATTCATGCGGAGACATGGGAGCATGCTCCGGTTTCCCGAGGAAGAGGAGGGATCGTGACTTTCGCTCACAGAGCTTCATTGTGATTCCTCTACAGCTGCTTATATAAGTGAATCCTTGTTATACAACTTTTTAACCTCAAATGATTAAGTGATTATTAAAAACCAGAGCTGTCAACGATTCCACTTTTTTGTTTCTTTCTGGTCTCCGAGTACACGGAAACAAAAATAAGAGCTTAAGACTACAGAGTGATGACATTTTATGAAACTGACATGAAAAATGAATTAATAGTCTTATCAGTAATTAAAAGTTCCCTTCAGGAGGCTGGAGAGGTGTAGTGGAGTTGCACACATGAAAGTCATCCAGAAAAATCTGAATTCATCTCCAGTCTGATCATTTCACGTCTATTTTACATTTTTATCATTAGACACGGTTCTGACTTCATGTAACGCTGCTGCATGCAAATAAGACACCGCTCAACATCGTGTTGTGATTACAGTGTTTTTATGAGTTGGTCCTAAGTTAATCTTGTCAGAGAGGATCTCTATCCACAAAAGTCATAGAAGCTAGTGAAACCATTTCATTTGATAAATTTGACATAGAAATTATTATAATTGAATGATATTTATTTTAAATTGTAAAAACAGTCCAGAGTGGGTCTTCTTGGATGTCAAACTGGGATCCTGGAGACCAAAACGTGTTTCCTGTCCAGACGAGAACTTTACAAACTCTATTTTATTGTGAAATTCTTACATTTTTATCTGCTTTTGGTTACATTCAGGACAAATTATAAAATGATTTACATGATCAGGGTACACTGACTGATGAAAAAGGAAAAACTAGTGAACCTGAATCTCAGAAGTCTTTGTGTGTGTGTGTGTGTGTGTGTGTGTGTGTGTGTGTGTGTGTGTGTGTGTGTGTGTGTGGTAGGTTTAGAAAATGACTTGATTTTCCTTACCGGAGCTAACACGGTTAGCGGTGTTGCTGCAGTTATGCTAACGGGACTCGTCTGGAATCCAGAAGGACCGTAGCGTTTCCAGAAGTAGGTTATTGTTTCAGATCAAACCTTTGTCAGTTAAAAATGCATGCAGGACTCAGGACTCATGTGGTTAAGACTTTTGGCTGAAGCTGTAAACACACTTTTTGGTAATAATTGAGATCACAAAAGTAAACAAAATACAGCTAATCACGATGTACTAGTGGCAGCAGCTTCCCCGTCAGACGTGTTTGAGTGATGAATGTGAAACACAGTTCTTCAGTGTTTAAAGGAGATAATTTTGATTTTCTATAATGATTTATGAAAAACACTGAACCCAGTTGATGGTAAAGTGCAGTTACACTGATTTTCTAGTGTTGTCATGCAGAGTCTGGCCAATACCTTTACACTGAATTACTGATATAGATGAATGCACCATTTTCTAATTGTTCCAGTTTCCTCTGTAGTCCTTGGGCCTGGAAACATCTTGGAATCCCAAGAAGGAGTTCGAACTGCCGTTGGAGAGGAAAATATCTGGCTTTGGACTTTTAGCTCCACAACCAAACTCCAGAGAAGCAGAGCAAAATGCATGAATAATTTTTTGTCATGTTTTGTGTAAAATAAATTTATTTCACAATGTTTGTCTAGATAATACGTGTGTTTCCTACCTTCGTCTTTACCTTCATGGTGCACGGCGAGCCACCGAATCATGTCTGAGTTGTAATGAATTCATCACACCTGCTTTGATCCAGAATCATTTTCCATGTTCATGATGTTGGCTTCAGATTTTAAATGTCATATTTTCAGCTCATGTGCTACACTGAACCAAGCAGCGCTTACGGGTCTGTTTGTAGTCCTTTTAAAAAGTGCATGTGGTTTATTGCTAATGAGCTGCAATAGACCTTTAATGTTTAATTAGGATCCCGTTTAGATCATGGTGGAGATTAGGGTGTGACAGTGAGAAGTGAGGGGGAAAATTACGCTAGGTAGTTGTGGGAATTACTGTAATCAATGACCGATCCCTTCAAGTGTAATGAGAAGGGCTTCTGTGTGTGCATGCTGGTATAAATATAGATCAATGCTCATTGATCCCGGGAGATGGGGCAGAGAACCCAATGGTTCTTCTTACAAGAATCTAATGAGGTTTTTTTTTCTATCTGGCACATGAACGAGGACCAGGGCAGGTTGGCAAAAAGGTGTGTGTTGTTAATTTTCTCTAATCTTAGATTAGGATTTCTCCAGAAGCGTATTCCCACCCTGAAATAATCCCTGAGCATCACCTTTTTGATTCTTCACGCTCCACATCTCATGCATAATATGCTGCCCTAGTCAGCGGCACTAATGCATAAACTGAAATGCTCTTATTTCTCACTATGTTAGGTTTCCAGCTTATGCTGCCATTTCCAGATCCATGTTTCCCTACACCTTGATGGTAAAACAATGATTCATTGCCTTTGTTGCTATGGCACAGGTGAACTTCACATTAAAAGCATGATTTGCATTTGAACAAACTGTTATTGTGAAATCTATTAGGATTTTTACACAATTTCTGTTCAGGTTTTTAACATTTTAGTAGTTTTGTAAAATGCACACATTTAATGTGGCGTCACACATTTGAGCTGAATAAAATGTTTTTCACTTTTTAAATTATAAACAAACTTTTTGTCTTCTTTTACCAACTGTGACAAATTTTTTATAAGGCTGATGGTGCAAGAATGCAAGAAAAAAACACGTGTGTGTGCACATGTGCGTGCATGCGCATGCATGTGCAGATATTTATGTGTGTGTGTGCATGCATGCTAGCTGTCCTAGCTGTCTGTGTGCACTTCACTGACATTCCAGAAAAACAATACTTCCTGTCAACCCATAACACGTCGGAAAACAAATTTAAATATTTAAATTCCATAGATTTCTGTCAGGCAGAGTTGTAAATGTGTTCATATGCAACACAATAAACTAATTAAGAATGATTAGTTTATTCAAACAGCTGTAATTGTGGATTGATGTTAGATTGAACCCACATATTCTCCCTCTGTATTTTGGAGGGAAAATAGCACAACGTGCTTATATAAAACATCAAATGCGATCTTTTGTTGTGCACTAGCAGTGTGTAGCTGACATGAATGTGTGTTTTTGCCTTGCACTGAATGCCTTTTGTTTGAGGTCTTAACGTCGTTGTGACAGCAGGATGTGAGTGTGTCGAAGAGGCGTCTCGCCTTCCTGCATGAGCTCTCACAGAGTCACAGAGCCAAGTGGGGTTACAGAAGCTGCTGCATAAAATTCACGTTTGACTCTTTATAACGTAGGGGGTGATGAACCATGGCTTTTTACAGTTCCGCAGTTTGGGACAGCATGGCATTTGTGACCGTTCTGCTGGTTTGATGCAAATAAACTATGATGAGGCAGAATGTTTTGTCACCACTGAGATTACAGCGTTGCTGTTCTGTGAAATCCCACCACAGCAGAGTGATTTTTCTGTTAGTAAAAACTTTAGCACTTTTGATAGACTCTAAATAGTCTTAAAGCTTTGTTGTATTGTTCAGACATGAAAACAGGTCGGGGGAAAAAGGTGTAACGTCACGAAATGGCCTGAGCTTCAGATTCCACATGTCAAATGCACAGGGAGGTCAACTTACCCTGGCTTTGCCACGTTTTGCTGTATTTTTCCTTGACAGGAGTCTGGAGTCTGCACTCAGCACTTTAATCAGATGACTTCATCAACTGAGCGCAGCTTCATCAGATAATAAAGATAGACGGTAGCAGCCAAGGCCCTCCACAAGAGAACTGTTTTAGATAAATCTTTATTCCCAGAAGAAAGAAGATTTCATAATTAAAAGTAATCATTTTTTATTTCAAAATAATCATGGAAGAAAGAAGATTTCATGATTAAAAATCATTACATATTGCCATGTATAATTAAGCAATGAAATGTTCATGAATCTGTACTCAAGGTTTGTTTAAGTA
>SSNQ01034574.1:88003-98393 GCA_006942095.1 Nothobranchius kuhntae
AAATTTACAAAAAAGCTACTCAATTACAGTAACGTGAGTAAATGTAATTTGTTACTTTCCACCTCTGCTAAACAGAGATCTTCCTTGTTCAAGTAGCCAGGGCGCATCATCAATCGGCTCACAGTGACAGGACACACACTGTCACAGAATTATGACATTCTGTCTCAATCTGTCCCCCTGCTGATATTCTGCATTCCGTATTCTGCACTTCAGGCTGTGTGTGTGTGTACGCGCGCGCGCGCGCGTGTATGTGCGTGTGGAGGGTCTTGTTCTGTGTGAAAACAAAGCGTTACAAGTGATAATGTTGCAGGATTTCATAATTTTATCCTTCTCAGCAGCAGCACTGCAGGTGCTCTCCCTGTCCAAAATGTGCGTAAGCCAGGTCCTTAGTCAACTTAAAGTTGCGCACATTTTTACGCTAAGTTTTCTTTCATAAATCCCAAAGTTTCCGTGGAAAGTTGCTTACGCAGTTTTCCGACCCCGTTTTGTGCATAAGCAAGCTTCATAAATGAGGCCCCAGAACTCCTCCTCTGGCAGGTTTTCCCTGAGCTCAATATAAAGTTTTTCAGTTAAATTAAAATGAATGTGAGACTGGACTCTGAAGAAACAGAGTTTATGTCAGCTCTGATGAAGTCAAGGCTCGTCCTAGAGCAGCTGAGATCAAAGTCTCCTGAAACGTCTCCAGTCCCTTAAACTTCACGGCAAATCACAGAAATGTCCTTAACCTTTAACCTCAGTTTAAAAAGGTCACAAATGTCTGCTGGTAGTGATATTTATGTTTGGATTTTTACTTAAAATCAAGTAACTTTTAAACAGAAACAGTGACATTCTGGATTAATTATCAGTTATTAGTAAATTCCAGGTTCCTCATCAACTGCTCAGCCTTAATACTCCCCAGTCTCTAGACAGATTGGCCAGATTCTGCCGTAGCAATTTTTGTTCTTCCACAGGCGAGGTTCACTCAGCAGGCAGAAGTAGCACAAATCCAGCTTTATTTGCTCATATCTGAATTTTATGTGACATTTTGAACAGAATAAATCAGAGATGATCAACGATAAGGTCAGTCCAGAACAAACAGCAGTTATAGGTTTCATACTGTATGTTCTGTGGGTTTAGCCAACAGCTCACTGATGCTCCTGCTGATGCCTGAAGGCAGCAGAAACAAACACATTTCACCTCCCAGTGTTTGTTTTTAGGATGTTTACTAACGTTTTCAGATCAGACATCTAAAAGAATATAAAATACACAAGATTTAATCCTCAACTATAGCCCTTACAATGTAGACTGAGAGGATACTTGGTCAGAGGGAAAATCCCACCTTTAAAATTGTATGTGTGCCAAATTCTACAAATGGAAGTAAACGCAAAAAAAAATCATTAAACCAGAAAAACAAAAAGACAAAAACTAAAAGTCGATGATAAATACTTGTTTTAAGGAGAAGTAATCCAGAGTATATATAAGTACTTTCCAGGAATGAATCTCTAAGTTTGGTCATCCAAAAATGCCCTTTCCTCTAAATCCCCCAAATTGCAAACAAGAGATTTTTGCACTTGGTGGAAAATCAGGTTGTTCCAAAAAAAATTTATACCTTCAACAGTGAAAATCCTGGTATACCCTCAAGGAATACACCTCACCTGCTGCCTTTACTGCCAGGTTTACACTCAGATCATCTTCTGCTGAACAATGAGTTTAAAGTGGTGTGGTCTAGTTTGGGTAAAATCGTGAAAAAAATTAATCATTATGCAGAATCACAAGATATCCTAAAATCTGTTCCACAACTGCATGTGTCATGAATTACTCTCAGCTTCTAACACGTGGCGTTTGAGCCGAATATCTGCAGTTTAGTGCGTCTGAGCTTTTTAGTTGGCTGCGGTGGCCATCTTGATTCACACAAACTCTAAACGGGAGCCAGCTGTAGGTGTGCCTCTATTTTATAGTTTTAATCAAATGCGTTTTCGACATGGTTTTCGAGCATTGGTAAAGATGATCCTGCAGTTACCTGGTGTATCCACTAGGTGGAGCTGTAACTTCCACTCATGTGTGAACAGTTTCTATCCTCCCTGCTGAGTGCTTCACACTGAAGTGTGTCCCCTGCTGATGTTGTCTTTTTTTTCCTTCCTCCTTTCATTCCGAGGCTCAAAAGCAGCTCGGCCCTATCTGATGTCAGCACGCTGTCCTTTCTGTCACAAAGCAGCAGAATGAGAAGCAGCTCCTGTTACTACAAGACTCTGGAGTGGACAAGCAGGCCTCCTGAGGGGCCACCACATCATTTCTCTTCAGCGTTTATTCCCCAACTTCTGCCTTTGATGTTGTGTTTGGAGCCCCTGTGAGGGTGTGGAAAAACAACTTTGTGTGCTCGTTTCCTGCAAAACAGCACAAAAGCAAGATTTTTAACCACATTTCAGACCTGGAATTTTCCTCTCTGACATTTAAGCACGGCATTTACTCTGACATTTAATTTCTAACCCTTCACCTTAGCTTAGCATGAGCTAAATTCAAACATGAAATGGCATCTGAACTAAAACAGCTCTGATCCCCACGTTTCGCTCCTCACGAGGACATTAAGTGGCTTTAAAGGTCATTCAATAACACAAACCTGAGGTTGCCTTTTGCAGTCAGAGTCACCAGCTGCATAATGACTGTTTTGTTTGTCAAATCTGACTTCAGTTAGCAGCAAGAGGGAATGAAGTGAGCAGGAAGATCATGTGGAGGCACCAGATGCAGCAGAGAGAGGGGATTAAAATGCTGCACAGGTAAAAAAAAAAAATAATAATCTCATGAGCAGGTAGATGTGAGGTGTTGCTTTACTGCCATCTGGTGGCAGACGAAGGAAATGCACATTTCTACATGAATCCCTAAAATCTGCTGCTGCTTGCAACTCAAATTCATGATCAGCATCCATACATGTTTCTTCGCCATATCAGCATCACTGAACATGTATCATGAGAGAACAGAAGGACCTAAACGGCAGCAGATGGCTCAGACAGGGCTGTCCTCAGTTGGGCTGCAGAGGCTTTGAGAGGTGGGGATCAAAGGTTAAATGCAAAATCTGCCTGCTTCCTTTGGGAGAAGTGGAAAAAAGGAATAAAGTGGGAACAAAGAGAAACCCTCCAGCACCAGTAGTAACCCCATAAAAGGGTGACATGGAAGTAGCTGATCTTCTGCCCTTTGAAGGTGGGACACCATGGAAAGAGCCCCGTCATTAAAGCTGGCTTTAGAATGCAGCTCTCATCTCTCAATGTTAAACACTAAACCATGGACAAAAGTTTAGAGAAAATGACACAAGTTTTCACAAAGTTTGGTTCTTCTGTGTTTCTAGATCCTTTAATCAGATGTTGCTATGGTTACCGAGGCGGAATTACAATCACTTCACAAGTTTTAAAGACTTGATGAAAGTTGCATTACGGCAGATATCCATTAGCTTTTTATTAAGGAGTTTTGTAGTTTTCCCTGACATGTTTTCAATCATCTTCTGGTCCAAATCTTGACTGATGGCAGCCCGTTCTCTGGGATGAATGCTTGCTGTTTGTGGCAGCAGTAGCTCAGAAGGTTGAGGGGGTTGTCCAGTAATCAGAAGATTGCAGGCTTGATCCAGGCTCCCACCAGTGAATGCTGCTGCAAGACACTCAACCCACCATGCTTGCTGGTGGTGGTCAGAGAGACTGGTGGCACCTCACCTCTGTCGGTACGCCCCAGGGCAGCTGTGGCTACATTGTAGCTCATCACAACCAGGGGGTGAATGTGTGTTTGAATGGATGAATGAATGATACATTGTAGTGTAAAGTGCTTTGGAGCCCTTTATCACACTGGAGAACACATTGTTCATCATCAAACTGTTGCTGGGTTGTTAGAGTTCCTCTGGGAGGATGTTTAGGTACCATTCTTTTTTATGGTTGTTCTAAGGCCAAAATGAGACCATAAAAAGCATAAAAGTTATGAACAGCATCTGTGAGAATGGGCAGCCTTGGATTAATCCATCTCTCACCAAAACACATGTAGACTGGTTGGGCAAACTCCCGTGCACCGTCTGGACCCTGCTGAGTGTATATTCTGTGTGTAGCCGTCATTGATCAGTCAGTCTTTTATTTTGAAATTTCATAGTTCTTATTTGCTTCATGGAAATCTTTTTAAGCAAGTACATACACTGATTATTTTAGTGAACTTCAAAAATCTCAAATAAGAATAAACTGAAAATTATTACTTTAATCTGACAGTGTGAGCGTCCTGTCACAATGTCCCCATTGATCATGCGCCCTGGCTACTTGGCCAAGTGGATGTCCCTTTGGCTGACTGGTTATCGTGCGTGACTCTCACCCGGGAGTCTGGGGATCAAATCCTACCCGGGCCCTCGTTTCTCCACCCTGCCACTTTAAGTTCAGTAAAGCCCACAAGAAGAGGAATTCAACACAGTGATTGAACATCTTTACCAAGATATTCAATCACTGTGCTGAGAATTTCACTCTCACCAAATGAAGCCTCGGATTAATTTGGATTTAGTTCCAAATGAACTTTTCCTTGAGGTGACTTGACCGGTAAACAACGTGAGTTGAGATATTTTTATCACAAGTTAACCTGTCTGGTTTAACTCTAGTGGAAGCTTCAGTAAAAGTCATCATGTGTTTGGAGATTCAAGTAAACTTGCCAAGATCTTGATTAATCAGTCAGTACCCAAGGGTGTGTCTGGGAACGGCTCTCAGCTGCCAGCAGAACAGATTTTCAAGTTAAAGTCCCATCAGTTGTCACACACATTGAAGTGTGTGCAAAATTTGTTCTCCTCATTTGACCCATCCCCTGGGGGAGTGGTGAGCTGCGGACCCAGCCGCGCTCGAGAACCATTTGGTGGTTTAACCCCCCCCCCCCCCAATCCAACCTCTTAATGATGAATGTCAAGCAGGGAGGCACTGGGTCCCATTTATTCCAAGTCTTTGGCATGACCCGACCAGGAATCAAACCCTAATCTCCCAGTCTCAGGGCGGACACTCTACCACTAGGCCACTGAGCTGGTTTTAGTTCAATTGCTCTCAAGCTGACCAAGTTCAAAAGTTCATCAGCTGTAGATGTGATGTTACCATACCACCATACCATTTTATTTGTACAGCGCGTTTTAAAACACATCACGAGAGCTGAACAAAGCGCCTCACAGACAATCAGAATGAACTGAATTAAAAAAATGTTAATAAAATAGGTCACGAACAGACAATTCATAACAATTCAATATATAAGGTAAAATCAACTGTAAGAACAGTAAAAGCAATAAAACTGGCACACCAACAATCAGAACAGTCCTGACGATAAAAGCAACAGCTAAAAACAATAAAACTAAGCTTAAAAGACATCACTGTCCAAAAGCCAAATCATAAAAGTGAGTCTTCAGTCTAAACTTGAAAACTGAGACCGTTGAAGACTCTCGTACGGTGAGAGGGAGCGCATTCCAAAGATGAGGAGCAGCATACACAAAAGCCCTCTCTCTTGCTTCATAGTTCATTTCGGGAACACAGAGCAGCAAGCAGTCAGCTGATCTTAGGGAACGCAGCGGCACATAGGGTGTAAGCAGCTGACAGGTAGGGGGATGCTAGGCCATTTAATGCCTTGTAGGCTAATAATAGGATCTTGAAGTGCACCCTGAAAGTCACAGGCAGCCAGTGTAGATGCGCCAGAACCATGGTAATGTGACTGCATCTATTCGTGTTGGTTAGAAACCTACCCGCAGCATTTTGCACAGTCTGCAGCTGGTTTAAAGCTTAGTTTATGCTTGACGCATTCACTTTCCGCGCGGTGATGCGGCTCGCGGATGGAACGCGCTTCACAACTCGCAGCGTTTATGTTTGTGCGGCTCGTCTCTGCGGTGAGCCAATATTCTCCCAAACTGAACGGGGCAGCATGGAGCTCTATGGCATGCATCCAACACTACACCATAGTAGAAGTAGAAATGACCGTTTACAACATGGCATTTCAGCATTTTTAACAGCGTCCACGTCTTTTCCGACAGTGCGAGCTATTTCTCTCCAAGAATAATTAACATGTTGATCACGGTGATCTCTGAGAGCTGAACCATACAAATGTCTGTATTTACGAACCTCTGCCATACTAGTTCTTGCCGGTCCGCCATGTTTTTCCGCATCCGTCCGTCCGGTTAGAAATTTTCCGAGGTGCACGTTGCGGAAATCTTGGGCCGTGCGGAGACGCAATGGAGGGGCGTGGTTGTTAAAATGACGCAACTTTTCCGCGCGGAGCCGTGCGGACCTCACGGACGCGTCAAGCATAAACCAACCTTAATGCTGAAACAGGAGTGCCAATGAGTAGTGAGTTCGCACAATCCAGGCGAGAAGTAATGAAAGCGTGTATCACCGACTCCACATACGGACGTTTCAGAATAGGTTTGAGGCGTGCGAGATGGCGCCGTTGGAAAAACCGTGATTTAGCAACTGCATTTATCTGCAGTACCATTGAAAATCCTGCATCTAATTTTACGCTGAGACTAGTGACACACTTCTGGAGTTCACAACATGGAAGACTAAGGGTGGATGATGCACGTGAAAGGTTTTTTGGCTCAAAAAGTATTGACTCCGTCTTTGCAGCATTTGCGCATGAGAAGTTAGCCACCAACCACTCTTTCACCTCAGAGAAACACTTTAAAACTAAAGTGCCTGCGTCTTGATCTTTCATGGCCAGATAAAGCTGACAGTCATCAGCATAGACATGATAGCTGATGCCGTGACATTTAAAAGTCTGACCCAAAGGTAAGAGATAGATGGAAAATAAGAGGGGCCCCAGCTGTAGATGTGATGTTGGTGATGCTTGTTACTTAGACACCAAATATCACATCAATATCTGTAAAACTGACAAAACTATAAAGTTTTCTAAGCTCAGGTGACAATGGAGGTCATGTTGTAGTGGGTTGACTACAAACGAGAGTCACTAATGGACATCTAATGAAAACCTTAGTGATGATCAGTGAAACCCATCCAGCTGCTTATGAGATACGCCAACAGAAGGACAAAGTAATCCCCACAGGGAGCAGCTTCAGAAGTGGGTTCTGTGACTCTGGTCAAACTTAATCTCAGCTTCATTTTATCCTGAGTTCTTAATTGTGATCAGAATGAAAATAAAACATATAAGGCTTATTTAAAAAGGCAATATAGTTTTTACCATTAATCTCTGGAAATATCCATTGAAATGTTGTTGAAAATGAATAAAATTGAAAAATATTGGCGGCTTTGTAACATATAACTATAAAAATTGGGTCAAAATACTTGGGAGCAGGTCTAAGACCCAATCCCAATACTACGGTCTTCTGTGAAGTGTGCAGTAAGGCTTTGAGTGTGTGGTACACAAGTGTGCAAATAACTGCCGAATTGGAACAGGGAGCATTGCCTCATCGACCGCCAGGATGCTGGTCGCTGCACTTTCGTTTTAAAAAAAAACGTTATTAACAACTGTTGTGACTATTGGTCAAACAAAAAATTTGTAAGCTTTTACTTACTTTTTGGATTCATCAATAAATTCGTAAATATGGAAATATTTACCGATTTATTAATTAATTTGGATATTAGAATATCCACGGGGCACCACCCCTTTTAACAGGGGAAAAATTGAATCCAAACCTCTTATCAGTCTTATCTAAACGTTCCGTGAATCTTAACGAGCTGAAGTTAATTCTTCATATCACACAAACAAACTCAATCTGAGACAAAAATCTTAATTGGCAATACATTTATTAACTAATATCATCACTTCAACTCCTTCTGAAGCGGTAATCAATCAATATCAACCAACTTATTTTATCAAACAAATAACAAGTGATTATGAAATAATAATGAAAATGTAAACAATTTGAGGTGGTGTAATCAAAATGGAGGGAGATCTGAAAACCCAAGATGGCTGATCCTTTGTCTGGCTGAAAGGATCAAACCGTGTGTGTGTGTGTGTGTGTGTGTGTGTGTGTGTGTGTGTGTGTGTGTGTGTGTGTGTGTGTGCGCGCGTGTGTGTGTGTGTTCTCAAACTTTCAAACAGTTGGTGGCAAACTTTCATTTCACACTAACAGTTTCGAAAAATTTAACTTTCTTCACAAGGCTGAAGAAGAACAACAACTCAATCAAAGCAAATGAAATATCTCACAGAGTCAGTCAGCCTGGCCACAGCTGGCAGACAACAATCTAGATACTAAACAGTTAAAACAAACGGACCTTACTTGGATTATCCGATGGCGTTTTTGGTACGGAAGAGAGACCGTTTTCTATTTTGAAGCAAATCGCGCGGTGTGATTGCTTATTCTGAACTATATTAGAGACCGGGAGAGAAAGATCGATAGGAAAAAAACTTGCAGGAGCAAAACTCTTCTCTGAGCGACTTCAAGGCGTCCCTTGGCAATCGCGCTGAGCCAGACGATGATTTTATGCTGCTCCTCCGCGGTTCGGTGTTCCCACACGTCCGAAGCTGCAGCAGCGAGCGATCTCTCTAACATCAGCCAAAGCTGAGAACAAAGAGAAATAGGTTTCATTTTTGCTGGGATTTATAGCTTTTTGCTGTCCGCAGGAGGACTCTGAGTGGTTCGGCGCATGCGCAGAACCCGTGCTCCCGGCTCCGCTTTGGTGACGTCATCACGCTGCTTCCGGGGCAAAGGTTCATGGGAAATGAAGTTGTTGTTGGCGCTGACTTTTAATATCTGCTTTTCAGAGCGCAGGTGACACAGTCTTTTGGAGAAATTACTGCATAGTAATTTCCTCATGAGGGCAGACCCTCAACAACAACTTTCAAACAAATAACCAAACAATTATTTGAAATAAATTTACATTAATTGATGATTTGCTTAAAACATTCAGAGCATCAAATAATCATCCTAAAATGAACTACTTTCATTTGAAAATACATATTTTCAGAAAAGGCACTTGAGCCTTCTCTCCCGCAGCAGTGGATTGTGGGTAATACACTTCACCCAAGTTCACATTGATGCGAACTTGGGCGAAGTGCGGATCAAGGGCGCATAAGGGGCGTGATCAACTTCCGCATTTGAGAATCAGGACACCACTCTCACCCCTGGCCAGGATTGGGCAATTGGAGGACACAAGTGTGGAAGTGCAAGTATTGGGATTAGGCTGATGTCTCTGGGCGACGCCATATTAGACACCATGTTTTCTTCTACAGGAGCCAGAAATGTTATTTTACACATTTACCTCTTCGCTTGTTGCTAGTGATGAAAGGGAGACTGATGTTCTTGTCATTTTGCTGGAGGTTAAGCTCCAAGGTATGACCCTAATGGCCTTCCGTTGCCAAGGTCTAACGCCTAATTCATACTTCTCAGTCAGCTATGAGAGGGAGAGACGTACACGCATTGACAGAGAAGTTTGATTTTCAGACTTCTCTGTCAGCTGGGGATTGTTGGAAATCAATTCCCCGCCATGACGACAGAGGGCATAGCGCTACTGAGGTGTCCTGCCACCATTACAGTCACATATCCAGTCCACGATAGTGTATCTACTAATGTGTTTACATAGATTTAATGTATTTCAGAGACTTTTTAACACGGACAAATTTGGCCCTCCTTCCCTTCCACCTCTTCATGCGATCAGCACCTCTAAACCCACGTTTCTTGTCTTTTCAGTCCACAAATAAAACGCTTGCTGCATATCTTTGTACTCAGTCAGTCATTGGTGAATAAACGTTCATATTTTCAGACTTTTTCCGTGATGCGTTCAGTCTTTTCTGTGTCTGCCACTAAATATCTCTTTATTTTTTGAAGTGAAAAAACTGTTGCTGTTGACGAATGATAACACAAAACAGCGTCCTGACCAATCACAAGCTTGCGGTCTCCATCTCTTTCGATGGATAGATAAAATTTGGGGCATGTTGCCTGTGTTCGTCCCGATGCAGACGGAGAATTATAAATTAGGCTTTACTCAAACACAAAAACACAGCTTGCTTGCAGTGATTTAGGTACGTACTGCCCCCTATCGTAAGGAAAACATGCACTGTCCCTTTAAAAGCTAATCCTCACATATCACATCATCACCTTAACATCATTGCATGGAATAAACTTTATGTGAGTTTTTTAAGTTTCTATTTTCTGGTTCATACATGCAGCCCCGCTTCAGACGGTAAAAAGTGAAGCAGTAATCTTGAGAGGAGAGAAACGAAAGTGACTGAGAAAGAACACATTTTTAAAAAGCATAAGAAGCTTAAAGCTTTTAATGTCTGAGATGTTTCCTTGTCAATTGGGGGATTAGTTTATGTGGTTTTGTCCTCCCTGCTGCTAAATGAACCGACCCATAGAGGACAGGAGACCAAAGGATTATCGAAGCCCAGGTGGATTTCTTAGGAGGAGGAGGACAACTTGTGGGGCCACTTTGGGTCACCTTGTGTGTTTTCATTTACATCTATAACCAAATCTGAC
>SSNQ01034574.1:102360-116135 GCA_006942095.1 Nothobranchius kuhntae
TCTACGAAAACCTGACTGGAAGCTATCATAGATGTCATGTTCATCAAGAGCAGCTGTGAGTTGTTTAGCCACAGTGTTGGGCAAGTTACTTCAAAACTGTAATGCATTATTTATCACTTGTTACCCTCATTTAAAGTAATTCATTACATTACAATATTACTGATTTTAAAATGTAAGGCATTACACTACTTTTGCATTACTTTAAGTTACTTTCACCAAAACAACTTCAATATGAATCTGGTAATGTGACGCTCAGTGAGCTCATGACATATATGTGGAAGGTGATGTGGTGCCTGAGCTAGGATTGCTGTTAAAAACAGTCAGATATAATAAGAGTGCTTTAAAATGATTGTTTATTGAATAAAAACAACAACAATCTGTACTCTCAGCACGCTGCCATCTTATATTAACTGAGCAGGGAGTAAGGTGGTGGGGGCTCCAAGCCTATATTTGCCTTGGTCCCCAAATGCCTTGATACGGCCCTGGATGTGGGACTGACTTCTGGGGTGATCTGATTCTATCACATGTATAAATATTAAATGCTTATATATTATTGCTTTTCACTGGTAAAAATGTGTATTGGGGATAAATCTACCTACTTTTTTCTTTTCAAGCACTTTGTTTTGTTCTCTTGATTTTATTTGAATAATGTCCTGCCCTTTCTCTCTCTAACCTTCCTGCATGCTGCATGTTTTCTCGGTCTTCCAGAAAAAACTGTTTTCTAGACTTCCTACTTTCTAACGATCAGCCAGAGGGATCTTCACATGCGCGGCGCTCCAGTAATGAGTTGAAATCACCGGGGTACAGATTATGAACTCAGCTGAGGCAAAGCACGTCAGAAAAGCACAAAATACCAGAGAATATGCGCTGATATGAACGATCGCAAGTGAATTATTTTGTTTTAGTGGAGCGATTTTGTGAATGTTGCAGCGGTCGCGTGCAGGACGCAACTGGAGTAGTTGAGCCGTTACCGCTGCGTCCTCTCTGCCCGCAAAGCTGAGTCCATAAATGACGTAATATATGCAGATACTGGATCTTTCTTCGGGTTTCCCGCAATTTGAATTTTTAAGGAACACATCTTGATTCTGGGTTTAAAAATACATTGTAATTACCGCGTTACTGACAATTGTACCGAGTAAATATTACCATTTTCTTTCCCTGTAATGCCTTACATTACCACATTACAGCAAAAAGCAATGCATTACAGTAATTAATTACTTTTGTACCGCATTACTCCCAACACTGTTTAGCAACAACCTTTTCCAAGATCTTGGAGATGAACAGATGTTTAGAAATTGGTCTGAAGCTGCTATGGAGAGAGGGGTCAAGTCTTGTTTTTTAAGAAGTGGGTGGATTACAGCATTCATAAAGTAAGCAGGGACCTGACCAGAGACCAGAGAAGCATTAATTATAGAGAGCACGCTGGGACCAATGGACTGAAAAGCACTTTTAAACAAGAGAAGAAAACATGTCGAGAAAACATAGGTCTTCGTAGAGTTACCTAGTTTGGTTAACTGTAGAGGTCTTTAAAAATCATCTAAAAACTCACCTTTTCATCCAGGCGTTCCCTCCCTAAATGTTTCAAAAAGATGGCTTTGTTTGGGTTCACACCTTCACATGATTTAATTTAATTTAATTTTCTACTTTATCACTGCTATTGTTTTTTGGATGTTTTTATTTGTTAGAGGTATTTGCCCTGATCTTTATCATGTTGTACAGCGCTTTGTGATTTATATCTGTGAAAGATGCTATATAAATAAACTTTTACTTACTTACTTAACTCAGGCAAAGAAACAGCAGTAAAGCTATCTAGGATGATGGGCCTGGTTGGAATCGGGCAAGGCAGCGATAAGGCTGAAGGAGAGATGCTAGATCTAACCTTATTGACTTTGTCCAAAGACAGAAAGTTCTCACAGTCTGTAACAGAGTGGATGGAGGCTGTAGGAGAGGCAGGAGAGACGATGCTGCTGATGGTGTTAAACAGCACCTTGGGGTTCCCTTTGCTCTGGGACATCAGGTTGGAAAAATAGGCAACCCTAGCGTCTCTAACTGTGGAGTTAAAGGATGTCAGAAGATCCTTTAGGTGCAGCAGACGGACGTGGAGATGGGTTTTCTTCCACAAACGCTCAATTTTTCTGCATTGGCGCTTCAGGCTGCGAAGGCTGTCATTAAACCAGGGAGTAGGGTTCACTGCAGGAACTGATCTGGTTCTGACAGGACAGATGTTGTCCAGAATGGAGAGGCAGTGCTCGTTAAACTGAGAAGTTAAGGAATCTGGGTCGTTATCAGAAGAACAGGGTGGACAAAAAAAGCAGCAGAAAAATTGCTAGCTGTGCTCTCATTAAGAAAACAAGAACTAACCATACGGCGAGCAGGAGGTGGGGACGCAGACATGGACAAGTTAAAGAAAATGCAATGGTGATCTGAAATATAAACGTCCTCAGGACAAACACTGTCAGCATTTAGACTCAGGGTAAAAACAAGGTCCAGAGTGTGCCCCCTGGTGTGTGTGGGGCCAGAAACATGCTGGGTAAAGTTGAAGGTGTCCATGAGGCTGGAGAAATTCATAGCAAAGTGGTCAGAGGGATCATCAACGTGGATGTTAAAATCACCAACAATCACCAATCTGGACAGCTTCACAGTGGAGGATAGAAAGTCACTAAACTCCTGAAGGAAAGAACTGTTTGGACCCGGTAGACGATCAACCACAGCACAGTAGAACGGGTCCTTACGCCCGACTTTAATCAGCTGCAGTTCAAAGGAAGCAAAGTGACCAGAGGTTGTAGAGCTACATGGAAGATGGTCTCTGAAAACAACAGCTAGGCCTCCACCACGACCAGAACCCTGGGGCTGGCTAAGAAAAGAATAACCACTCGGGCAGAGTTCAATCGAACCAGAATAATCAGATGTTTGCTGCCAAACTTCAGTCAGAAACAGAAAATCCAGGTATTTAGAGAGAATTTAGTCATTGAGCAGGAAGGACTTATTGTTAACAGAGCGGGAATTTAATAGAGCCATGCTGAGTGAGGTGGAGGAATCAGAAAGTACAGAAACAGCTGAAGTTAGTGGACGTAAATTAGCAGGGTTAGATCCACAGTGTTTATAAAAAACACTTATGGAGGGAACAGGAGGAGAAACCACTGAGGAATGAGGATAAACCGACCTTAAAAAACTTGGATGGAGAAACCGCGCCGCAACACGGGCTGGCGGGAATACGGAAGTGGCACTCAAGTTGCCAAACAATGGAAAAGAAGCTAGAAGATCACGCTAATGTTTACTAGATAAACCACGCTTTAAGAAAAGTCTTATTCTCACCTGGATTCCTGCTCGTTTACCTCTTTTCCTCCGACGTTTTCCCGGGACCAGATAAACATCGCTGGAGGCGCCCTGGTTGGAATTGTTGTTTGGCTCCTGGCCAGCGCGCCACTCAGGTAAGCAAACGGGGAGGTACGTCCTCAGTGCATCTTGGGCAATTGTGAACGAACGGATGGATAAAAGAGTCTGGCGATCATAGGAGATAGTAGCAGGGACACTACCAAAGAGGATCATAGGCAGCAGAGGACGAGGTCGCCCTCTACTGCCCGCACCTCCCCCCCCGATCACAATGTAGACTCCATTGAGGAAGAATAAAAATGCTATAAGTTGAGCACTTGAATTTCCTATTTGAGAGCAGAATTTCATATCAATAGACAAACTTTTTAATTTGAGAATAAGATTTTATATTATTGCTCTCAAAACTCGTAATGCTTGCACTCAAAATGTCTGCCCTCTTTCAAATATACTTGTTCTCCTTCAAATCTATGTTTCTGCGCTCAGATTTTAAACTTCTTACACTGGTATTGTCTTCTCATGTGAAAACTTTTTCTCTGCACGGATCAAAACTGCTCCCACAAGTCTGTTCCCTGCTCTCACTGATTTTTTCTGCTCGCTCTCAAAACTTGGAAGTATAATCTCCTTGCAACCACTCAGCCAATAGGAGAACTGTACGGAACTGGGCGGTGAAAAACGCTTGGGGTTCGCTCGATTTTAAAGCGGGTTATCCCATAGATATGAATATGTAGACGCCCAATTGGGCACTGGAACAGCTGTACCGCCATATTAGATGGGTCTCCTCACACTCCATAGTCAATGCAGAGCAGCAGTGACTGTAAGAGATGCAGATGCAGGGTGAGCAACTACGCCCGTTTCTGTGCATTTTTGGTTGGGTAAACACCTTCCTCAGTAGAAATGAATGCACCGGGGGCAAATGGAGACCTATCTATAATGGCGGCCGGCCACTACGGCGGCTCCAATAGACAGCGCCAGTCCACGAGGCGTCTACGTGCATATGTCTGTGGGTTATCGTGTGTGGCTTCAACAGTTAGCAACATCTGGTCTTCAGCTATCTGCTCCACGTTATGATCATCATGTGAACGTTGTCAGTGTCATGGTGTTGAAGCTGATGAAAACTAATGAATTATTTTGGCCAGACAGACTTTGTTGTGTTTGTGTCTTTGCTCATAAACCAGGCTTCACTATTTCTGGTGACATCATCCTTGTAGCCTGTCTTACAGGGATCTCTAGTGGTAACACATTGCAATAACTACTGATCATAACATCCTCTTTTCTTTGAGATGACTCTCAACCCTGGTTAACATTACAAGGTAACATATATATATGTATATATATATATATATATATATATATATATATATATATATATATATATATATATATATATATATATATATATATATATATATATATATATATATATATACATATATGTGTGTGTGTATATATACCGTAAATCCTCTAATATTAGCCTGTATTTAATTAACTGCCGGGTATCATATTTGGGCCGGTGTCGGAGTCGGCGGAGGTGAATAATGGCCGTTTTTTATTGTGGCCGGGTGGAATGTGGTAACAAGCAAGTACGGGGGGCGGTTGTGTCATCCGTCTCACTTTTGATTTGCCAGTGATAGACTGCAAGGGTAACTTTAATTGTGCAGAGACGAAGAGGAGGCGAAAATTTGATGTCAAGTTCAAAGAGAACGTGCTGATTATGCTGCAGAACACTCTGGGGAACAGTAGCAGGGGCTGTATGAACTAGTCACTAGTCGACTTCACCGCTCTATAGTGACTTTTTATGCCTGTCATCGACTAGTCGCTGTCACGTGATAATGACCGGCAAGATGCAGTCCACGGAAAAGACAGCCACCTGCTGTCAGCCGGTGACAAGCTCCTGCACATCGGGGGGGGAACGCGCTGTGCCAGAGCGTCGGTACTGACACCCGCCGTAAAACGGACATTTAACCAAATTGTGGCGTTTACCCTCTTGCAATTTAACCTTCCCCTCACCCCCATCCTAACCTTAACCAGCTTGCGCATGCAAAGCTCTGATTGTTGACGCGCTCCAGACATCTGCGTCCTGAGCACAGCCACAGTAACGTTATCAAATCAGGTGTCGGCACCTCAAAAATTAATTTAACACGCGATCGTTCATGTCGGCTCATTTCCTTTTATGTTTTCTGTCTTTTATTCTTTTATTTGTGCCTGATGCGTATCGCTGCTGTGGATCGGGGCGCATCACCTGTTTTGTCCTCGGTGACGCACCTAACTGATGTGGCCGGCAAGCACTCCGCTGTTTTTGCGGTCGGTAGATCTTTTAGAACTGCAGTTCAAAGGTAACTCATAAGGTGAATATATATGAACCCAGGTAGCAGTTTTTCTTTAGGATTGAGAGGAGATGCAGGAAGATAATAAACAGGCAGGACAGAAAAATAGTCAAATAAAAACAAGTTAGTTTTTGTACCTGGTGGTTGGAACAAACAGACACCATTGAAGGTAATCAGAAGCGAGGAACAGAAAATTAAATGATTCTTTCGATGTTTAGAGCAGCAGGAACTCTGAGAGGCTGCAGGCACATCAGTGAGTTTGCGGCGGCTGCGCAGGGGGAGGGGGGAGAGGGCTGAAGCAGGAACAGTAAAGATGCAAAAACCACCGTTGTTAAAATAAATGTGTGTTAACTTAGAAAATGTGGGCGCAATTTTAATTACTTCTCAACATTTTTCTCCTTTAGACTGCTGCACAAAAAAAAAGACTGCTGCTTGCGTGGGCCCCCTTGTGGCTGTGGGCCCCTGGGCCTGTGCCCAGTTTGCCCATATTATAATCCGGCCTTCCGTACCACTGAAAAAGCCTGATCACCCCGGGATCCCAGCTTTATTCTGAGAACCACCAGATGATTCTGAGTGCTGGATCCCAATAAATTGCATTTTTTTACATTAGTAAATCGTTTTACATATAGTTTTGCATTATTTTTGGTGATAAATATACTTTACGCAACAGAAAATCAGAGGAGCCACTTGGGAGCCGAAAGACCCGGCTCTTTTTGGTGAGCTGAGCCAAAAGAATCGGCTCTCTAAAAAGAGCCGTACTAATCCACAGATAGCGAAAATGAGTGCACCTGTTCCTGCCCAGTTCTATGTCGTCTTTCTATTGGCTGAGCGGTTGCTAGGAGATTATACTTCCAAGTTTTGAGAGAGAAGAGAAAAAATCCGTGAGAGCAGGGAACAGACTTGTGGGAGCAGTTTTGATCCGTGCAGAGAAAAGGTTTTCACGTGATATGACAATACCAGTGTAAGGAGGTTAAAATCTGAGCTCAGAAACAAAGATTTGAAGGAGAACAGACATTTTGAGTGCAAGCATTACAAGTTTTCAGAGCAATGATATAAAATCTTATTCTCGAATTAAAAAGTTGGTCTCTTGATATGAAATTCTGCTCTCAAATAGAAAATCCAATTGCTCAATTTGTGGCATTTTAAATCCTCCATATGCTAACCTGACAGCTCTATTAACGTCACATTATTATTGTTTATCATCCCACACCCACTGTGAACGTCTCTAACGTGCACTATTACTCTGTGCAGGTCAGAATCATGTTTCATTGCATACATTTTGACTTGACCTTTACTTTGAAATATATCAGCACACAACAGATGACGCTTTATCACACCTGAAACGTCACATTTTGGGCTTTTTCATCAACAACATAGACGACTGGTGGTACAGATATTTTATTATATAACATGTGAAGGTTAAACATGACCCTTATACAACCTTATCCTCTGAACCAGAGCCCGTTGAGGCAGCAGGAGAGTTTATACAATCATTTTTACACTTTTTCAGCTAAAAGATAAAAAAGTTTGGGTTAAAAACAATCATTGCTTTGAGCTCGTTGTATTTCCTTCACCACGGCTGAACTTCCTTCTCAGACACAAACTTCCCATGAGGCTCTGTGGCTCCAGGCGGCAGCAGGGCCAGGTAGACCGGCGTGACGGCGCCCTCATCTGGTGACTTTTCTGCTGCCTGACCGGCCATGTCAGTGCGTACCCATCCTGGACAGGCAGCATTCAGCAAGATCTGCATGAGGAGTGCAACAGTTAGACTTTAATGGACAGAAATGGATGTGTTATTAAAAATATAAAAGTAATGTAGCTGTAGTTCAGTCACCCCATCATTTGGTCTCTGCTGGGACAGACGACGAGCCAGAATCATGGATAGAACCTGATAACACACAGATTAAAAAAGCAGATTAAATCCATGTGTAGTCTATAGTTTCACCACAGGAGTAATGTGTTAACAGTCCTACCGTCAGACCCAGTTTAGACACTCCGTACGCCGTATCGGGCCACCCTCCCTGTTTGTGCTCGCCTTTCTGGGCCTGGTCGACGAATCGCTGCATCAATCCCACCAGCTCGTCCTCTGTGATGTCCTCACTACGGAAACGCTGCTGCAGCGCAGGACTGCACTTAGCCAAAGTACTGGAGCCAACGAAGCTGGAGATGTTCACCACACGACCTGGAAACACACACAGGGATGAAGCTGCAGGCCTGTTTGGACTCATCACAGAAGTTGTCTGATCTGTCCGTCAGCTCAGATTAATAAAGCCTAACAGAGCTGATCAGTTCTGCGTTCGTACCTCCAGCTTTGATCAGCGGCAGGAAGTGAGTCAGCATGTCTCTGGCAGCAAAGAAGTTTGTCTTGAGGGTCACCTCGGCTTGCACGGCAAACGGAGTCGTGTCTCCCACTAAAGAGTTCCTGTTACTTTTATCTCCTTTTTGCAATTTCAAGTTAAACATTCAAACTCACAATACGGATCAAGCTCCTCTCTTCTGTTTTACCTCCAAACGCGATCCCAGCGTTGTTGATGAGGACGTCCACCCCTCCATACTTCTCCTTAAAGAAGGCAGCGGAGCTGCTGATGCTGTTCAGGTCGCTGACGTCCAGCTGATGGAACAAGGCCTTCAGGCCCTCAGACGCCAGAGACTCCACCGCCGCCTGACCTCGCCCTCTGGAAGAGGAGGCAATAATGTGTGGGGCATAAAAAAGGGCACAGAAATGTTAGCAAAGAAATGAATAATGTAAACAAGGATGGGATCTTGGTGTCACACAATCACAGTTTTAGAATATAGGACATTTTTTACAGAATGTTCCAAATAACCGTTGATGAGACCACACGACACGCTAACTTTAAAACGCTCTACAACTGTCTAATCTTTTACAAACAAAGGCTTTCTACTCAAAATCTTTGTAACATGCAGACAAATTATAGATAAAATGTGATAATTATGAAGGAAACCATGGTGGTTAGTGGCTGGAAGCAGCGCGAGTTTTACTAACTTTACCTAAAAACCTTTAAAAATATAATAGATTAGATATGTTTGGGTATTTATGCCATCTCGGTTAGCTTGCTCTATTTCCCATGTTACTGTAAATAAATCAATGATGTTTGTAGGATTTTTTACCCCATTGTGTTTGAGTTGTTAAAAACTTTTATTTGAAACTAAAATCAGAAATCATTTTACTGAATAGCGGCTGGCTGGTAGCGAAGTCTGGCAGTACCATAGCTGGACCAGCAGGTGTCACCATTCTTCCCTACATGAGGAGGTTCTTCAGAAAGTTTAGGCTGGATTTGTTGCTCATCTGTTCTGACGGAATCAAACCGTCACAGACATCCTAACTTCGACACGACGCTAGTGCACCCACTTGTCTCTGGCTGTGAGGTAAACGTCGCCTTGGAACTGCTGGCAGAGCGCTCTGACGATGGCCAGACCAATGCCCTTGTTGCTTCCCGTTACCACGGCAACCCTGGTGGACATCTCTGCAGAGGATGACATGTTGGATACACACTGAACAGCAGCAGAATAAACCTTTTATATAAACAAACTGAGTACTGAGAGGTGTGGGACTACTTCTGCTGAGTTCATTTAAAGGACATAAATTCAGAGTTTTGTTCAAATAAAACCAGAAATTAATACAATAATTAAAAAGGTTAAATTATCAGCAATCAAAGGGACTGCTGTGCGTTTTACTGGGTTTATGTAGGACTGCTTTTGCTGAAAAGGCACAGCCAGCATGGAAAAACATTTCAGCTTAATTTAGGACATTATTTACTAAGTTAGAAATAACTTCTTAGATCAGAGTTTGACGTGATCATGTTTTATATTGTTTGCATTTGAAACTTTTGACGCAGGTGCTGCAGTCAGAATCACCATTTCTTGGTAATTTATCGCTGAAAATTCCAGGTTAAAAAGTAATAAAGATGCTTCTTTGTCGTACAGGAAAACTGCGGGTCATCGGAAACAAACACCAACTAAGCGGAAGCAGAAACCCACTAAAAACATTAACCCGCATCCATGACTATGGGTTACATCTGTAGCCTAAACGCTGCTGCTGAAAGATTTAATCAGGTCGAATAGACATTTTGAGACACAGCAGAGATTAAAAGTGAGCTAAAGTGAGCTATCAGCAAACAAAATGAGAATAGATATGTGTAAAGTCAACTTTGTTTACAATGAAACAGCTTTTAATATTAGAAGAGGTGAGATTGAGACTTAACTCTTCCTGCTGCTGCTCTTCCCGAGTGAAGCGGTTCGGAGCAAGAAAACGACTTCAGAGAAAACGAGGAAACATGCGCATTTCAGATCTGCGCAGCTACCCGGAAATGTAGATCTGAAGACATGGGCCCAATCTCAATACTTGCACTGCGCCCTGCGGTTAAAGTGCACTTGGAGAAAGTGCGCAGTAGGGTTCGAGTGTAGCACACAAGTGTGCAAACAATTAATTTTTTTTAAAACAAGCTTCATTTGTTTTTTGTCACAAATACAGAATCAAACTAACAAACAAACATACATCAAATATACACACGAACAGAAATCAGCTCATTAACCGATAAGAGGCACATAACAGATAATACAACCTTCCAAAAGGCACGTTATGCCGTTTTTTCTTTTCTTTTTTCTTTTTTTTTTTTTGTTATACAGGGTCAATTAGAAATAAACATTGAAAATTCATTAAAATGAGTTCTGCCTTCTTATTTACAATTAACTTAATGGTGTTTACATATGAGTGGAAGTCATTTAAGAAAACGCTGAAGTTAGGGAGAGATTTGGAGACCCTCGCTTTATGTATATGAAATTTCCCTAAAAGAAGCATTAGATTAATTATAAAACTTAACATTTTATCATTACATTCAAACTTGGCAATGACATCCTTAGATCTGATTTGGATAGTGTGTTTGGATTTAATCTTAATAAAAAATTTCCATATCTTTCCAAAATCCAGATGAGAGAGGACAATTATAAAATAAGTGTATAACAGTCTCTGAACCAGTATGACAAAAGGTAAATTTTTCATCCAGATCTTTGAACAATGATAATTTTTTACTACATGGATAAATATTGTGTAAAAATTTGAAATTAAGTTCCCTTATCTTGTTTGAAATACAGTATTGAAAGTGAACCATCCATGCTTTTTTCCAATTTATTAGAACTGTGTGTTCCAGAAAAACTTTCCTTTGGGTGCCACCATACTAGAACAACATAAAACCTTCCTTATATATTGATTTGAACATTTCTTGTCTAATAAATCAATATCCTCAACCTTTAGAGAAGGTATCTGCAAACTAAATCTCTGATAAACAGAGTGTGCTCTCATTGACTCAACTATGCCTGAAGAAATGGCTCTCATGACCGAGGCAAATTCTCTGTATTTCACTGGAAAATCCTTAGTTTTCAAAAAGTTTTCATAGCTATAAAGGCTTCTGTTATCATCAAATAAATCTGCAGCAAAAATAATGCCCTTTTCAACCCAATTTATTTTGTATAAGCTTTTGTTGTTTAATATTACCATTATTCCATAATATTTCTTTGTGTGGGGAGAAATTATGTGTGTGGCATAATTTCCATACAAAGTAAAGCCTGCTGGTAAAACATTGAAAGTTTCACTGGTAATATAGAAATAATAAAGTTGCAACGTAACAGAAAATTTAAACCCCCTACCATTTTAAATATGTTATGCGGAATAAAATTCCATAAAGATTCTGGCATTTCTAGACATTTTTTAACCCATTTGACTTTAAAAGTGTTGTTTAAGTGGAAACATTTTAAGAGTTCTAAGCCTCCCCTTGCTCTTTCCAGATAGAGTATGTCTTTTTTTAGATGATGATAACTGTTCTTCCAGACAAAGTTTACAAATGAACTGTTAATTTCTTTACAAGTTGCATCATTACATAAAGCGAGAGAGCGGGATATACTAACCTTGATATGCCTTCCGCTTTTGTTAACAACACCCTGTCAAAAATAGAGAGGTCCCTTTGCAGCCACATATTAAGAATCAAATGAGTTTTTTTTTATCCTTGATTGCAGATTTAATGTTTACCTCATCATTTTGTCTTTTATTATGTGAATTCCTAAATATCAAACAGTTTGTTTGATGGGAATATTTGTTGGATACATTATGGATACATTATTTATGATTTTAAACGAAAGCTTCATCCAGCCCATTTTTCCCTGGCAACAGACTACGGCTAACCTCCTACACTCGCTTGCAAATCCAACTCCCAACTCGCCACAAGGCGTGGCCGAGACTCTCGATGCTTTTATAACTTTGACACAGAGCTGCTACGTAGTACTCTACTGGTTTACGTAGTATCTTACTCTTTAGCCATTGGCTAAAATGTATTCAAAATGAGTCAAATTCTATGTTTTAAGCTGAAGGTGGAGCTATACTGTGGTATTTAGGCAGAATTTTTAATTTTTAAAGAAAATGCACCAAAATGCTAAAATAATGAATACACACATTTAAAACACTATTAGACACTCATTTATACAGTTCATCAGCAAAAAAAAAGTTAATTTAGACGTTACTTGCTCTTTAAATCTTTATAAAACATTTCAATAACACTAATAAACAACTCCAAAACCTAAAATTTGAAGTGCTTGTAAAATGAAGGTGTGTTCGATCGAATCAAATGCAAGGAAAATCATCAAAGCATTGGAGTTTATAAAAATTGAATAATCGATTAGATCCAACACTAGTCTAATATTAGAGCTAATGTGACATTTGGGAAGAAATTCGTTCTGGTTTTCACTTATTATCTCACCTAAATCCTGTTTTAGTCTTTTCGCATACACCAAAGATAAAATTTTGTAATCAATATTTAAAAGCGAGATAGGTCTCCAATTTTCTATTTTTAAAGGATCTTTGTCTGTCTTAGGAGCAGAGTTATAAGACCTTGTTTCATAGTTGTTGTCATTTCTTGCCAACTTATACATTCTTTGAACATCAGAAAAAGGTGATTACCAATTAATTCCCAAAAACAAAGATAGAATTCTACTGAGAGTCCGTCGCTTCTAGGTGACTTTCCTAACTTCATTGAACGCACAGCATCTGTAATTTCTGAAAATAAAAGCTCAGCATCACAAGAGTCTTTAAAGGCCTCCGATATCAGAGGTGTAAACATCCTAATATGATTTAAAAATCTGTCACAATTGGTCTGATTAATTTTTGTAGAATACAAATCACTGTAAAATGAGGTAGTATAACTGACGATCATAACAGGGTCTGAGTTTATTATATCATTAATATTAAGAGCCACAATGTTTTTTCTTTTCCTGTTTCTTTTTTCTAGAGCAAAAAAGTAACTAGTTTTTCTCTCCTTTCTCTAACCATTTAGCTCTAGACCTTATGAATGCACCTCTAGCTAAATTGACATACATTTTATCAAGTTCATCTTTTAGATTGGACAGAATTTTTAATTCACTTTCAGACAAGTCTTGCTTAGATATTAGGGGCTCTAATTTAACAATAAAATTTTGCATTTTATTTGTGCTCTGTTTCTTTATTTCTTTACAACGTTTTATTGCTGTTTCTCAAACCTTATATTTGAAAAACTCCCACTTTTGAATTGAATCCATCTCTCTTTCCTTAAAAATTTTCTCAACCAAAAATGAAACACTTTCCTTCAATGTTCTATCATCCAAAAGGCCATTGTTAAATTTCCAATAGCCTCTAATACTTGGTTGTTCTTTAACTCCTTTTAATCTAAGACTTATTAATTTATGTTCAGATAATGGGGCATGAGAGTGAGAAGCATCTGTGACATATTGTAATCCATGTGTAGACATTAACCATAAATCTATTCGTGACTGGGAACTCCTGCTAGAATTGGACCATGTATATTGTGTAGTGTCAGGGTTCATATATCTCCACACATCTGTGAGATGGTAATTTGCGCTCAAAAATTCAGTAGGTTTGAAACTTATTGATGTAAACCTTGGAGGAAGCCGGTCCACAGTATCATCTGAAACACCATTAAAGTCACCACCAATAATTAAAATGGGGTTGTTGTATTTTGCTTTCAAAAAATCCAACTTTAAAGAAAATTCCTGAAAAACAGTTCTTGCCTGAGATGAATTATTTGGGCCATAAACATTCCCAAAAATAAAATGTTG
>SSNQ01034574.1:123427-161417 GCA_006942095.1 Nothobranchius kuhntae
CCTAACTAGCGGCTGACGCACATTTTACGCATTTGGAGAGGTGGGCTGGATGCTGTGCGTTTACTGGAAGATGGTCCACTTAACGCACGGGTGTAGACTACATATTAATGACAAATGAATGAAAATTAAATTGTGAGTTTTTACTTCATATTTTATAAATAAAAATGATGGGGGAACACATTTATGACGTCTTTTTAAACTAAATTTTCTAGCGCGACCTGCCTGCTTCACTTAAGTCCCTGCTTATTAAGGTCCGTCCAGAATTACCGTGGGAAACGGGTAATAATGGCTCTTTGATGGGAATAGGTAGCCGACCCCTGGATAAGATCTGAGCTGGTAAAACAAAAATCCTCATCAGCAGGCGTTTTTGAAAGTGGGGGGGACACAGCTACCAATCACATATTTTGCCGGGGACATGTCCCCGGCGTCCCCGGTTAAAATGACGCCTATGTCCTTGATGATACCTGAAACAACATTAAACCAAAGAACGGTTCAAAGCGAAAATGGCTATTTTGTTGCTAATTTGCAGGAAATACAGTATCTAGAAGAAAGTAGCTAAGGGTCCTCAGAAATGTAGCTAGGTTTGTCACTAGGCGTTAGGAACAGCGACGAAGTTGCTGAGTTGGCACTGCCTCTCTCTCTGCTGCTAAAGCTACGGATAGTAAATGCTACGGGCTATGCCTGAGCATGAACACGCATGAAGCAGCCTGCTCGACCCGAGCAGCTCTCTTTTTCTGTGATTTTACAGAAAAACAGGCAATCACAGTAAAAATCCCAGGGCTCATTCTACAGGACCAGGGCATTGCAGGAGAATGTATGAAGAAGAAATTTATTATTTCTATACATGTTTTGGCTGTCAAGCTTCCATAATGTCCCTTTAAAGAGGACTTCTCCAAAGAGAATAGGGAAGCTTGGATCAAGCTGTGGCCCAAGGTGCTGGAGGCTCGAAACAACGGCAGAAGAGCATTCCTGAAAGACCAGTTTGCTATAATAGATGGCAAAAGAATCGACCCATAAGGTACATGCAGAAATAATAAAAGTGGAATGGCATATGTAAATCTGGAGGTAGGTAAAAAGTTCTGGTTCCTAATTTTAAAAATAAATAAAATAATTAAAAAAGTTTTCTTTTTCACATTGACATACTGTATTTACAAGATAAGTAGGACTTTATGCTTACTCCTGCTAGAAACAGTTCTTCAATTTTCTAGAGAATAAGAGTAGAAGGAAAAAGCTTAATTTGTTCTTGTGTTGTGTTTTCTTGATCTGTTTTACCTTTAAATGCCTGTTCAAATAAGTTCTTTAAATGTTCGAGGCTTAAAAAACAAAGTGAAAAGCAAGGCCATTTTTTTTTTATTTTGCATAGAAATTAAGGCAAACATTTTGTTTTTACAACAGACACATTCCAGTAGTGATGATGAAACTTTCTGGAAACATCAATGGGGAGATGGTATTCTTTTTTCACATGGTACTGCTCACTTGGCGGGAGTAATGCTTTTATATAATAATTTTGCTGGCAACGTTATTGATCATAAAAGAGATGAAAAGGGACATTGGCTCATGGTAATAGTAGAGTTTTGTGAACAAAAGCTCCTTCTTATCAATGTATATGGGTACAATAATAGGTCTCTAAATAGAAACATGATGACAAATTTCAGTAAATTAATTAAACAGTGGAGAACTAGATATAGCACTGATCAGGTTATAACAGGAGGTGATTTCAATTTGGCACCTAACTCATGGCTGGATAGGCAACCACCGAGAGGGAATAAACCGGAATATGACAGTATTCTTTGTGATTTTAGTATGTCAACTGATTTGCTTTATTACTGGGGGATGACTAACCCAAACATGAAAAAATATACTTGGTTCAGTCCAACAAACAACAGATTATTTAGTGTTTCCCCACTAAAAACAACCCACCACGAAGACCACAATGACCCATCCTCAGCCGAGTCAGTAGCACAGAGTCCCTCCTCCAAAAACCAAGAGCCACCCATGTCCTCCCACCATTCTGTGCAACTCACACAACACCCTGCCCACCATCCCGAGGCCTGCCACAGCTTCATGGACCTCCCTGCCTATTGCAGAACAATACTCAGGGGATCCCATGTCGACCTCCAACCCCACTGCACCACTCTTAAGCGCCGCCTTGGCCACTGAGTCCACCTGCTCGTTGCCCACCACCCCCACATGTGCGGAGAGACCCAAACGAAACAAACCTCACCATGGCAGCCTCAGCGTGAGTGGCCGATTATAAGCAGAAATAAAAATTTAAAAAATGTTTTTTCCAGTGAACTGCTCCTTTAAGGGGTTCAGAAAGAATGGTGTGTTGATCAGCCTGATCAGATTAGTTACCGCTAAAGTCTGATCAAGTCAGCTGATCAAAGTTAGCTCAGTATGAATCCATAAAATATTACCTGACTAGATTATTGTAAATACAATAAAACACTAATAATAAAACATCTGATTTTGGTTTGTGACCTGACCCAAATCGGAACAGCTTATATTGAGAAATTACACTAAAATAACCCGATTCAGACTAAAACTTAGTTTATAAACTCAGGTTTGTATTTAAATGCTGAGTCTTAATCCTGCCCCACCTTGCTCTCCTCTGCCTTCATAGCTGATTTGCAGAAGCTCTGCTCTAACAATGCCTTTATATTTACACAGGTGAGTCATGCACACAAAAGCAAGTTGTTCAGGTTTGCGGTCAAGGTGTGCTCAGACTAAGGCAACACTTACTCGGTGCACTGAAAACAAGATAATTTCTCTAACCTTTGTTTCTGTCTTAATAACTCAGACATCTGGAACACCAAATTTATCTTTATTATTTACATATTTTTGCGTTTCTTCTGCCTCCCCTTTAATCTATCTCTGCACAAATTAATCCAGTTTGCGGGAACGTCTTTGCTCCTATGTGTCTATGAATCACCTGCATGCCACTGAACATATTTTCTGCTTTTTCATTGATTGTTGGAGGGAAAACGATCATCAAGAACAAGATATTTTCAGGCATGATGATAATGTAATCTAACATAGAAAATAAGTATTTTATTGTAGAAAAATCACTAGAACTGTTATTTTCATCTCATCAAAGTCAGTTTATTTTATTTTACAAAGTAAAACTGAGGGATAATGGTTTTAACCAGAGAAGGCAACATAATAAGGAGTCAATAGATGCCAAAAACCATATCTTAGTGTTCACCAGTAACTAAACCATCCTGTAAAACACGACCTTCACTCAACATCTCTGTAATGATGATTTATTTGTGGAAAACCTCATTCCACATGAAAGTTTTAGTGAATGATAAAAAAGGAGACTCTTGTAACTTCTTCACCACGGCTGAACTTCCTTCTCAGACACAAACTTTCCGTGAGGTTCTGTGGCTCCAGGCGGCAGCAGGGCCAGGTAGACGGGCGTTTCGGCACCCTCGTCGGGTGATTTGGGGGCTTTTGGGCCGGCCATGTCCGTGCGCACCCACCCTGGACAGCAGGCATTCAGCAAGATCTGAGAGACGAGTCAGAAACCATCAGATTTGTAACGAGATGTTACCTGAACACGAATCCAGAAAAGTACGTAAAAAACCACTTTGATATTGTTCTTCACTTACCCCATCGTTCGGTCTCTCTTTAGACAAACGGCGAGCCAGAATCATGGACAAAGTCTGTGGAAACAGTCATTAGTTGATGAACCATTTCCCATGGTTACTCAGACAATTAAGTTCTGGAATCAGTGTAGACGGTCTTTAGGTCTCACTGAATTGTCTTTTGCGGCGTTTCTGATAAGGAACCATATGTTTATCCCATGTGTGTCTGATGGGGCCTGTAGTGGGTGGGCTAATAGAGGCGTCTGAAAGCTCTGCTCCCGGAGGTAGCGAGACGGGCAGAAGGAACAGCAAGATAGGGGGAGGAAGATGATCTGACGGAACGGGAGGGGGAAATACTTATAAGGTCTGAAATATATGGAGGAGAGAGGTTGTGGATGGCTTTGAAGGTATGGAGGAGAATCATGAAGATGGACCTGAATTTAACTGGAAGCCAGTGAAGCTGCTGGAGAACCGGGGTGATGTGGTAAAAGGAAGGTGTTCTGGTGATAATACAGGCTGCTGAGTTCTGGACCAGTTGAAGTTTATGAAGGAGTTTGTAGGGGAGACCAAAAAGAAGTGAACTGCAGTAATCAAGACAGGAGGTGACGAGACTGTGGACAATAATGGCGGCAGTGTGAGGGGTAAGAGAGGGGCGGAGACGGTTTACAGATCGAAGATGGAAATAGGCTGACCGAGCTATGTTATTGATGTGAGCATGAAAAGAAAGTGAGCTGTCGAGGATGACACCCAGACTCTTAATCCTACCGTTAGACCCAGTTTAGACACTCCGTACGCCGTATCGGGCCATCCTCCCTCTTTATGTTCGCCTTTCTGGGCCTCGTTAACGAATCGCTCCATCAATCCCACCAGCTCGCCCTCTGTGATGTCCTCGCTGCGGAAACGCTGCTGCAGCGCAGGACTGCACTGGGACAACGCTCTGCAGCTGACAAAGCTGGAGACGTTTACCACACGACCTGGAAGCACACAGAGGACGTCCAAAGCTTCTGATGGCTCACAGAAATTACGTTCTGATCAGATGAAATAAACATTTCTCTCTTCTTCTGCACTTTTCAGTGTGCTAAAGTTTTATTTTAGCAGCCCATCTTCATTACCTCTCATCCACCTGTTGAGTTAGTTTTAAAGTGGCCTCGACCAGTATGTCTTTACTGCAGTCCCTGCACCAAGGCCCTCTCAGATAAGTGTTTTTGTGTTTTTAGCTCTGACCTGTGACCCAGAGAGGCTGAATCAATCAGTGCTGTGTTCAAACATTAATAGGAAACTAAAAAAAAGAATAGATCTTTATGCCTTTTACCACCAGAAGTCTGTGACAAAGAACATTTGTTCCAATTTCTTTGGTTGAAAGCAGAAACGAAGTGAAAGAAAACAGTCTGAGAGGCTTAGAATTATATTTTCACACTGAAGAGGCTGTGACGCCTCAAAAGGCATTTATGTCATTTATATTTTATGTTTCATTTAGTTATTCATTTATATGTTTTTAAGTTAAAAAGAACAGTGAATAGGTTAAAAATGTTAAATGAGAAGATTTTATTTTGAAGGTGAACTTACTAATAACCTCACTTCCTGCTGGGTTACCTGTATTGGTTAATTTCCTGTTTACTTCCTCTTCCTGGCTGCTCTGAGAGTGAGAGTGGCATGCGGTCATGCTCTGAGGCTTATCCACAGCCATCCACTTGAGAATATTGTTCAGGCAACGCCTTTTCACCGCTTGTCAAATGAAGGTCCTAAGAGTAAAAGGTCAACTCTACTCTGACTCCTGTATTATTTGACAAAGGTTTAGCTTGGTGTTTACTCAGAGTTGCTACACTCTGCAACAGGACACTACAGAGGCCTTAACCCGGCTATTAATGGACAACTTAGCTTATCTCAGAAGAGAGCAAAATCTCTACAGATGAAGTAGATAAATAATAACATTAAAGTTAAATGTAGTAGGAAACAGCTAAATAACTCATAAACATGAGATTTCATGCTGTTATCTCTAGCATTTTATAGTTTTCTTTACATACGCAGAGCCTTGCAGTTTGATCAGATCTATTTACATTCAGGAATGACGGCACGCTGAGTTTGAGACATTTTGTGTTTTAGTTGTTCAGCAGCAGCCGTTGAATCTGATCCCGTTCTGCGTTCGTACCTCCAGCTTTGATCAGCGGCAGGAAGTGAGTCAGCATGTCTCTGGTGGCGAAGAAGTTTGTCTCGAGGGTCACCTTGGCCTGGATGGCGAACGGCGTTGTGTCTGCCACTACAGAGAGAGTTAATTAGCAGCTCAAGCTGTAGAATAGTCTGTTTATTCAACCAAGTCCAGAGAAACAGAAGGTACCAGAGGCAGGAGAACTGCTTCTGCTTCTGGATTTGTGCAGATACCTTTAAATGCGATCCCAGCGTTGTTGATGAGGACGTCCACCCCTCCGTACTTCTCCTTAAAGAAGGCAGCGGAGCTGGTGATGCTGTTCAGGTCATTGATGTCCAGCTGATGGAACAAGGCCTTCAGGCCCTCAGACGCCAGAGACTCCACCGCCGCCTGACCTCTCCCCCTGGAAAACACCTGGATTATTTATTTTTATGACGGGGTTTGACTTTTTGATACCAGAGTTGCACATTGGTGTTTTTTGTCAGTGCTTGTCAAACCAGATTTAACTCAAAGTGACGATAAATGCCGGGTGTTTGCAGGTGGGACAACCGTGTTAATCTGAATTACATGGCAGCCCTTGAATGGCGTCCATCAACAATGAATGATTATTACAGGTACTAATTCAACATATGACGCTCAGTTGTTTTGTGTGTGTGTGTGTGTGTGTGTGTGTGTGTGTGTGTACAACTTGCTATAGCATGCAGACGGCTGGTCTTAGAGGTACGCACACATCTCTGGCTGTCAGGTAGACATCACCCTTGTACTGCTTGCAGAGCGCTCTGACAATGGCGAACCCAATGCCTTTGTTGCCTCCGGTCACCACGGCAACCTTGGTAGACATATCTGCACAAAAGGTGACATCAGAGGATGAACCTAAACTCAGCAAACGCTTAACACAGGGATGTGGAAACGTCGGCTGTTTTATTTTGTTATAAAATGTATACATGTATTATTGTTCATTTTTACCCTTTGGGACATAAAGAGTTCCGCATGTTTTTGTTTATATTTTTATGGCATTTCTGAGCATGGCAGCAGATCGTCTGGGGATCACGTGACTGCATTCCTCCAGAAAAGTGACTGGTTCCTGCTCTTTGTCAGCAGTGGATCACTGATCTGATCTTTTACACACTTCTGTGCCTTTTTAAAAACTTTGAATCTGTCACAAGCATCAAATTCAGGTTAATCCTTTTTACTTTCATCTTGGATTCAAAACAACTTCAAAGTAAAGCAGGCTTCCATTCTACGGCTGCTACTTTCATGTTGGACAACGCTGACTGCAGTAAGTCGGTTAGAGTCGTGATTAAATGTGAATGTTGAAAAACCAAACAGCCTGCTAATCAGGAGCAAGGCAACAAGAAGAGGGTTTCCTACTTTAATCGGGCGTCGTAGCGCTGACTGGAGCAGGAGAAATCCAGGAAAACAACACAAGGGGCGGAGAGCAAAACGTACTGCGCATGTCCGGAAATACACAGTGGTCACGTGAGCGGCTGGGTCTCACATGGAGCGGAAGTATAATATTTTGTCTTGTTTTTCTACTTGTAGCTACTGTCGCTACTCCTAGCTGGCTGTAACTTTCCGTCGCGTGCAGGAGATTCTTAGCAACACATTTGCCCGCGGATGTTTGGTCTTTTATATTTGTTCCATTTACCCGCGTTTAATCCACGAATCAAGTCAAAAATAATAGTTTAACGGACTTTAAAATCCACGTCTACGCTAACTGAGGAGGCGGGTTTCATGGTTAGCTGCGCTTTCGGCAGATTAGGATGAAAGGGGGCTAAAATAAATCAAATCAGAATATGAGATGATCTGGGCTCTGTGACACGGAGCTTTATCCTGCTTGAAGTAGCTTTCAGCGGTTGGGTCCACCTGGTCATAAAGGCATGGACATGGTCAGCAGCAATACTCGGGTAGGCTGTGGGGTTTGAAAAAGACTCAGATGGGACATGAACACCTCTCACATCATCACACCACCACCACCATGCTGGGGCCTTGATGTTGGTGACGCCGTCTCTTTCCAGTCTGCCGATTCTCCTGTTTCTGACGCTATTCTGTAAATGTTAGAGATGGTCGTGGGAAAAATCCCAGTGGATTAGTTTCTGAGATACTCAGACCAGCCGGTCTGTCACTAACAAACCTATATTTATCTATATAACAAACATGCCATGTTCAACGTTTCTTACGTTTCCTTTTCCTCCAATCGGTTGTTCAGTTTGATCTTTATGTTGAGGATGGAGGATTAATGTTTTAGTAGTGATATTATTTGTGGAAGTAAGAGAGCGGTTTATTTTTTGTGTACAATGCTATTATGTACTTTTTGTTATTTATTTTGTCTTAGTTAAAGGGGGTAGGTCATATAAGATTTTTTCTTCTTCCTCCCCCTATTTCACTCGAATGCTTATATTCTGATTTGAAGTTTGTATATTTAAACTTTGAGTGAAATAAATTATTGAATTCAATTGAATCTTCACCAGCTGCCTGCTGTCGCGTGATTGGCTTATTTAGATAGTGCTGACTCAGAATCTGGGCAATGCATCATCCCTCAGTTACAGTTTTTAATAAAAACACGCTGACATCATAATTTTGCAGTACTGCAGGAGTTGCAAGTACCTCTGGAGGTTCAAAATAAAATAGGTTGTATCATTTGAAAAGTTTAGATTAAAATTGCAATCATGAAGTATTAGGAGGAATAATTTCACTTGAAATAACTCATTTAATAAACTCACCGCGGGTCCTTTTGGAGGTCATGGGAGGTCATAGCCGAAGAGTCGGACGAGCTGCGAGAAAGCGGCGGCAGAAACAAGAAAACATGCATTCAGGTAGGCAGAAGCTGGCCTGCAGCATACGGATCCATCAGACACAACAAACACTTGTCTCTGTGTGTCGTCAGTGTCACTGAGTCCCCAGCAGCAGTACGTGAGGCTGATAAAGTTCCTCTACCAGCGAGGGTTCCCCTCCTCTACGCTGCAGCCGACCCTCTTCTCTGGTACGAAGCCAGAATTCTGGTTTCTTAGAGTCAGTAACAACTTCTCTTTAGATTTTTGATGAATCGGTACCCTCAGAAATGCCGATGTGAATGTAACCATGGTCATGAATGAAGATGCTGGTGTTTGTTCTCACTCAGACACAGGCAGAGGGCTGAAGACTCTCCGAACTATTCAGGTCATTTTTATAATATTCTATCAGCGTAAACAGCAGCTTCGAACCTGGATGTGTGCTTCTGTATTTTAACTTTTCAGAGTTTTTTCTCCCATCAGCCTGGTGAGATGATAATTTCTCTACCAGAATCTTGTCTCATCACAACATCGACTGTTCTGGACAGCTACCTGGGCCCGTACATCAAGAGGTAGCTACCTTGTCTTTGTAATGATTTCCGTTTTACTGTTGGGGTCGATTAGCTTCTCTTCTTCTGTGCAGCTGGAGTCGTCGTCTCTCACCTCTCCTGGTGCTCTGCGTCTTCCTGGTGTGTGAGCGGCACAGAGGAGAGGCCTCTGATTGGTTCCCCTACATCGATGTGCTACCCAGCACCTACACCTGCCCTGCATATTTCTCAGATGATGTCATAGATGTGCTGCCAGCTGATGTGCGGAGGCGGGCGATGGACCAGAGGGAGGCGGTGCGTCAGCTGCACTCGTCCAATGAGGACTTTTTCAGGTGCGATCAGCAGGAAATGTCAACCAGGAGCTTATTTTTTAAAGAAGCGGTTGATTGGTTCTTAGTCGAGCACATCACCATGGTAACCGATGCTGAAAACCTTGAGTCTAGGTGGTAAATTGCATTTTATTTTGTTTGAACTGGTTCAGGTCCCTGCAGCCAGCTCTGAGCCAGCCCACAGATGTTCTGACCTACGAGGCTCTGAGGTGCTTACACACACCCACGTCGGTCAGTTACAGCTTGTTTGGAGTTCAGTGATGAAACTTTTCCCATCCTCTCGTAGGTGGGCATGGTGTAGTGTGAACACCCGCTCCGTCTTCATGTCCCGCCCACCTAACCACTTCCTGTCCGGACAGGACAACTATGCTTTGGCTCCATTTCTGGACCTCCTGAACCACCGCCCTGATGTGCAGGTCAACTCCAGACCTGTTTGTATTTTTTTGTTTGGTTCAGTTTCATCTGACTGAATGATCTGAAAACAAGCTCCACTAAATGTTTTCCGCCAGGTAAAAGCAAGCTTCAACAATCAGAGCAGATGCTATGAAGTCAGAAGTGTTGATGGGACGAAGCGCTACCAGCAGGTGTTCATAAACTACGGTTCCCATGACAACCAGCAACTGTTGTTAGAGTACGGTTTTGTTACCATGGACAATCCTCACAGCGTTGTCTATGTGGAAAAAGGTAAAGAGAAGGAAGCCTGTTCCTCTACAGCACACCTGGACTTTACATGGGTTCATGTGTGATCACTTTAAAGTAAACCATGTGATAAAAGCCTGCTCAGATACTGCATGTTACAAAATAAAACCTCTGAAAGATCAGTGTGTAATAACGTGACGACCTGCGGTTCTCCAGATCTCCTCTGTGGTGTGCTGAAAGGTGATAAAAGTTTGGATCAGAAGATGAAGTTCCTCAGAGAGCACAATTTCCTCCAGTAAGTTTTGCTTCTGAAAACCATTATTTGTCCATTTTCACAATGCGACTCACAAAATTTAAACTTAGGACCTAAATCATACAGACATTTATAATAAACACATGAGATTCATTTCACATCTTTTTAAAGCTTTTTCTGTTTAATTCAGCCTAACTCAATACTACATTTCTAATAATGGTAGAATAGAATAGACTATTGATCCCACAGTGGGGAAATGCACTTGTTACAGCAGTACAAACACTTAAGAGAATAATTTGAAGAAAAATAACAATGGGTACATGTATATACACACATAGGCAGTAAGCTAGTGTTTTAACCTTCAACCAATAAAACCACAAATAAAAAATGAAAAACTCAGGTTCCAGAACTATTCAGCGTACCGTAAAGGACACAGACATTCTCTGTAAATCTGGTATTGCAGACATACTGAGTATTGCATTGGTGTTATTGTGTACCAGGTTAATGCCAGTACCAGTTAAACTGAGGAGTTATACACTCTTACTGCAGAGGAGAGGAAAGACCTATGGTAGCGTTCTGTTTTACATCTGTGATGTCTCAGTCTGCCTCTGAAGGAGCTGTCCATGGTCTCCACAGTGGAATGCAGTGGGTAGGAGGGGTTTTAAAGATGGAGGTCATCTTCCCCAGCATCCTCCTTTCACACGTCTCCTCAACTGAATCCAGTGGGCAGCTCAGAATCGAGCTAGCTTTGTGAACTAGCTTGTTCAGTCTCTTCCTGTCTCGGTCAGAGCTGCCTGCACCCAACAGACCACAGCAGAGTAGATAACAGAGCCAACAACACAGTGATTAAAGGATTTTAGCAGCTGGGAATTAACTCTGAAGGACCTCAGCCTCCTCAGGAGGAGGCTTTGGCCTTCTTATTCAGAGCATCTGTGTTGTTGGACCAGTTCAGTTTACTGTTGAGGTGAACACCCAGGTACTTAAAGGTATCCATCACCTCAGTGTCTGCTCCCTGGATGTTTACTGGTGAGAGAGGAGGTGTGTTTCTCTGGAAGTCAATCACCATTTCCTTTATCTTACTGGTGTTCAAATGAAGGTGGTTACGCTCACACCAGTCCACAAAGTCCATGATGACTGACCTGTACTCCTGGTCATTCCCCTCAGACACACAGTAGACGATGGCCGAGTCATCAGAGAACTTCTGGAGGTGACAACTACTGGTGTTGTAGGTGAAGTCCGAGGTGTAGAAGGTGAAGATAAAGAGTGAGAGCACCGTGCCTTGTGCAGCTCCAGTACTGCACACAGCCTGTGTTAAACAAACCCAAAATCCCACCTCTGTGCTTCACTGGTGCTTTATTTGCCACACATCTGTCTTTAAGAGAAACTGAGGTTAGATCCTACAAGACTAATAAGCTAACAGCTAGACTGAGTTGTCATTTAAACAGTTCCACTCATAATCTGTCAGCGGTTCGAGTGATGATCAGTCTACCCTTTAACTACCATTAAGATCTGCGCTGGTGAAATATTTTGATGGGGTGTAAAATTCTCATAAACTGCTGTGAAAGGTAGAAGTCTGGTACAGTTTTATCTTGGCTGTTCAGCCTAGCCGTTAGCTCCTCAGCCTTGCAGAAGGTAACTCTATTTCTCTGAACTGAGGCTGTTTAGTGGCATGTAAGACCTTTAGGGTATAAAGCTACAGAAAGTGATTCTCATTAGTCTCATTTGTCCACATAGCTTTTCCTAGATTATCTGTAAATTAGCACAGGTGCCTCTCACTGAAGGGTTGATTTGAATCGTATTCAGTTAATGACGTTTTGCACTTGAAGGCACCAGATAAGTTTGCAGAAAGATTCCCATTTCTCCTCCTCTTCTCCAGGAACCTCACTGTGTCCAGGGAAGGTCCCAGCTGGAGGCTGATGACCGCTCTCAGACTTCTCTCTCTGCCACAAACGCTGTAGTAAGTCTTTATCCACATCTGTGTAGCGAGGCATTAGCCAGATTCTGCTCTAATCTGTATGTTTCTCACAGCCACCTCTGGAAGGCAGCGCTGCTCGGCCAGGCTCTGTGTGAAAACCTGGAGAAGTGGGGCGTAGAGACGGTCATGGCTTTGTGTCGGCGACTTCAACGAGAATCACAAACAGCCTTGGAGAAGGTATACACACACACACCAAAATGTTTCCCTTGGATGACCCTTAACTAAGTCTGCATCTGTTTAGATCACACACCTGCTCCAGCAGTGTGAGCAGCCAATCAGAGATCAGCTGGAGATGGTGAGGTCCTTGCGGCAAGAGGAGAGCTGGATCCTAGAAGGCTGTTTTAAAACACTTGAGGACAACTTCCTGTCATCCAGACCAAATGACGGGGCGATGAGGTGACACCGGAGCGGTGTAATAATCCAGATTATTGGCTGAACTCTCTCCTGACTGGTCCCCCAGAGCACACAGTTGGCATCAAATTAATGTATTTAATAATAAAATATTTTAGCAGCTGAATCAACAAGAATCACTTTTTTTTTTAAAAGATCCCATTTGTAATTATATTTTTTATTCAAGACAAATATTTGGTACATGGAGGGGGCGAGGCTTAAAATGTAATAATGGAAGCAGCCACTAGGGGGCGTAGTCATCAGTGTGATTGGTTTCTAGTTCTATCTGATGCATCGTCAGCGTGTTTTATGTTTATTTGTGGTCTGTTACGTTTGGTTTTCTTTAGCTGAACAACCTTTACACATCTAACCAAGAGAAAGGACTCCTGGTATTTGTGACGTTTTCAACAAATAACCAGAAGTGAAGCATTTTATCGTTTGCGTTGTAAAGCTAAAATAAAACTAGATATGAGACAGGAATGTAGTTCAGTAGCATGTTGAACATCCAGAAGGTAAATCTGGTCAAACACGTCCTGATGTTCTGATTCCAAAGAAAAAAACCTAGTCACTCCCAGTGTTTTGATCAAAGTCACATTAACATCACAATATTTCACTCAGAGCTGAACAACAGCCTTTTTCTTGGGGTGAAGCTGCACTGTTTCCATGGCAACCGTGGCTTCATAAAGAGGAATTACTTCCTGGAGCTGAGGCCTGCAGAGACAGATTAGTTCAGTAAGACGAGGTCCTAGGTACACAGCTCAGAGGCTAACAAGGATATGAAAAATAAAATGTTTATTTTTACTGAAGAAAAGTCGTGGCTTTAGGACACTAAAAGGTTTCGAGGCTGTTGTGTGTGGCTTACCTGAGGACTCCAGCAGACATCTTCTCCACAACGTCCTTCAGAATGTCTGAAAACAGCCGTTCAGGACCAAGAAATCCTTAAAAGGCAATGTGCTCTGGAAAAGACACCGAGTTCAGGATACGGAGGTATCGTCCCTGCTGAGCCGACGAAGCGGTCCAGACCTCAGGGTTGAGGAAAGACACGGAGGCTGATTTTAAATGAAGCAGTCTGCAGTCAGGAGGATCCAGCTGATGATGAGACCAGCATTTAAACCCATGGGAACAGCGCTCTGTCTGACCTATTGTGATGTCATCTGCATAAAGTCGTCTGATACCACTCACCTGCAGGTCCTGGTGGGAGGTGACCCAGTGCCCGCCCACTCCCAGTACGCTGATGATGTCATGTTTATGTGGGAGCAATTTCTCCTCCTCCTCCTTTTCCTGCAGACTAACTTCTCACAGAGAGAAATAAAAAAATTCAGTTTTGTGGAAACAAATTTTTCCAGCTGGTCCTTGAACGTGAATCACCTGCAGCCTTCCAGTTCACTCTAATCTAAGATGTTTCCGTTTGAGGATGTAAATGTTATATAAAAATTACTCTGTGTGAATGAGTCTCAACTAATGCTCACTTCCCATAAGACTGCCTACATCCTGATCATCAGAAGGGCTTTTACCTCCAGAATCGATGACGATGTCCACTCCCAGCCCGCCCGTTTCCTCCAGAACGGCTGACAGCAGATCCGATGAGCCATCATGAACTGGAATAACTCTGACTTCATGCACAAAAACAACACAGTCAGAGGTAAAGTAGGTCTCTTCTAACAGGTCATCATCAAAACCTGACAGGAGCATGCACCTTGACATGTTTTCCACAAGGTGGCAGCAGCATTTCGTGTCTGATTAGACAAAGTCCCATCACACACTGGTGAAGTTTGTTCTATGCATTTGGACCCCCACCCCCCATGGGGAGCTGTAAGCTGCAGACATGGCCGCGCTCAGGAACTATTTGGTGGTTTAGAGATCAGTCATGATGCAAACACAAGCACGCATCAGCTGGAAAGAGGGAGATCTCACCTACTAAAGGATCCTGAACGCCTGAGGAAGGTTTGAGGTGTGAGGAGGCAGGTACAGATAAAAGACGAAGATAGAGCATGAAAAAACAGAAGAGCTATTCATCAAAAGAAGAAACAGCATCACAAGGAGTTGTGTGTGGTTCTACAAACCTACGCTGGGCCGGAGCTGCTCCAGGAAGGTGTGCTGCTGTTGTGAGTGTGACGTCGTCAGGACCTTCAGGCCGTGGTAGCAAGCCAGCTGGATGCACATCAGGCCAAAAGGCTTAGTGATGAGAAGAAAAGAGAAATTACAATTCCACTTTACAATAAGGCTCCTCTTATTAATGTCTAATAGTCTATAGATATGTAATTAATCTGTAACACTTTTGAAATCATTAAGTGTTTATTATGCATTAATTAAGAACAAGAAAAAGACAAAACTGGTCAGTTTCTTGTTAAATACTGACTCATGTCTGTTCACCTATTTACAGCTAGATTGATATTTATATTTGTATCTAGAATAAATAATTCAATATTTAAGCTTCTAAGCACAATGAGCATTTGGAAACACGGTTTGTTAGCATATAATATAATTTATTACTGCTGTATCCACCTCTATCAAAGGGAGTGCCATTGCTAAGGTTAAAACACGTAACCATGACTTTTAAACATTTATAAATGCCTGTTTTACACTTTGGGCATTTATAAAGTTTATTCAACATAATAAACTGTAATGGTGGTTTTATTTATATAGAATATGTCCTGTACATTCAATGTGCCTTAATAGTTCATTTTAAGTAGCTCATGTTTTACACTTAAAACTCCCTTTGATAGAGGTGAATACTTTTAATGCAGTAATAAAGTACAATATTAAATACTAATCAATCATTTCCAAATGCTACATGGGTAGTAACCTCATCTCAAATGATTAATATATCAATATAACGTGATATAAAGTATATATGTGAACAGATTAGGCTCACTAACATGAAATCGGTCGTTCTTTTCTCTTTCACTCCCCTAAAGGCGCATGAAGTAAGACTGACATCTTGTGGTCAAATGTGGATACTGCTGTCCATGTATCAAAACATACAAGTCCGCTCTGAGCAGCTGTCTCCAGTTACGCATCAGAACCAGAAGATTCTAGATGACGAGTGAAGACGAGTCAAACTCCGTAAGTTGATAAATACATTTCACTGTAATGTCCAGTTGTTGGTAAATGATAAAGAAGCTTGAGATGATTTTAGAGCCAACTATTTGTTTCCAATTCACTGTTAGCATTGCTAGCTAAATGTTAGCCTCTAGCCTTCTTCACCCAATATTAGAGTAAAACAAAAGATGCAGTAGCTTTTTAGTGGTACAAGAAATAATATCTGGTTCACTCCTGTTTACTGGCTTCGGTTCTCTGCTCCTCGCTGCTGGCTAGTATCAAATTACAAATGCCAGCTCAGGAGCTTTTGCCAGCGCAGACATGGCAACCCTGCTGGCTCAAATATGATTGGCTCTGGAATCAGGAAGTATGGAGGTGAGGTGACAGATTGCAAACAAAGGGTGTTTCTCATTGTCAAGGAACCTTGCCTTGATGTCTTGCCCCGCCCCGGTTGCCTAGGAGATACGTCATCAGGAGCTCCAAGACGTGTTCCAATCGGTTCCAATGTTCATGTTCTACCGAGGCGTGTGTTCTCCGTTTGTTAGCCGTTTAGCTAGCTGAGCAAGGACACACGGGAGGTGTCTTGTAGCCTAGCCTTTCAAAAATTGCCCAGAATACACTGCGGTATTTTCAAAAAGATGGTGGATCAGAAGCCGGCAGCTACTTCGGGGACAATCAGCTAATTTAGAATGGTTTTTTTTTAGATCCAAAGAAGTTATTTATGGTTGGTTAGTTGCTTTTTAGTTGCAGATTCGGTGGCTAGCGGGTAGTAACTCGCTTATATTTTTAATTTAATAAACATATACACAATTTAAAAAGTAAAAGACTCGTTATATATTTATATTGAAACTAGTACATATAAAATATAACGTTATCTCCCGTTTCACCCAGTCTTTAGGTGTTTCTCAATGTCAAGTCGCCTTGCCTTGCGAGGCAATGTTTTGCGAGGCCAGGCACCTTGCTTACACTGTTCTTCCTTGGTCAAAGAAAACGGTTAAATGGAACAGACTTGCATCATGTGACAGTGGCTTCCACGGCGGTCACGTAACGTAAGTGACACGGGAGACAACGTTATATTTTATTTGTATTAGTTTCAATTTATATCTATAACGAGCCTTTTACTTTCTAAATTCTGTATATGTTTATTGAATTAAAAATATAAGTGAGTTACTACCCGCTAGCCACCGAAGCTGCAACTACTAAGCAACTAACCAGCAACAGATAACTTCTTTGGATCTAAACTTACTTACTTTTAAACTTGAAAATTGTCCCTGAAGTAGCTGCCGGCTTCTGATCTGCCGTCCATTTGAAAATACCGTGGTGTATTGTGGGTAATTTTTGACCAAGGCTAGGCTGCAAGACACCTCCCGTGTATCCTCGCTCAGCTAGCTAAATGGCTAACAAACAGGGAACTCACGCCTCGGTAGAACCATGTCGATGGGTAGAACACAAACATTGGAACACGTCCTGGCGGCTCCCGATGATGTATCTTCTAGGCAACCGGGGGCGGGGCCAAGACATCAAGGCAAGGTTCCTTGGCATTGAGAAACACCCACTGAGTCCCTCTTTTTTTTTTTAATAGGAGAAAAACTGACAACCCCCCACCCGGCTGAGTCAGGAGAATGACTGGGCTGGTAAAATTTGTTTTTCCCACTTATGTAACTCTGGGAAATATGCCAACAGACAAAATTTCAATTTTGGGTGGAATATCAATGCATAACAAACACTTATTAATGATTTATAAAGTGTTACAGATGAATAAATAACAAACTATTAGTCATTTAAAGTGAGAAAAACTCGAGTCAGGCTTAAATTTCATGGTTGGAGATAAAATTGATCAATTTCACCGCATAAATGGCTGATTTAGTGATATTATTTACACTGGCTCCATCCATGACCAGGAGTGTGTGTCCGGCTGCCATGTGAGCGTGTGTGTGTAGAGCAGTGTAAGCACAAAGACCATCACGCAGTGCTCCTGCGACACACGTGGAGCTGAGCTTCTGTGGCTTCTGAACTGCAGAAAACATAAAAGAAACGTTCTTTCACAGGATTTTTTTCATCACCGACATCTGAACTCATACAAAGTCTCTGATTTAGTCACGTTGAACCCTCTTTAGTCACAGATTCCACTTATTTTCATGACACATCCACTTAAATGAAGTAGATGATTATGGCTTTCATCTTGTATGAGTGAAAGGCAGAAAGCAGGAAGAGCTTTCTACACGTACAGCTTTTACATTACTGTCAGACTGCCAGCAGTGCTTTACTCTGGCTGTAAAACCACAGAGGCAGAGGAAAGATGGACGATAAGCAGCAGTCCCTTTAATCTGTTCTTCCTGCTGTCCTTCAAGTTAAGTGGGAACAATCTGACATTTTAGGTCAGACGGACCTTTTTATTTGAGTCACATAAACAAGACCTTTCTCTTTTCAGAAAAGGAAAATTAAGATTTTTCAGCCTCAGCACTGAATGTACCAACAGATTACACGTCTCTTGTGAAAAATGTAGTTCATTGTCTGCATAAAGAGTTTTATATATAGTTATGTAGATCTCTGTGGAGGGAAAAAGACTAATTCAATAAAGAGTCGAGTTGTTTTTGGCATGTATTTAAAAATATCCTGTCAAATGTGGATACGTCCTTTTGCTTCTATTTAATGTTCAGAATAATAAATCCTGCGAACAGAGAACGTTTCGGTTTAAACTGCTTCACATCCACAAGTTAACTAACATGATTATTGTGGCAGAGCAAACCTGGATGCTCAAAATCCAAATTTAAACAGAGTGAAACTTCAAGCATGAATGTGATTCCTCCGGGGCATAGTTTCACATTTGGACGTGACCTTGTTTTTCATCCATCAAGACCTGCGGCTCACTCAGGAAACATTTTCTTTCGGTCTTTTCTTTTTGTTAGATTGTGAAGCAATCAGATGTCAACAAACTGTCTGACGCTGAGAAGGAGCAGATAGCAGGAGGAATAAAGGCGCTACGTACACTTGCGCTGTGAGTGAATTTGCTTGTGAATGCGTGTTGGAATTACCTAAAAGGTATTCATCTATGTCAATGATCTCACAGAGTCCTGAACAGGAGGAGTCCAAAGGAAGGATCCCTGTAGAAGAGAGTAGTTTTACAGACTTTTTTATTCAGTTGGGTGGAGTTTGATCTAATCTAATAATCAGGGTTGATTTTAATTGGTAATCTTGGATGATAACCAGACAATAACACTAACACCCAGTTTTTCTTTCCCGAATAAATATACTATCTCTCAGACTTAAACTGTTCATGAAGCTTTAAAAACTCCTTATTTAATCATTTCCATTTTTTTCTCTTGATCTAAATTTATTTAAAAGTATTTCTCACCCACAACTTCATCTTCAGGCTGAAAGAAGGTCACGCTGGGGTCAACTTCAGAAGAAACATACAAGTCAAACCAGTGCTGATACGACTCTTTTATGGCATGAGTTGAAATCATTTTACTTGCACATATTTATTTATTTAGCCATAAAATACCTTGAAGGACGACCCCGGCCACCACTCTGCCAACAGGAATTAAATCCTTCTGGATCCCAACATCTCTGAGCAGCTGAGGGGTAAACAGAGGTGAGCCATCAGAAGTAATCATCATCAGATCAGCGAATCTGAACAAATCTAAATTTTTATTTTGGGCACCATTGCCAAACAGCAATAAATCATCTGACATATTTCCTGGTCCAATAACCCACCATCTCTATTAATTAGTTATAGAAATAACGGATCTTCCAGTAGTGAAAAAGGTAATAAAGGGGACATATTATGCAAAATTAACCTTTTGCATTTTTTTTTGTTTTGTCATGTGGGTCTCTACTACCTCTATAAACACTCCAAATGTAAAGAAAAAAAGTCAGTCCATTTTCTGTTAGTGTTTGGTTTTAGAAATTTTATGCCAAAAGCAACACGTTTCAAAAACTCCCTGTTTATGACATCACAAATCGGGAAAGCAGAATAGAACCACCTCTCACGTGTACGAGAGCAGCGGCTCAACTCTGGGCCACTCTGCTTAGAGCAGCCAATCAGCAGAGGGGAGGGAGTGGCCAGCTCCAGCTTGTTTTCTTAAAGTGACAGAGCCCTGAAACGGCTCATTCTGGAAGGTACTGAAAACGTCAAGAAAAAACGTGCTGAAATCACTTCAAATGAGAGGGATTTATCGCAAATAACTTCATAAAAGTGTTTAATATCGACCGTAAAACCAATATAACAATATAAAAAGCCACAATGTTCTTAAAAATAAATCAGTCAGCCAAAATCAGTGTCAGAGCCACTCAGAAATCAGCATTGGCCCCCAAATCCTGAATCACTAATTTGAATTTTGTGTGGCATCAATTCTGACAAAACCTCTCTAGGTACCTTGAGGTCCAGTGGGCTGAGTCCACAAGCCTTCACCCGAATCCGGACCTGATGGCTGCCTATGACATCAGGGAGAGTCTGGAGAGCGGCAAGGACAAATACTTGAAATGTGATAGAGTAAATGAATGAATAAACAGGAAAAAAACTACAAATATCACAAAAACAGTGCTATGTTTCTTTAAACACACAGACTGATCGAAATTTCTTCTTTAATTTCAATAAAAAAGAATAACAAAACAAGAATTAAAATTATAGCACATTTATAAACAAATGCATTTTTTAACACTAATATCTGCTGGTCTGAAGGTCTTGTGCCCTGAAAACTAAATAATTACAGTAAAAACATCAGTAGCATACTCACCGTTTCCTGAATAACGAATTTGGACTCAGTATCACTCACAGCAGCTCTACAGTATAAACCTTTCATACTGCTGCACCTTCAGTTTACGTAAAACACATAAATAAGGCAATGGAATCTTATTATAACTTATATAAATGTTTTGAAGTAAATAAATGTTGTTTTCAGATAGCAGCTGCTCAGCCGGAATCAGCTGATCTCTTCTTCTTTACTGTCTATGTTCTCGTCACAACTTTGGCTGCGCCCTCTGCTGGCTGTCGCTGAAACGCGCATACGACAGATTGGTGTTAAACTACAAAAACCAAATTCATAACAAATATTGAATCTTTTTCCTGATTAAATTTTTTTTTATTTCTCCTGGTTTTTTTAATTAATCACAAAGAATAAAATATGCCTCGAAAATGACAAGAGGTCGCTTAATCCGGGAGATCCTCAAGAGATCCTGGCGAGTAAACAGCTATCGCGAGATTGTATGAAAGCATTAATTATCAAGGAACTCTCGCGATATGTGAAGAGCGTTACCCCATTTTCCAGCTGTCCCTCAGTCGGTCGGGATTTCTGGACCACGGGAGAACCGCTGGGAAGGGTTTTAGTTATAAACCATCCCATTTCGGAAAAAGGTTTTCCATTGCATGGTTACACAACCCCACGAAAAGCAATTTTAACCGGTACTTCACTATGGAAGCCGAACTATGAGGTAAGAGTGGAGTGGGTGATGTGATAATTAATGTCCCTCAGCGGGCTGACGTTAGCCATTAGCTATACTGATAACGGTTGAGCAGCCTGTCGGTCAGATTTACTTCATGCAGCATTTAGTCGTCAACACAAAACTGTCATAATAATCTGTATTTGCTGCGTCTGGTATTTTATGACAAGAGCAGAGTGGTAGGACAACAGGGAACGGTGCAACCTAGTCACTAGTGAGGAGTTAGCCAGGATGCTAATATGAAATCACTGCATCTGCACTGACTGACCTGACGTTAACGTTGACCAGTGTTGCTGGTGTTTAACCTCAGACAAGATCATCTTTGACAAGAGTAGTCTGATTAAATGACGTGGTTACTTGGCGTGCTGGGGAAAATGAAGTGACTTTCCAGGCTCCGAGTTGTTGTATCTGCTAGCCTACTAGCGTTTGCTAACATAAATAATGATGTTTGTCCCAGTCGCCTCAGTGAAGTGTTGTCTTTTTAAAAAGTGCCACGTTGGGTGTTGAGGGAAGTGCGTTGTCATCTTTGAGTCAGTCGGAAGTCAAGCAGGAAGTGAAAATGGATCACCAAGCAGGTCTTTTACTTGAAATGCTCTTTCCAGAGAACTGGGCTCACTCCTGCATCACCGAGGATGCAGCTTTAGTGCCGGATGGACAAAGACCTGTGCTTCAGTGAGAGATGGTTTCCATGGTAACATTGATGCTGACAGGTCACTGAATGGTAAAGCAGGGTGATAAGATCTTAAACATTTAAACGTGTACAATAATTATTAAAAGAAACACTTTATTGGAATGTTGTTTCCCAATTGAAGGTTTGGCTGCATTTCCCCTTTTGTAAGTTAGTTTCCACATGAGCCTGCATAACTACACTTGTGACTGAACAGGATCTGCGTCATACTGTTTCAGTTAATTTTGTTTCAGAAAAAATGGACATTTATAAATTTAAGGTTGACCTTTTAATCAGTATGTAGTTAACATATTTAACATATTGGACCAGCTCAGTGGCCTAGTGGTAGAGTGTCCACCCTGAGACTGGGAGATCAGGGGTTCAATTCCTGGTCGGGTCATACCAAAGACTTTGGAAAAAATGGGACCTGATGCCTCCCTGCTTGACACTCAGCATTAAGGGGGTGGATTGGGGGGTTAAACCACCAAATGGTTCCCGAGCGCGGCTGTGTCTGCAGCTCACCGCTCCCCCAGGGGATGGGTCAAATGCGGAGAACAAATTTCGCACACACATCGGTGTGTGTGACAACTAATGGGACTTTAACTTAACTTTAATATTTATCAGTAATGAAAGGGTTTATTTACCTCAGACTCACTTTTTATCTGTTCTTGTTTAAAGGTTTTTGTTTGAACCTTGTAACAAGAACAAGCAATGTCCTGAAAGTGTCTGGTAAACCTTAAATATGTAGAGCTCTGTCTGTTAAAACAGACTCAAATATAAAGTAAACTTTAGGCTCAATTCAAACAGTACAACAGGCTTAAGATAGTGGACTTTATTTTCACTATGATTAGCACAAGAATCAGGATATTTAACCACATTTATTCAAACATACAAATTCAGCACTTGTTTATTTATTCATATCTGTCTTGTTTTATAAGGATTTTAACCCTAACCCTAATCCATCAGAAACTTATTGTTAAACATTTGCAACAAGGTTTAATCAGACAAACCTGCCAGAATGACATTACATTTCCTTATCAAACAATCTGGCCAATTTAGCATTTTACTTTCTTACTGGAAGATTCAACAGAATTTGAGGGTATTATTATTATTATTATTATGCAAACATGACATTTGATTATAAAGATAACATGATGTCTTACAGATTTGGCTGTTATAAGCCTGTCAGCCTTACGCTGTTAATAGGTTTGTAAATTAGTTAGGGCTTTTGTGTTTTTCCTATAAAATGACATCTTGAAGTAAGCTGAAGATCTGTCTCAGTGTGATGTATTCATGTGGGTTTTAGTTTTGCTGTGTGGATGACAGCGTCGCAGAACCATGGTGGTCCCTTTCACTAATTTAACGTTGTGCTGTTGAGCTTTTGGCTGCAGAGTTACTGAAGCTGAGGGAGGACAGACGGATGTAGGACATAGACTGCAGTGGTGTTGTGTGTGTGTGTGTGTGTGTGTGTAGTGTTTGAGAAGTCATGTGAAGAGGATATAATTATCAACATGGTCATAATTAAGGAATTACTCCAAAAACAGTCAGCAAACAGTCTTGGTTGGTGAGCCTCCAGTGTTCCTCGTGTTTCTCACCAAACACTGATTATCCTGGAAAAGAGGATTACAACGACCAAAAACATCTGTAGGAAATGATCAGTCACTAGAAACGGACAACCATGCTACTACGGCTGCACAATATGACTTGCAATAAATAAATACTTAACTCAAAAACAAAAAAAATCAAAACAAAGACATTAAAAAATTACTTTAAAAATATCATTAAAAATGATGCTAAAATTTTGATCAAAATATGTGAGGAAAGGGAAAAAGGAAATGAACAAGAAAAGGCAATCAGTGGATCCTGGGAAAAGCAGGAAAAGCTAACTCAGGTGTTTGCTAACCATTCAAATTAAGTGCTGTTTGCTAAGGGGGCGGGCATCGAACCTATAAGAACACACCCGATGGGCCAAATGGGTGAAGGGCTCTTTTTCAAAAACCTCCTGCTTCCGTTTGATTGGCAAAGTGCATTATGTGTAGCAAACATTTGAGCTGACCATTCATTGCATTTTTTTCTCGCTGTATGAGTAATGCGTATTGTGCATGCTGATGTAGCAAATCACAATGTATTGTGCAGAACCACAGGCAACGCAATACATTAATAGTTGCATTTCTCACCCTTATGTTATTGATTTTCATTTGTTGTACTTAAGTACTGTAATGAATTAAATTACATGTTATTTAAAGGGACTTTACGGAGTTTTGAATTATTATACTCGCGATTGCCCCCTCAGGCCAAAAGCGTAACGGCAGCTTCAATAGTAGGCTCATGCGCGAGGCGTGCATGCTGTACGTGCACACTCCTTAACGAAAATAACAGCTGAGACAGTCCCGTATGTGTGTGTGTGTGTGTGTGGCCCAGAAGACAGGAGAACACGCAGCTAATTAATTAAATAATTTGGTTCTGTACCTTTCTCTTCAGCACAGCCTACAAAGGTTTAAGATGGTCAGTCCTCCTGCATGCTCAGATCATTCCCTTCCCTTGCTTGAAAAATTGTTCCAAAATGAAAGTTGAACCCACATCTTTTTTATCTGTGAATTCAATGCCATTCGGCGAGTCTCAAATAAAAATGTGGGCATCTTACTGTAAAAAAAATATACCATTAATGTAAAAAAGAAACTCTAAATAAATTATGTTCACATCCAGAATCGAACCCGGATCTTCTGCACGAGAGTCCGACGTCTTACAAGGTGAGCTACAGCGCCAGTGGGCAACTTTTGTGTCTGTAAATTTTATATCCTTGATGACAGCTGGAACAACATTCAAAGCACGGTTCGGAGTGAAAATGGCTATTTTGTTGCTAATTTGCAGGAAATATCTAGAAGAAATTAGCTAAGGGTCCTCAGAAATGTAGCTAGGTTCATCACTAGGCGTTAGGAACAGCGACAAAGTCGCTGAGTTGGCAATGCCTCTCTCTCTGCTGCTTAAAGCTACGGATAGCAAACGCTACGGGCTATGCCTGAGTGTGAACGCGCATGAAGCAGCCTGCTCGACCCGAGCATCTCTCTTTTTCTGTGATTTTACAGAAAAACAGGCAATCACAGTAAAAATGCCAGGGCTCATTCTACAGGACCAGGGCATTGCAGGAGAATGTATGAAGAAGAAATTTATTATTTCTATAAATGTTCTGGCTGTCAAGCTTCCAAAGTGCCCCTTTATTAAGCCATAAGGCGTAGGATTCTGTAGGAAATATGAAATCCACCTTATTGAATGTGAGGTTATTTTAAACCAGAAGATTGGAACTTTTTAATGCAGGGATTAGATAACGGCTTCTTATTCACTCAAAGACAGCAGTAGAGAGAGAGTCAAGTTTAAAAGTTAAGAATTTTATTACTAACAAATTAAACTAGACTGACTTTAAACACTAAGTGTGTATGGTGTAACTAAGGTGAATGAGACGGTGAATGGTGTGAGGTGTAATGTTGCTCAGAACCAGCAAAACCAGAAGCGATTAGTTCTGATGGGAACTGAAGGTGATGTCTTCACGTTAAGCTTTGATTAGGAGGTTCATAAACACATTCAACGCCATTTGTCAGTCTACATACCCTTAGCGGAAGTCCCCGTTAGATCAGGAATGTTGAGGTCCAGCTTGACCTTTTCTGGAACCGAAGCCGGTAGGAAGAACAGCAGTTGCCGACCAGACCAGTCTGTGAGATATTTCCGCGTCACGACAATTTGTTGGCGTCTAGTGACTGAGACCCGAGCCTGGGTCTTGATGGTTCAGCTTTTATTCTGAAAGGAACTGTTGCAGCAGTTTGAACATCAACAAATTTTCCAGCTTGTCGTTGGTTCTTTTGGTTTAAGAAGAGAGTTACGGATTGGCCACTCATCACTTTCTCTAGAACGCTTTGAACTGGCGTTAGAGATGACGCGGCATAGTTTTATACTTCGGATGTTTTGGTTTATGGTCGAATGAAAATTTGACAGAGTTACCAAACTCCATCAAAACCACGCCTCCATCAGATCTGTCAGATTCTGATTGGATCAGTGAAAGTAATGTGTCATGTCTTTTAACGCTACGTAAGATCAGTCCTGTTTGAACATTTAAAGTCATAGTACCTTTATATTCTATAGGATTATAATAAAGTAATTAATATTTTGATTTCACAGATTGGTCACATCTTATTTTATTGACTAACACTTTGATGGATTAGCTTTATTAAAATAGAGTTCTTTGATTAATTAAAAGAAAAGAGTCCATTCTTCATTCTTCTGTTGAGCTGAAAATAAGCAGGTTAGAAGCGAATGCATGAGACCTTGAGACTGTCTCTCATGCAGACTAGTCCTGTGTCAGAGGAGGGGGAAAAACAGTCATTTCATTCTGTTACAGTACTGAAGTTCATGTTTAATTCAGCACACCACCAGGACCCTTTCTGTGGTAACTTCATTAAGAGTTTGTTAAATTATTTTGTTTGTGTTTTTCTATTTATATTGCAATCTCACCAAGTTTGATCTAAAATCCGGTTTTTAAAGAAGTACGTCTTTGCAGATCTTTGCCCATGAAAATCCTATTTATTATTATTATTATTATTATTTTTATTTTTTTTTATTAGTATGATAAACATAAAAAATATATATACTTTAGGAGAACAAATGTACTGTAGGGCTGCAATGAATATTTGAATGGTTGAATTAATTAAATTCATTGATTCATTTTTTACTGATTTGAAGCGTCGTTAAATGTGTGCACCACAGTCTGAAAATGTTTTACTGGCACACAGTGTGGTGATCTAGGTGCTTTGGGGGGAAACAGAATAACCAGCAAAGACACAATCCATTGTAAAAGGCAGAAATGGTCCAAAGTTTGGGATCAAGAGTAAAACTATGAGCAGATTTACTAATGCTAATTATTGCTGCCCCTTGGCATCCAAGAAAAAAAAAGGAGAGCTTCGACAGGTGCTACTTTTTATTTGTGTCTGGCAGTGCATGCATCATGCACCTTACTCCGATGATCAATCACCAAGCACTGAGCACCTGGTGAAATACATAATTTACAAATATTAAATACAATTACTGACGAACATCTGGAGCAACAAACAAACAATAAAAACAGATACCTTGCTCCTCTTGCCACAGGGTGCAATCAAGGAAACGTCATGCAAGGCCATAGATCAGGGGTGTCAAACTCAAATTCACACTGGGCCGAAATGAAACTCTGGGACGAAGTCGCGGGCCAAACTTGATATTTTTTGAAAAAGTGACGGTACTGTAAATTTGCACATTTTCTTTATCAACATATATGCAATTTTTAACCTTTTATTTGGAAACAAACTTATTTCTGCATTAACACTGAATGTGGAATAACCAAATTACACACAAGCAAGTAAATTTTAAATAAAATGCATCAGTGCTATTCATTACCTGTGGTATATTCAGCATTTTTAAAATCTATTCAGGATTTATGTTTTCTTGTTGTTTATTCGTTTTTTTTAGTTTTTATTCTCCTTTTTTTCTCCTGTAATACGTGTCATCGCTGCTGTGACGTCTAGCTTTCCCCACTGAGGAACAATAAAGGGATTTTCTATTCTGTTCATCTATCTGCAGCCTTTCCACTTCCTGTTTAATGTAGGTTAAATCTTTTCTCACGGGCCAACAACAAAATAAAAATATCATTTTATCTTAAATGAAAATGCAATATCTCACCTGTTAACTTTCATGTTTTGAAGCAGAAAAAGAGCATAAAACCAACATATTTAAAGCTCAGTTTGCTCCACTGGTTTACTGTGATGCTCAACTGTTCCAGCCAGATACCTGCATCATGGGGTTGAGGAGCTCTAAGCTGAGAAGGCTCCTGTTGTTTTGTTGATCTTCATCATAATAATGACAATATGACAGCAGGTGCTCACATAGGTTTGCGCTGCTGAGCATGGAGAGCGTTTGAGCAGCTTGACCACGTTGTTGTGTGTCGGGGAGGAAAAATAAAAACTACAGCAGCCACAGAGTCATGCTGGTTTGAGCTTGTCACTGCTCGCAGGAGTCATATCAGCTCTGTCTGGAAGTTAGTTGGAAAACTTTCTCTTTCAGTTGTGAACACATTACTGAGCGGTTAAAATCACCGTTTCTGGGCTTCAACGTCAGCAAATAGCTGAGTATACTGTATATATATATATATATATATATATATATATATATATATATATTATGGAGCCATGCCCTGATGTAGGGCTGGGGGGGGCGTCGACATGGTCGGGACATAGAAGGGGGTGCGCGGCTAAATAAGTTAGGGAACCGCTGGTTTAGATGATCAAAAAAGTTATTATCTGGATCAGTATCTTGTTCTAGTTCATGCATATTCTTTTTTTGTGTGTGTGAATTTTCGTTATTGTTGAGCATTGACATGATTAATGAGATTACTGTTTGGATGAATGTCCACTTAGTTATAAGTGGATTAGTTACTACGGTTGGGCATCATTTGATTTGGACGATTCCGATTCCAATTCCTCGTTTCGATTCCGGTTCCTATCGATTCCCGATTCCGATTCTTTACATGAGCCAGCTAACCACAGGTCCTACTTGATGAAATAATCTTAACTTCAACATGAATTTTAATTATATGAACAATAACATCACCTTCATTTAGACAAAAATGTTATGGAGAAAAAAAGAAAAAGACTTGCAGCACAACCAGTGTGTTTGTTTCTGACCACAACCAAAGTCTGGAAGAAGCCTCTGGGATGAGAGGCTGAATGTCTCCAACATATCCAGAAACGTCCAGCTGTTTTCAGCTAAAACTCTCAGGATGATCATGTCCAGGATGACTGAGAACTACACCTCCATGCTGCAGCAGCATTCAGTCAGAACAGAAAGTAAAACTTAAATGTAGCTGCTGTCAGTAACAATCTAACAGATTTTAAACATTAAAACTCTCAACAGAAATAGTTCAGCAAGGAAATTAAAATGTTCACAGCTTTGTGTGTGATTTATTATTATTATTAGTATTTATTGTGGCAGAAGCTGGTGTGGTCCACCACAGAGAAGCTTCTCTAGCATGATGACTTTAATTATTCTACAGGTTATTGTTCAGTCTTCTGACGCTCCGTGTGTGTTTTTATTTCTGCAGTGAGACAAACTCACCTCACACCATCCAGAGTTTGTTCTTTAAAGCTTCTATTAAATCCACCGTGTTGACGTATTTTAACATGTTTCCTCTACGCTGCAGGAGTTAAAGTTTACATTACGGCGTAAAAGTTCAGCAGACGCGTTTGTAAATCTCTTTATTATAATTGGTGCATCACTCTTCTTTTTCCGAGGGAGAGGATGGGATACTTCAATGTCATTGCTGTTAACTAAGATTCCTTTGGTGTTGAAGAAGTTCTTCACTTGCTGTTCAAGGGACTTCTGCTCTGATTCATTATGCTCCCTTGGTCCTGCTGAGGTTACTGCTCGGGCATAGGCTGGTGGTCTAGTGTACAGCCCACTGATGATAATATCATTGATACGGGAGTATTGTTCTAAGTCTGCCACACGGCATTCTAGGAGGGCAATCTTTTTGTCCTTCTCTGCATGCTGTTTCTTCAATTCCTTTACTTCACCAACTAAATCCATTATAAGTTTCTGTTGCTTTGAAACAGTTGCAATCTCTTCAGACATGAAGTTAAGAGATCTCTTTATCTCTTCTAGCTCAACTTCTGCGACAGCACTGCTATGCTTCTGGTTTCTAGGCATGCTTGTTTGTTTTGTTTATCAGCCTGTTGAGTTGCTTGATGCTGCAGGTTAGCTGCTATTGTTAATATTTGCTTACTTCTTGATGGTAGCTGCTGCTGGGTGCTACTGAGGCCTGGTGGTAGCTGAGACTTTCCAGGAGAAGTTGTTGTGGTGTGAGATATGGTCGTTCTTTTGGAGATGGACCTCAGTGAAAGTGCCAGACGCTGGTTGCTGGTATTGTGTCTTGTTCAGTTGTTGGTGCTTGCTGGTGGATCCTGGCTCTTTGGCCTAGTGGCCGGTGGTGTAACCTGGAATTGCCTGGTATTAGCCTGGAAGCTGCTGCTGGCCTAGGTCATATCTAAAGCTGATTATTGAGGCTGATATACATACGTTTTAGCAGCACATTGATTGTGAAGGACAACTGAACACTCACTGTGTGTAATATAAAATAAATAAGTCAATAAATCTCTTAATATTTATTGAACTTCAAATATAAAACAAACTCAAAACATTAACAATGTGCAAACTGTTTCAGAACTATAGAAAATAAAACAGTACCCACAATAATGGTGCAAAATAGTGGCTCTCTAGAAATAATTCAATTCTACTGATCATATGTGGATGTATTTAGATATGCTACTTTGACTAGGATGGGTTATTTTAATTACAATCTAAAATGTTAATGAAATATAGGTCAAATTTTGTTCCATAAAATATTTATTAAATATAAATATCAGCTGGGAAAACGGGAACTAGACAACACCACTTTTATACACATGATTTAGCCTTTTATAATTTGTTTTTTATTTTTAGAAGCAGACTTGTCTTGTTTCACATGAAACAATCATTAAATAGAATATTCGATTAATCAGTGGAGGATTCGATAGATATTCCAGTACAACAAAACCCGATAGCTGCAGCCCTAATATACTTATCAACACGCTGTGTATGACTCGTCTTCGCTCGTTACCTAGAACAAGGTGTCTGTTTTCCATGTCTCTGCTTCAGCACACCCGATTTACATATTTACATTGCTTCCTCAGGAGGATATCAAGTGCTGCAGATGCCTGTCAATATCTTTCATTTAAGTCAGGTGTGTGGCAGCGGGAAACCCTGGTGTTTAATACGGGGTCCTGATGACTGGGCTTGAGGACCACTCATCTAGAACTATATGATATGACATTTTTGGGCCAACACCGATATCCGATATCAAGATCACTGTTTTGGCCGATAACTGATATTTGCCGATACCGATATACTGACATTAATGCTTCCAAAATCAGCAGATTTAGTATAAAATGAAAATGATTAAAGCTGAATTTACATTATAATGTACACACACCACACACATTTACGCTTCTGAGATGATTACATTCACTGTGACATGACTAAACAAATACACATCACCCGCTCACCCTCTGAAACAGGCAAACAAATGGAGACAAGATGGAGAGAAAAAAAATCGGTTGTTAATATCGGCCCGGTTTTATTTATTGGACCGATACAGATATGTTAAAAATGACTAACATCGGCTGATACCGATATTGATGTCGATATTGTCCACCCCTGTCTAGAACCTTCTGGTGCTGATGTGTAACTGGTGGCAACAGCCATAAATAACACGAAGTGGGAGTGAGAAAGTCACTTGTTTGTTTTGAAAATGGGCTGCAGTACCTAACTTTGAGCACAGGATGTCATTCTTACTTCATTGTTACAAAATGCCCCTTTAAACTGTAAGTCACTCTGGATAAAAGTGTCGTCTGAAGTTTTTCCTACTCTGAGACTTCAAACCTACAGTTGTCACTAAAATAAGACCAAATATGATTTATGTGGGAGGCTTTTTGAAGGATACTGAGGGATAGGCTGAGGTTACTGAATACTTTTTGTTTCTTTCACCTCTCATCTTAATGGCCTTTAAAATGCACCTGGATCCACATAAATACGGATGGACGAATGGTTCAGGGATTAGGGATGGCCCGATCAGCTTTTTTGCTGCCAATCACATTACCAATCACATGGATAAGACATGAATCTTCTAAGTTATAATTAGTACTATGTACAGACCACATGATCAGGGGAGAAGGAACAATAACATTACCTTAAATGGCCTGTATTAATTTTAGGGCTGCACGATATTAGGAAAACCTGCGATATGCGATAACAGTGATTAATATTGCGAAGGTTGATATTACTTGCGATAAATAAAAACTTAACTCAGGAACAAAAATAATTCAAAACAAAGAAATAAAAATATGACAATAAAATCATAAAAATGAGATAAATAAACGATGTGAGGAAAGTGAAAAAGAAAATAAACAAGAAAAGGCAATCAGTGGATCCAGGGAAAAGCAGAATCCGCAGAAAGAGCAGAACAAAGCTCACTCGGGTGTTTGCTAACCATCAAAATTAAGTACATCGAACTTATATATCGCTTTTTAGGACATTCAAAGATGTTTTCATGCACTCTCACATTCACACACTGCCAGTGATGGTAAGCTACTATGTAGCCACAGCCGCCCTGGGGCGGTCTGACAAAAGCGAAGCTGCAATTTGGCGCCGTCGGCCCCTCTGACCACCACCAACAGGCAAGTTGGGTGAAGTGTCTTGCCCAAGGACACAACAGCAGAATACCCCTGGCGGGAGTTGGTATCGAGCCCATGACCCTTCGATCATGAGGCAACCCGCTCTACCTCCTGAGCTACTGCTGCCCCAATTAAGTGCCGTCCACCTCGGAGGCGGCATCCGAGGAATGAGAACCCACCCAATGGGCTAAAATTGGTGAAGAGCTCTGTTAGATTTGTTAAAAAACATCATGCTTCCATTTTATTGACAAAATGCATTATGTGTAGCAAACATTTGAGCTTACCATCCATTGCGATATTTCTCTGTTCTTTGCGATATGCATTATGCGCATGCTGATATCGCGATAATGATATATTTGCGATATATTGTGCAGCCCTAATTAATTTAGACAAAATATTGTTTTACTTTTTCGAGAGAAAAAGAAAGACTTGCAGCACAATCAGTGTGTTTGTTTCTGACCACAACTTCTAAGCCTGTCATATGTTAGTTTTATTTTGAAGGGGAGTTCAGTGGGCGCAAAAGGTTCCGGTCAGCGGCTGTTGTAAAACCGCTCCGTTACAAACTGTAATGTGGATAAACAGAGGAGTTGTAAAGCTATATGGCTGACAGTAGCCTGAATAAAAGACCCTTAAACGAGTAACCTGAGACAGAGGCGTGTTAGTTGCTTAGTTTTCTGACGGTCACGGTGATACAGACGAGTGTGGGCGAGTGTAGCCGTGTCTGACTGTTGCCACTCCAAGTCTTTTTGTTTCTGCAGTGAGCGTTGACACCTCACCTCACTCCTCCCCGAGTTTTTTCTTTCAAAGTCCTAATAAATCCACTGTGTTGATGCATTTTAACGAGCTTCCCTGTAGGTTTACATCACTCTCACTCAGTAAAAGTTTGTTTTGCACGTTTGCCGCTTTGCACATACACAGTGCGAAGTAAGCAGGAGAGAGACGTCATGCCACACACAGGGTCTCTGCCAGCTGCAAAGTATGAACAACAGGTGGTCAACTGCTACGATCGGCTGTGAAAGGTGTGGATTGGAATCTGCAGATTTTAATCGATGGCTGATAAATCAGATTGAGAACACCCCTATCAGGGATAACTGATTAGAACAACATGGTTTATGCCCTTAATCTTAATCTGAAATGTCTCCCCAGCCTTCATCAGTGTGTTCAGGAGTGAGTCATCACTAAATTAAAACAAATCAGCTGTGTTCTGAAAGACAGGTGTGTGTCTGGGGGTGGGGTGGTGAAGTTAAATAAAACTGCCATAACACGAGTGAGCTTCTACAGCTGATGAACCTGTGGAGTCAACCCTACTCAGGATGAATTCTGCAGCTGATCAAACTCGGATATTAGTCAGCCGTTTTTACAGCTAAATGAGCGGATGTGACACAACAGTCATTCATTGTTGAGTCACAATCCCACGTGAGCTCAGCCATTGTGACCCAGCTGTAGCTGATCTGAGTTTAAAATCCTAACCCAGCCAGATACACACAACAGCAGCAGATTCTGTTGTCTTGTTGTCGTTGCTGAGGTACACCTTCCTGGAGCAATAGATGTTTAATACAAACAACCTTTCTTTCTTTCTTTCATTCATTCATTCATTCATTCATTTCTTTACATAAGGGGGAGCTGGTGCCTGTTCCGAGCAGTCATCAGGTGAGCGGGAGTGGACACACCCTGGACATGTCTCCAGTCCACCACAGAGAACACAACTGGAGTCACATATGTCAGGCGTCAGTCTGACTTATTTTGACAAGCATTGACCAGATGGGAGATTTTACCAGCTGTCATCCGCCCTGCCTTTTTTCAATAATAAGATAGGAAAGAAGCATAACTATTATAATATGTATTCTGTATCAGGTGACTTTAAACACGACTACTGTACGCTTATCATGATGACAAAACCACTCATTAATCTGAGAAATCCATATTTTTATATTTTTATTTATATTGTATTATTTGTTTGTCCAATTTACAGCAAATACAAATATTTTGTGTCCGATTTTATTTCTCAAAGAAGTATAAAAAGTATGTTATATGTATATAATGTTTCACCAAGATCTTGCATTGATGATGGAACAGATTGGGAACGGGCTTCCTAATGATTTAGCCTTTTCCTCAGTTACCCTGCATGAGTCACAGGAACTGTTTAGTACACATAATTTAGATCGTTTATGACAAAAATGTAATTTGTTTCCAATTACATCATATTACATATATCCCCATGGGACCAGCCATTTAAAAAGTTCTCATACATACAACTTCAGTGGAATTCCAGTGGAACATTTCTATGGGACTTCTGTATTAATTCTTCTGACCAGGTTTGTTTAGCTGCTCTGTTGATAATAGGACACACACGCACGCACGCACGCACGCACACACACCCTGCTGTAGGTGAAGTAATTATCTCTGGGACATGCTGCACATATATTAGTGACCTCCAGTGTAGATGCTATCAGAGCTGAACAACAAAGTACTTCTTATAATTTGGGCAAATTACTCATCATTATTTAGTAAAACTGGCATCATTTTGTTTATGTTCTGCAGGAAAAACAAATTACTTTGTTTACTCGCCTGCTGTTTGTGTGAGTTGTGTCACACTATGCTAAGAAGCACTAAGAAGACGAGCTGCTATTGGAACGGGTCAGTCAAGGTGGTTCTGGCCTCTGGTTAGGTTGCCTCCTGCTCACCTCCCTTTGGAGGGTTTTTGGGAGGCACTGGAGGAGCTGGAGCTCCTGTCCTTGATCTGTTACCTCCATTTCTCAGATGTGGGTTACAGGATTTGTAAACATTTAATAAAGCCTTTAATGATTAACAATAAATAAATGAAAATGTTTGTGGCTTTGAAACAATGTAAGTCTGGAAACACGTAATCTCAAGCTGCTGATGACCTTCACAAACACTGGATGGTGGACTACCAAGCTATCCAGACTTTACTTTGTTTTTAACGTGCTGTTAAACAGTTGGCTAGGCAGCATAACCACCGAGTAATGCTCATCAGTGGAAGTAAGACTTATTAATGTGTTTTGTTATTTGTTTCTCAACAAAGAAAATGTTGATTTGTTGTTTCTGTCATTTTGTTATTTCAGGTGTTGTGTAGTTATAGAAGACTGAGTGTACCATGGCGCAGTTCCCCACCACATTCACAGGTCAGTGTGTGTGTGTGTGTGTGTGTGTGTGTTTACTTGTGTTTATATGAATAAGTGGACAAATTTTGACTTTACCCTATAGTGTGGGGACATTTCCACATTGTGGGGACATGTTTAACGTGGTTTTAGAGGTATGGTGTGAATTAATGTTAAGGTTAGTTTAGGTTAGGGTTAGAAATAGAACCCCATGGGTTAAGGTTAGAGAATGGTTATGGGTTTGGCATAGTGGAGTCACTAATATGAATGGAAGTCACTGGAGGTCCACAAAAGCATATAAATGCAAGTGTGTGTTTGTGTGTGTCTGCTCTGTCTTCTTGATCCCCAGTGCGTTGTGGTGGATGGCTGCTTATACTGAGCTAGGATCCTCTGGTGGTTTCTTCCTGTTAAAAGGGAGTTTTCTAGCCTAGTGAACTAGAGCAAATTCTTGCTTTGCAAAGTTTGGTCTAGGAACGCTCCTTTGGAACATCTGCAGCCCCTAGCAGCATTCTGGCTGGCCAATCACAGCTCTCTAGAGGGGTTTCAAACACATAGAGAGCTGTGATTGGTCTATGATGGTGGGCCAATCATAGCACTCCCAGCACTTTATCCGCTTTGTGGACCAATCAGGGCTCTCTATTCGTCTGGGGGGGGGGGGATGATGCAACAGAGTGAAACAAGATGGCGACAGCTCATTTGCAACGTCTTTTACATCAATTTTTTAACTATTTGGACTTTGGCTTTATTAGAATGAGTAGCAGCTAGATGTATTTCAGTTCTTTTATTTAGAAAGAAGGATGTATTTTTGCCTTCTTCACCAGCGGACCGCCTCGTCTACGGACATTCGTTGCAGTGAGTGCATCACGTTGTTCATTGTCCAGTAGCATGTGTAGATCGTTTGAAAGACAACAGTAGAATCTGCCCCACGACCGAGAGCCGTCAATGGCGCGTTGCCAAACTAAATAATATATTTATTTTGTCTGGCTTGCCAGGCTAGGAGTTTTCCTCTCCACTGTCGCAGCATGCTTGCTTAGTATGAGGATTGCTGTAAAGACTCTGAAACTAGTCAGTGACTCGATGCTATCTGCTGGGTTCCTTATAAAGGAAACTTTTTACTGATTGGCTTAATGAACTGACCTGTATTAGAATGTTTACTGTGTGAAGTGCCTTGAGACGACTCTTGTCATGATTTGGCCCTATATAAATAAATTTTAATTGAATACAAACTGAATCAAAAATGTATTATTTTGAACATGTTTTTTGTTTTTCACATTGTAAGTTCAATGTTTGACATTTAGTTTCAACTTTTATTTTTACAGTTTCAACCTTTTTTCCCTATAGAGAGCCTAAGTCACGCCCATCTACTTCCACACTATGGGTCCCTGGAGAAACGAAAAACTGAATGCATGTCAAAGGGGCTAAAAATGCTATTTTCTAATTCCGCTTGTTTTGTTCCATGGATTTCACATATAATGTCCGTGATTTTTAAAGAAGCTTTCTGATACCAAGTACTCACTTGTTTTCGAACGGGGGGAAATGTTATTTTAGGTTTTGTGTGAAAATAAGTCCAGGACTAGAGATGCGCTTCACAATAGTGACGTCATCGAAGCAGACACCGAGAAAATAGAGGAAAAATGGCTGTAAGTTCAGCAAACTTCAAATCCTTTCTTCAGAGGGACTGAACCACCATAAATCTGGCCATTTGGTAAGTAGCAGCTAAGCAAGGGGATAGGAGAATCTTGTCATATATACAAAAGAGTCGGCACAAATCAAAACAATATTTCAGAGTTAAATAAACATTCCTGTTGTCAGTAGTGCAGAATGGACCTGTTCGCTGGCCTTTAAGAAGAGCTTTGCTCTGAGCGGCTCTGTGCTAGATGGAAGCTAATTCAGCATCTTGAATTCAGACTTGAATCTGCACCGAAGGACCTGTCTGTTAGTACTTGTTTTTGTCTTCTTAAACTTTTGCTTTGCACTATCTTCCATTGGGAAAGAGAAGGAAACTCATCTGTGGGTAATCCTGTTGTCTAGTAGCTCCGGTTTGGGCCATCTGACAACAATAAGTGCAATCAGGGACTGTGAACGAGCTGTTTCTCCCCTCCCTGAAAACACTCATCAGGTGATCTAGGTCTCAACCATTTTAATCAGCTGCTGCATGAACACCTGTTTGCAACTAGTAGCACAGCATAACGCTGCGTTATGCTGTGCTACTAGTTGCACTGTGCTCCGCGTTAACGCCGCAAAGCATCATGGGAGTTGAAGTCTTTGCGGTAAAATCGGCCAGCGGGCCAGTTTTAATATATTTTTGATATTTATCTCGCGGGCCACATAAAAATGCTCTGCGGGCCGCATCTGGCCCGCGGGCCTTGAGTCTGACATATGTGTTTTAAGGGTTCAGATGAAAACACCCGACCTCTCAGGCTGCTCACACATCGATCTTACGTTTTCGCTGTTGTGCTCACGCCGTAATACAGTATTAGATGTGGTTAAAGTGAGACATGAAAAAATAAATAAATTTTACATGAATAAGTGATGCTTAGCCTGGTGGGGGGAGGAAAACCTGGCCTAATAAGCACTGGAGGAAACCCTGTCAAGATCGTCAACACTCATTTATCTTAATGCTATTGAAACATGTAAACCAAAAAGCATTACTGCTACCTTTCTAATTTTAAACTCAGTAACTTATGCTGTAACTTCACCTTGCTCTGCCTGCTCCTCCTTGCTGCCTGCCGGCTGTGATCATAAGCGACAACATAGTAGTTCCTGCTGCTTCTTCGGGAAACGGCGCAAAAAAAA
>SSNQ01034574.1:161568-188768 GCA_006942095.1 Nothobranchius kuhntae
GAAACCCTACCACCTGTCACTCGATGCACTGGCTCTCACTGAGACCTGGATCAAACCATGTGACAATGCTACCCCATCTGTTCTCTTGATTAACCACACTTTCTCCCACACTTCTCGTGCATCTGGCCGAGGTGGTGGAACGGGCATGTTAATTACCAACAAATGGAGATATACAGTCGTTTGCTACCCATCACTAAATACAACTCCTTTGAATACCATGACATCCAGGTAACTGTACTGAAAAAAATTCTGTTTGGTTGTCATATATCACTAACCAGGTCAACTCGTAGGCTTTCTTGATGAACTCGACACCCTGCTTTCCTCCATTCCTGAGCACGACTGTCCCACAATGGTCCTTGGAGACATGAATATTCACCTGGACAGCTCATCAGGCTTCCTGTCACTAATGTTATCATTCGATAACTAGTACAAAGTCCTCCAACTCACAAAGCTGGAAAAGCACTTGACCTCATTTTCACCAGAAACTGTGCCATAGACACAATCTTTGTCACACCGCTGACACTTTCCGATCGTTACTTCATCCATTTCAGCACGACTCTACAAGGGCGTCCACTGCTTCCTCCCCAATGGTCTCATTCCACCGAAACCTCCACAATCTGGCACCCAACCACTTCTCCTCTCTTGTTGCCTCCACTCTTCCATCTCCCAGCACATTCTCTGCTTATGAAGTGAATGATGCCACCGAGTCACTCTGCTCCACACTCTGCTCTTGTCTTAACAACTTGTGCCCTTTAGCCACTAGACCAGGTAGATCCTCTCAGTCACACCCTTGGCTAAATAATACCCTCTGGTCTCTACACACCAATCTTAAAGCTGTGGAACGGAAATGGCGCAAAACAAAAGATCCCGGTGATCTATTGAAATTTCATGATTTACTGTCCTCATTCTCTGCCAGCATCACTGATGCAAAGAAAGCTTTCTACACTGACAAAATTCTCGGCTCTACTGACTCTCAGCAACTATTTTCGACATTCAAAACTCTGCTCAACCCTCCGTCTCCACCTCCTACCAAAACTCTGTCAGCTGACACTTTTGCCTCATTCTTCACTGACAAAGTGACAGCTATAAGCAAACGGTTTACTCAACTGGCCACTCCTGAACATTCGCTACCACAAACTCCTTCTAGCCTAACCATCTCAAGCCGTACTGCTTCATTTTCCTCTTTTTTCCCCTCTCACTGAGAACTGTGTGTCCAAGCTTCTCACGCGCAGCCGCCCTACTACATGCCCACTCAACCCCATTCCAACTAAGCGGCTATTGCTCCTACAGTAGCCGCAGCAGTCACACGTGTGATCAACGCTTCACTGACATCCGGTCCCAACTCTGTCAAGCATGCTCAGGTTAAACCGCTGCTAAAAAAACCATCTCTTCCTCCAAATCATGTGTAGAACTACCAACCTATCTCTCTCCTCCCTTTTCTGTCCAAAATCATTGAAAAGGTGGCTTTCAAGCAGATCACAGAATACCTCTCACAAAACTGTCTGCTTGACCCTTACCAATCTGGGTTCAAAACGGGCCACTCCACTGAAACTGCTCAGTTAGCAGTGACTGAATCCTTAAAAGAAGCTAGAGCGACTGCCAAATCCTCAGTGCTTATCCTGCTCGACTTATCGGCAGCATTTGACGCGGTCAACCATGGCTTCCTTTTGTCCACACTCTCTAGCATGGGCATCACAGAGAAAGCACACACCTGGTTTGAATCGTACCTCACAGGATGATCATTCAGTGTATCTTGGCTTGGGCAATCCTCTACCGTGCACCGTCTTGCCACAGGAGTCCCCCAGGGCTCTGTACTAGGACCTCTTCTCTTTGCCATATACACCACCTCACTGGGTGAGATAATTCGATCACATGGCTTCTTCTACCACTGCTATGCAGACGACACCAAGCTCTATCTGTCCTTTCCACCGGACGACCACACTGTCTCTGCACGAATATCAAACCGTCTCTCTGACATGTCAAAATGGATGAAATCCAACCATCTCCAACTCAACCTCTCTAAAACTGAACTACTTTTCATCCCAGCAAAACCATCCATACAGCACAATATCTCAATCCAAAATTACTTCCTATCTCTGGCTCCTTCAAAGGCAGTTCAAAATCTGGGTGTTGTGATTGATGAACACCTGACCTTTAAAGAGCATGTTACCTCTGTTGCTCGTTCATGCCGCTTTGCGCTGTATAACATACGACAGATCAGACCATACCTAGCACAACATGCCACACAGCTCCTGCTGCAATCTACCGTCATCTCCCGCCTCGATTACTGCAATGCCCTTCTAACTGGTCTTCCAGCCTGTACTGTGAGACCTCTTCAAATGGTCCAGAACGCAGTGGCGCGTCTGGTCTTCAATCAGCCAAAAAGAGGACACGTCACCCCTCTGTTCATTGAGCTCCACTGGTTACCGCTAGCAGCACGCATTAAATTCAAATTGCTAACACTAGCATACAAAGTCCGAAATGGTACGGCTCCCATCTACCCGAATCCTCTTGCAAAGACTTACGTCCTGGCCCAGCCGCTCCGGTCATCACCAGATCATCGGCTATCTGTGCCTACACCACGCTCAGAACAATCCAGGCTCTTCTTATGCATCGTTCCACAAATGTGGAATGACCTACCAAGCACTACAAGAACAGGGGCTTCCTTTTCAATTTTCAAGAAACTCCTGAAGACCCTGCTTTTCAGAGAGCATCTTCTAAACTAGCACCCTCGCTGCACCCGTCCCCCCTCTCTACCGTCCACTCCTTGTTCCCTCCTCTCCATGACTGATGTCAAGTTGTTGTTGTTATTGTTGTTGTTAGCCTCAAGGGCAACATGCCGATAATCACTTGTAAGTCGCTTTGGACAAAAGCGTCTGCTAAATACATAAACATTAACGTCTAATTGGTCCAGAATAATGGTGGAAATCAAGATGCTCAGGCCATTAGGACCAATTACTGCATGAGATAGATAAGCTAGGCTTTGTTACATCTCATTATCAAACCAAAGTTTAAAATCAGCTAGAGTGAGAAGGTTTATAACCTTAAAACAAACATTTATGTGTTTATATTTAAATATCTGGCCAGAATATTCTCTTTGTTAGTGATTTACTTCCACATTAGTTTGTAGTCTCTGTCTTCATCACTTCCTCCTCCTCACCTTTACTCACCGCTCTGAGTGGACTCTGTACTAAATGCCTTCACACAAGAAGTGAAACTGCTGACTAATACATCTTTCTCATTCCGCTCGTTTGACGCTGTCGGTGTCTGGCTTTGTCCTGGAATTATAACCATATCCTTTTGGTTTGGGTGTCGTAGGTCCAGATGTGTTTCAGATCTCTGTGGATGAGAGAGCCAAACATGATCAGCAGTTTCACAGCCTGTCTCCGACCGCTGGAGGCTACATAACAGGTAACAGACACTCTTTATTTGGTTACTCTTCCAACAATAACCTGAGAACAGTACCCCCCAACAGCCTCTGGTCACATGACTTTAGCTGAAGTCCAAAAGGTTTTGATGTTCTAACAGAACCACATCATTTATAGATGGATGGATAAATATCATTGCACAATTAATTTTGATTTTACAGGTTTTTTTCCTTCTATAAATAAGGGCTGCAGCCATCGGTTATTTTAATAATCGATTAGCCTGCCACAGTAATTAGTCGATTAATCGAATAATTGGATAAGCCTTTATTTGTTTTTTTTGGAAATGTGGTAGAATTGTAACAGTGCAGTACTAGTTAATGACCATTATATTACCATTATATTTCTATAACAACATTTACTGAATTACACTTCATTAAAGTGTCAATGAAGGGGCCATTTTGGTCTGAATTTTATGAAGCCAAGAAGGAGAGGCTAAAATAGCAGTTCCATCCTCATCCACTTGGGGTTGGCAGCAGAAAAGAGAAAATCCTCATTGACTCCCATGTTAAAAATGCCTATTTCACAGCAGAAATAAACATGTTTACAGCCTGGTGCAAAAAACTTTTAAGTTTAATAGATCTAGTTTACACTCATGACAACTCTGAGGGGGGTGAATGTTTTTGTAACTCATCTGTTTAAGTGTAATTACATGCTTATAAATCTGAATAATGAATGAGCCACGTCAGCTTTGGGCAAGGCCTCACGTTAATAGATGTTCGGCCATTTCCTGTCTGTGAACTTTAGGTGTGTCCTCTGTGTGTTTGTGTTTGGATGTTAGTCATAGAATTATTTGAACACAGAAGACAAGCTGTGGTTATTGACTGCACTAACAGACCATCCAAGCAGTTTCTGCTTATTTTTTATCAGCAAATAAAATTATATTTCTGTATTTTATCTCGCTGGCTGAATGGAGGGAAATGCTGCTTGCTCAAAGATGGGTTAAAATATAATGTGTTGGTGGGGCTGGCTGACTGGGTCCAGAAACTCAAGCTGACTGAGGCTAGCTAGCAGAGACTTTGGGGCTTTGCCGCTGATCTGCAGTCAAAGATTTGTGAGGTCGTCGCTGCAGAGAGGTTTGGCGAGTTTTGATAACGTGTCTCTCCCTTTAACAGTGGCAGTCCTGTGATCAGAGATCTCTGAATCTGCCACTTCAACATTGAGGAGTAAGCCCAGCGAACAGGATGCCCTGCTTCTCCTTCGCTTGGCCAGGAACAGCTGCTTCACGCAGGCTGCCCCAAGCCGCCATCTCCCAAAGGGGCCGAGACACGCCACCCGTCCGCCTGGCTTTCATGCTAGGTTTTAGTTGTGCTGCATGCCTGTGGAGCTTTCTGAGGGAGATTGCAGGAGCACTGTTTCTCTTTGAGTTGATTTTGGAGTTGCTTTACCACATTTCTCTTGCTAAAAATGCCCGGAAAACTTCAGTTAGCTTGAGTTAGTATGTTGCTCCACTGATCTCCGACCCGCTCTGACCGAGGCAGAGCATGACCTCACGTAAGCGGCCAGGGTGCCCATCTCCGATCGCAGCGACCTGAGGCTCTGCTTGTATTTTAACAGTCCATATTATTGCTCCACAGGCAACCAGCATGACTACAGCCTACGGAAGCCAAGCAGTCGTGCAGCTCAGCTATTTCTGACTCTGATCGTCTCACATTTTGTTTGTTTTATTTTTTAGGTGACCAGGCCAGGAACTTTTTCCTTCTGTCAGGGCTGCCCCCACCCATCCTCGCCCAAATATGGTCAGGCACACTCCCAGGAAGTATTTCCATACACATAAGATGGTCTAAGACTACGCTGTGTGTGTGTGTGTGTGTGTGTGTGTGTGTGTGTGTGTGTGTGTGTGTGTGTGTGTGTGTGTGTGTGTGTGTGTGTGTGTGTGTGTGTGTGTGTGTGTGTGTGTGTGTGTGTGTGTGTAAAGTGAAGACAACTGATCAGAAACTAAAGTGTATATATGTATGTATATATATATATAATATATAATTCTGATGAACATTCTTTTAAATACGTGTATTTTCGATGAACCTCTATCTTCAGGGCTCTGGCTGATATGAATGGTGACGGTCGTATGGACATACACGAGTTCTCCATCGCCATGAAACTCATCAAGCTGAAACTTCAAGGTCACCCTCTGCCTTTTTCACTTCCCCCCAGTTTGAAACAACTTCCACTACCTTTAGCGCCCCAGACCAGCTTTGGTAAGACTTAGCAGTGTCCTGTGAACAGAACATCTTGTTGCTGTCCACCTGATGTCCCACTGAGACTGTGATTAATAATGCAATGAGACTGTGGAACTCATGGGACGAGCTACTGTTGTAACATCTAGAGGCTTTTGGGTGTTGTTTTTAAAAGGTCACTGTGTTTAACCTCTTAAGCGCCAAAGTTGCAATATTGCGACAATTGTCATTACTGACTTTACCGAGCCACATCTACAAATATTATCCGTCATGAAGTTACTACTTTACACCACTTTACACCAGAAGACAGTGGAGTTGTGTAATTTCAGGCTGAGCCACAATTATGGGTGTGTTTATATTAAGGAGTTTTTAGCATTTGAAAACTGCCTCCTGCCGAGAGGGTCCCGGATGGGGACGAGAACAGGAGATGAGCGCAGCATGAAGAGGGTGAATATTAGAAGGATTAAACTTACAATTGCCGGCAGGTGTGGTCTTTGTTGACTGATCTCTTTGTCTGGTCATGACGCAGAATATTTACTCTCTGATGAAGAAATTCACTCATCCAGCCGGAAAGATTGACGCTGCTGCAGCGTGCAGCATCACACAGCGGGTGCTGCACGAGAATAAGGTGTATGGAGCTTACAGGCTCCAAACGTTGGGTTTGAAGTCTCTTTCACTGTGTTTGGGACATGGTGGATGTAGAAATGATGGTAAAAACACTGCTAATGTTACAGCGGTAGCAGCAATGTAAAAAAGCCGTAAAAAAGCAGCAGATGCGTTTGTTATGTATGGAAGTCAAAGTGTGCCACATAACCATAAAAATATTCTTTCCCTTGGATCAAATGATCATTGCATTGAAGGGAAGGACATCCGTGTAGCTGCACGAGCCCAAAGAAACCTGACAAATATGACAAAAAAGCATTTCTCTTGAAAATACAATATAAGATTAAAAAATGAAATAAAAATGTCAAAAGAGCTTTATTTATGTATATAAATAAAAATTTCTAAATAACATGAAAAAATAAGGATAAAGCAAAGCCCTCGATTTACTGGTCAATATACATTCCTACCCTCATCCATGGTCACAAGCTTTGGGTTGAGACCGAAAAAACTAGATCATGGATACAAGTGGCTGAAATTAGTTTTCTCCACAGGGTGGCTGGTAGGGATATAGGAAAATATCGATATGGCACTATATCGCAGTATTTTCCCTGTGATATATTGATATTCAAAAGCTTTATATAGAATTTTTGGAAGAATTTTCATTCAAACATTTGTGTGTTTTCTTATCTTTTGTTGCAATTCAAACACCGACCGCTAATAAGCAGCCGTGTGCACTGAGCTTTGTTTCCACCACTGAAATGTAAATCCCTCTATTACAGTTCAGACACCTCTTGTTAAACATGTTACTTATCCGTTCGGACTGTTTATTGAATTTTACTACAATAATTTCAGTCTAAAAAAATCGCAAATATCATCCGGCTGAATGTATCGCAATATATTGTGATATATCGTATCGTCTTCCTGTGTTGTGATACGTATCATATCGCCAGAATTTCACCATTTCACATTCCTAGTGGTTGGGCGTAGGAATGAGGTAGTCTTTGAAGAGGTAGTCCTTCAAGACTGTTGGAAAACCATTTCAGGTGACTACCTCTTGAAGCTCATCAAGAGAACGCCAAGAATGTGCAAAGCAGTAATCAGAGCAAAGGGTGGCTATTTTGAAGAAAGTAGAATATAAAACATGTTTTCAGTTATTTAACCTTTTTTGGTTAAGTGCATAACTCCACATGCGGTCATTCATAGTTTTGATGCCTTCAGTTAGAGTCTCCAAATGTAAATGGTCGTCAAAGAAAACACATTGAATGAGAAGATGTGTTCAAACCTTTGACCTGTACTGCATATTTCTAAAAAGTGATTCCTCCACAGGGCGTTTAGAGGCGTGCAGAATTAATGTACAGTTTCTCCTATAAAAGCTATATTTAAAAACAATAATCACATTTTTTTTTTGACGTTCACAACATTGGGTTTATGTTTACATCTACCAGCCAATAGAGGGCACTGTTGCAGTAAAAAGTCAGCTTGGCAGGGCGTGGCTGGGACTGTGGAAAATGGCCGACTTGTTAGTCAAGCTGCTGATTCTGAGCCCAGAAGATGTTCTAACGGTGAATGCTGTTGTAAAATAAACGTAGTAGTAGAAATTAGTCCTTACCCTAAACAATTTGTCACGGGACATGGCTGGTCACTTCACGTGTCTGTAGTGAACCTACTCCCTGATGGCTGGAAAATGTGGTCTGTTGTTGCTCTACCATCTCTAAATACATGTTGCCATAGTGTCCGTGTTCCACATTCAACCTTTAACTGGAATAAATGTGTAACTTTTGCACGTAACATCTATTTAGAACAGAAATGACATAAGATCTTGTTTGCTTCTGTTTTGCTCCAGGATTGCCTTCTTTGCCACCTATGGCCCCCATATCAGCTCCCATCTCAGCTCCCCTGCCGGTTGTGCCCCCCCTCCCCCTGCCCCCCATTCCGGTTGGAGTGTCTCCCCCTCTCGTCTCATCTGTACCTCCTCCCCTTCCTCAGCCTATTGTCAATGGAGCTCCTCCCACCACCATGATACCGCCCATCTCAGGCTTCTCTCACCCAGGTAGTCTGAATGTTTCTCTTCCTTCTGCTCTCTAAGCTTTTGTTTACATAACAGTCAGAGGATTCTACATTCATCCTTGTGAGGGGTCAAAGACTTTGAAGGCAGTGTTATTTTTAAATATGTGGAAAATGTACAAAAATTCTTACTTTTGTTAAACATGAATATTTGTCATCAGTCTGAAAAGTTCTCTTCTGCTCTCTCAGCTGCTCCCGTGAACAAAACCTCTTCATTTAATCGTTCCAGCACCAAGCCGCAGAAAGGCTCGTCGTTTGATGCTGCAGGGTAGGTCTGATGTTTATCTAACTAATCAGATGATGTGGCAGATATATTTTAATCAAGGAGGAGACTGTGTGTGCCTTCAGTGACCCCAGTAGGGGTTTTCCTGTATTAAAGAGCAGGTTCACAGAGAAACCGTTGTTTTTGAAAATGATCAGCCACTCTGAATTTAACATGCAGGCTGAGCATGAAAATAGTCTCCTCCACCTATCTCCTGCATTAGCTTCTGGTAGAAAATAGATGGTAAAACTCTAGGATTTGAAAAGCCTGACAGACTTCACACTGTCACTAACATTCATGCACTCAATAATCATGGCTCACAATAGGGAATGTTGTGTAGCAAACGGCAGAGAACGTCTTGACTAGTAGAAGCTAACCATTAGCATTAGCAACTCCACCACACGACATAACTCCTCGTGGCTTGTGTTATTTCTGGAGAAAATCATCAGTGTTGCAGCACAAACAGAGTCCGTGGTAGAGTTGCATTGCTGTTATCCAATTTGAGACGAGATGTATAAATATCAGGAAATAAGACTACCAATCCAGCAATGTTCCGTCACTCTTTCCTCCAGCTATCAAAATAAATCACGAAACGATTCCCATCAGAGCATCTGAGCTCTATCTCACACTTTCTTACACATTCTCCGAAACATGCTGTTGACAGCGCACAGAAGAGGAGCTTGGAGCTAGTCTGTGACAGACCTGTGCGCAGTGTTGACTGCTTCCAGATCTGGAAAGTGGCAGCCCTTCTTTCAGCGAGTCTTGCCAACCTCTGGCTATTTCCTTTAGAGAGATGTTCCTTGGTTTTAAAACTTTGGTGGAAGTAGCACTCGTTGTTCTGCCTCCAGTACGGCAGCGATGCACAGATTCAGCATCTAGAACATTTAAATGTCCATGAGTCTGTCTGAGGCCTCCGCAGTCCAGAACCTCATATAACCTGTAACTTCTTCAGCAAGCCCCCTATTGACATTGGATGATGCACAAGCAGGTGACCAGTTCAGGTGTATGTGGAGCAGAAGGAAAGTGCGTTTGGGCCACGGCAGGTGAAATGTTCCTAACTTGGTCTCTTTCTGGAGTAGTTCTGTCACCTGATGGCACCATCTAGTGGCTGACAAGCATATCACACAAATAGTTTCTCCTTCCGTTTTTTTTTAAGATGGCGCCTTCACGTTTCGTGTTTGAAGATGTGCTTCTGTATCGACAAACAGAGCTAAAACACGTTCTTTTACAAGTATTATTCTCATGTTCTCATATATTTATATTTTAAACACTTTATATGTCACTCGACCTGACAACAAAGACAAAATTCAACAAAAAGTAAGAAAAACCAAAATATCTCTGCCTCCAAACATATTCACTTTGCTTCCATTGGAAATTCCATGGTTGGACTTCTGTGTTTGCAAATCAGTCTCTAGTAGGAATTTAGTGCCGCGTTTAATTGGGTGTCTCCATCCTTCGGTGTTATGTGTTGACCCTAACCCCTACTTCACCCTGGAAGCATCGGTGGCGCAGAGCAGCAAAACGTCACTGCTTCAAATTAGAATCCGTTATAGGCTTTGGGGGTGATTCAAACCACCTGCAACGTGGAAATGTTTAGGCACGTCCCAGAAGCAGTACACCGCACCGCTGAAGATCAGATCAGGTTCTATTTTTGCCGCAATCTTCTTCTGGGACACGTGATTTAACATAGAGCTAGACAGAAAATCAGGTACAGTTTTAGTGTAAACCCCTGATAATGTTCAAGGTAAAAGACTATTGAAGCAATGTAATTTCATTTCTACGTAGGTTATGTCAGTACAAGTGACCCAACGGCTTATTTGCTCCCAGCGTCATTCCAGAAGTGCAGCAGTGTGTTTTTCATGGCTTTAACCCTGGCAGTGGAGAGGAACAACACCATATGTGACATCAAACAGCGATATCAAATGTGATTTCCTTCATTTTGGTTTAATGACGGATGGCATAAACTAAAAGGAAGCCGTTACGTGGCCAAGACTCCTCGGTGTGTGCTGGATCGCAGCAAAAGTCGCGAGCAAACCGTTCTGCTGCCGTTCCACTCCACTGATGCTTCCAGTGTGAAGTAGGGGCCCACCCTGATGGATGGATGGTTTTTTAAGCAGGATCTCTGATAAGCATCAATTAATATCTTGTGGAGTTCAAAACCTTTATCAGATCAGCAGTGGCTCAGGAAGTAGCGCGTGTTGTCCAGTAATCAGAGGGTTGTAGGATCAATCCTGGCGGAGAATGCAGCTGTTGTGTCCTTGGGCAATACACTTAATGCACCCTGCCTGCTGGTGGTGGTCGGAGGGACTGGTGACGCCTGTGCTCATCAGCCTCACCTCTGTAAGCGCGCCCCAGGGCCGCTGTAGCTACACTACAGCTCATCACCACCAGCGTGTGAATGATACTCTGTAGTGTAAAGTGCTTTGGTGTCCTCTGACTCTCAAAAGCGCTATACATGCATACATAATATATAACACATATGCTACGCTACATATACCTTATACGTGAGGGTCATTTAGTATGTGTTTGTGTGATTTATATATGATAATACAGATGTGAAATTAATTAACATAAAATAACCGTGATTACTTCTCAGACTATAATCGTACCACCAAAGTTTGTAATCACTGCAGCCCATCATGACGCTGTTTCTTATTGATCTTTTTTGTCCATCCCAGTCCTCAGCCTCCCTCTGATTGGGTGGTTCCTCAGTCCTCCAGGCTCAAGTACAGACAGCTTTTTAACTCCCATGACAAGATGATGAGTGGATACCTCACTGGTACATAGACATGTTAACATGTTGCTGTTGTTGTTAGCGGAATCACATCTTTATTCAGTGTGCTTGTCTTGTTCAGGACCCCAGGCTCGCACTATCCTGATGCAGTCCAGTCTTCCTCAGAGTCAGCTGGCCACAATATGGTATAGTATTAAAATTCCACCATTTCTAATGAAACCATAGCCATCACTATGAACTTGTTTTGTTGTTTTTCTCTTTAGGGGTCTGTCTGACATCGACCAGGATGGAAAGCTAACAGCTGAGGAGTTCATCTTGGCTATGCACCTCATAGATATGGCTATGTCAGGGTTACCTCTTCCTCCAGTGTTACCACCAGATTACCTCCCACCAACTTTCAGGTAAAGGTCATTATCACACCTCAGCAGCAGATGGATCATGTTTGGTCCTGTAACCCCCAAATTCCACTACCTCCGCTCCGCTGCGCTCCGCTCCGACACGAACGCCGGAGCAAAATCGGTCCCGTTCTAGTCAATCAGAGCAATTCCACTACTGCGGCCGTGCTCCGGCAGTGCGGCGCCGTGCGCCGCCCTCTGTTCCGGCGTCCGGCAAAAATAGAATCGATCCTATTTTTGCCGGACGCCGGAGCACCTCCGCAGTCAATGGACAGAAATCACAACGGCCCAACAGGAAAAGGAGCAAGCACAATTTCCGTTTTTCACAATAAATCGATAAACAAAAGGCGTTTTTTGTTTCATATGCACAGATTTAACAACTTTTAACAACTATCAATGACGGCTGAAGTTTAAATGCACAAAAGTAAGCCATAAATACAGTTTCTACTATCAAAGTAGTCACACTTTGTTGATCCAAACACTGCTGATCTCTCAACACAAATGATGGGAAGATTAAACAGCTCATGCCGATGCTTCTCCCACACAACGGGTGTTTGGATCTAACTTCCGCGTTTATTGCTTGGACTGTATCGCAAGATCTCGAAAATCCCGCGCATGCTTATTTGCCCACCTCAGGTCTCCGCACCGGAGCGGAGCCATTGTAGAGCGGGTAGCAGTAAAAAATTGAGTTTGGAAGCGAGCGGCTGCGGAGGGCGGGGGCGGACCGGAGCGGAGGTAGTGGAATTTGGGGGTAAGAGTCAACATCACTGGTCCTGGAGGGTTTTAGTGGTTTCTCTGCTCCAGCACACTAGGTTCAGTGGTTGAATCTGGGCATGCTCTGATCCGATCACATGATTTTCAGGAAATCGGAATCGGGTTGGAAAAATCGGATTTAACCATACAAAACAAGGCAAGGCAGCTTTATTTATAGAGGCAATTCAATGTGCTTTACAATTATCAGGACATGATATGAAAACAACATTAAAACACAAATTAAAATACACATGAATAGAATTATAGTTTAGAGCGAAAGGAGAAGACAAAGTTACAGGGCAGATTACAGTGGAGATGACGCATGATAAGAAACAATTCATTTAAAGGCTGATGAGTACATTAGGGTTTTTAGTTTTGTTTTAAATAACACTAGGGTTGGGGCACATCTGAGGTCATGGGGAAGCTGATTCCATATGTGAGCAGCATTGTAGCTAAATGCAGCTCCACCATGTTTTGTTCTGACCCGAGGTTCTACCAGCTGATTGTTTCCAAGGGATCTCAGAGCCCTGTTGGGTGTATATACAGGAATGAGACATGTATTTTGGTCCCATGCCATTGAGTGATTTATAAACTAGTAGGAGCACTTTGAAACCTATTCTGTAGTTTACTGGTAACCAGTGTAGGGATCTAAGAACAGGAGTGATGTGCTCCGTTCTCTTAGTTCTTGTTAAAACTCTAGCAGCAGCATTCTGAACAAGCTGCAGCTGCTTCACAGCTTTTTTGGAAAGACCACTTAGGAGACCATTGCAATAGTCCAGCCAACTAGAAATAAAAACATGAATACGTTTCTCTAAGTCTGGTCTGGACATGAGACCTCTGACTCTTGATATTTGATGAAGGTGATAAAAAGCTGATTTAGTTATAGCCTTAAAATGTCTGTGAATTCACACACCATAACATACAGCAGCTAGCTAACACAGGGCATAGTTGTCATCTCAAAAGAGAAAATGTCTGTAATTTGGTTGTATTTTTAAATGAACAGCAAAAGGAATGTAATAAAAACGTGTAATGTGTGCAAACTGGGCATTTAACGAGGTGTAAAAGGTTGTGCTGCGTTCAACACTGATGTAAATGATAAATGACAATTTATTCTTACATACTTTCTCAATTTTAACACATTTCTTATTAATGTACGTCCTAAACTAGTGATGTTTTATAGAAAATAAACTAAAGAAATGACATAAATACAGAAAGAAAGAAACACATTAATGATTTAAAAACTTAAAGGACAACTCGTTTGTTCTCCTTGTTTCTAAATGCATTTCTAAAGTATCGGATTGGGACTCGGTATCGGGAGATGCTTAAAATCAAATGACTCGGAATTGGATCGGGAGCAAAAACAGTGATCGGAGCGTCCCTAGTTGAATCACCTGTGCAGCAGCTCATCAGGTGTTGAAACAAAGTTAAAACTAAAACGTGCTGATTACCGCTTGTTTACATGAAAGCTGTAATGATGTATTGATATTAATCTCAAGATTGACAGCAGTAGAAGAAGAAGAAGAGTGTGTTGATTGTGTGTGTGTGTGTGTGTGTGTGTGTGTGTGTGTGTGTGTGTGTGTGTGTGTGTGTGTGTGTGTGTGTGTGTGTGTGTGTGTGTGTGTGGGTGGTTTAGGCGTGTACGAAGCGACAGCGTTCAGTCGGACCAGAAGAGTGTTCAGGAGGAACCAGAAGAGGAGACGGAGAGCAGCCAGGAGAAGAAATTACCGGGTGAGTTTTCTGATCTCTTCATGGCATCAAACAGGTACTAAATCATCTCTCGGCTGTTTTACAGCCACGTCTAAAACGATGACAAAAGCATCAAAACAGACTATTTCTGTCACTTATTTCAGAAAGTAACACTCATAAATGATGTAGATTAATTACACATAATTTTTCTCAAGCCTGTATTTCTTTTTTCACTGATGAATATTGCTTACAGATGACAAAAACTCAAACTTTTAGTCTCAGAAAATTAGAATATTGTGAAAAGTTAGAGACTGGAAACTCTTGGTGTCACACTAATCAGCTAAATAACTCCAAACACCTGCAGCAGGTGCACCTAAAGACACTTTCACATCTGGCTCGGCCCGGTCCGGTCTTGTTGGGCCAGGTTCCGTTCACACAAGGATGTCTGGTTCACACAGCCTTCTCAGGAAGGCGGATCTCTCCGAGCATGCGGGCGGGGCAAAAGACGCGTGGAGCCGTGTTGCTTTTGGAGACTGTGATATGAAGCACACAGCTTCCTGCTGTCTCTGAGACTGCTGCGTGCTCCTCACAGCAGTTTGTCCTCACGCTCACGCTGCCGCTGCTGGAGGAGGTCCGAGCTGCAGTCAGAGGAGATGTTTACTCCACTGCATCCAGACTGATAATGAGCAAGTTGACCAGGCCAACCCACGCATGAAAGCCTGATGAATGGTCTCATTCTGGCTCAGTAGGACACACAACCATGACGACAACTGCTGACTGGACACATGCCCAGATGTCAGTTGTGGACACTGTTCACAAGGAGGGGAAGCCACAGAAGGTGATTGCTAAAGAAGCTGCATGTATCCAAGCATGTTCACAGAGGTGGTAGGAAAAGGAGCAACAGGAGCAGGGAGGGGATAACTCATTCAGGAATCTGGTGGACCTTCACCACGACTGATGCTGGAGATGGATCATCTAGAGCAGTGGTCCCCACCCTGGGGTCTGTAACCCCCCAAGGAGCTCCCACAACTTAATTAATTACTTTTGCTGTGTGTGAGGGGGGGGGGGGGGAAGATGGGAGATGTGGTTGGGCTGTCCTGGCATGTCGTTGGCAAAGGAAAAAAGTTAGGAACCACTGATCTAGAGCTTCTACACACAGGCTACAGATGTCACATTCCTCCCGACAAACAGCTCCTGAACCAGAGACACCAGAAGCATCATACCTGGGCTACGTGAGAACTGGGCTGATGCTCAGTGGTCCAAAGTCCTCTTTTCAGATGAAAGTAAAGTCTGCAGGTCATTTGGAGATCAAGGTCTGGAGAAAGAGAGGAGAGGGTGAAAACCACCTGAGCCAATGATGCAGAAGACCTGAAGGCTGCTAGCAAAGCAGCCTGAGATCTGTCACACCTGAGCAGAGCCACAGTCTGATGGGTCCCCCTGATGTAGCCTCCACGCTGCATGGATGCAGTGAATCACGCAGACCTTTCAGAAGTCTGACATTTCTGTTTATAATGTCCTTTTTCATAATTTAATTTTCTGAGATGCTGACTGTTTGGATTTAATGTCTGAGTGTGAGTCATAATCACCAATACTGCACTAAATAAAGACCTGTTCACAAATTCTCTCACCTCAGTGACGTTTGAGGATAAAAAGAGGGAGAACTTTGAGCGAGGGAACCTGGAATTGGAGAAGAGACGTCAGGCTCTTCAGGAGCAGCAGAGGAAAGAGCAGGAACGGCTGGCTGCTCTAGAACGAGAAGAACAGGAGAGAAAGGTAAATGCGATGCACATTTCTAATTTCCATAATGCGTTTGATGAAATTTGAATCAGTCAGGGATTGTAGTTAGTCTTAAACCTTCTCAGTGTAACTTTGCTTGTCGGCACAAGGGACTTCAACAACTAACCCGCATGTTTATGTTTCAGGAGCGCGAGCGGCTGGAGCAAGAGCGGAGGCGACAGCAGGAACTAGAGAAGCAACTGGAGAAACAGAGAGAGCTAGAGAGGCAAAGAGAAGAGGAGCGGCGCAAGGAGATAGAAAGGAGGGAGGTATGATCTAGAGCTGCAGCTGTTGACCTTATCAGCTTGTCCTGACCACCTTGTGCAACTGTTTACAGTCAACCACATCTCTTGATGTTCATACTGAAGACGTTTACTGTCAGTTCACTCTGTTATGCTGTTTATTTCCAGGCTGCTAAAAGGGAATTAGAGCGCCAGCGTCAGCTGGAGTGGGAGAGGCAGCGTCGCCAGGAGCTTCTGACGCAAAGAAACAGAGAACAAGAAAGTATCGTCCTGCTCAAAGCCAGGAAGAAGACTCTGGAGTTTGAACTGGAGGCTCTGGTAATCAGTTACATAATCCAGAACGCACAGAGCACACATGAGGATCTTATCCATAACATTACAGGCACGGCTTGGAGCGGTGAATGTTGTACATAATCTAATTTCTGTATTTGTTTCTTCAGAATGATAAGAAGAACCAGTTGGAGGGTAAACTGAAAGATGTTCGTTTTCGTCTGTCGGCTCAGCGGAGGGAGATGGAGCAGACCAATCAGACCAGAGAAACGCGCATCGCTGAAATCACACAGCTACAGCAGCAGCTGCAGGTACGCTCTACATCCGTCTTTACTGCTGTTGCAGAAAGCTGCATTATGTAATAGTTTTGGTTACATAAAACCATTTTACATCTATACCCATACGAGTGAATCTAGAACTTTTTGCCACGACTGTTTGTAGAGGAAGAAATTCCATTCATGTAGAAGGGGCTTGGGCCGGTACCACCCTGTGAGCGCATGTGTCATGATGTTTGCACGTTCAAGAGAAGGCTGTGCTCTCCTTCAGTTAGCTTCTAGAGAAGCTAAGCTAACAAATGGAAACATACATTTAAAAATGTATCCTGCCAGCAAATCATGCCTGGTCCATCTCCGGCCGCTCCTCCTCCTGGTTCTGGGCGGATTTGGGCACTCAGAAGTGGCCCCAAAGGCTGATAATTCCATCCTGGATCTCTGCATGTCCACCTCCTTCTGTCCAGAGTCATGCAACACTGGCAGACGGCACTGCTGCACATCACAGTCTGGTACTAAGCTCCAGAACTTTGAAACATTTCAGTACCAGGATGGGGAGTGGGAAAACCTTCTAGGGCAGTCCGATGTCGGCTCACTGATCCCGGGATAATGTTCCGCAATCACCAGCTCTATCCCCCTGGTTCTCCAATGCACTCTCCAAAAAGCCTGCCAACTAACATCAGCATCTCCTTCCAATGCTTCTCCTGACACAGGTTTTCCTTTACTTAAGGGTGGTAGTTAATAATAATGAATAAACAGGTAAATAATTTGGTAAAAAATAATAAATAGGTTTGAACTTCATGGGCATAAGAATTTTACGGACTGCAGTTTCTCTAACGACCACGTGGTGCGCCCTCTGTAGAGCAGCATTAAGATCTTAACTTGTTTGTAAATATTTCTGCTGTAAGGCCTTTCTGGTTGTGCAGGAGTCGCAGCAGTGGCTGGGGAGGCTGATCCCTGATAAACAGTGTCTGAACGACCAGTTGAAACAGGTTCAGCAGAGCAGTCTGCATCGTGAGTACAACACACACACACCCTAACCCATCATGCGATCCTTAGACACACCTGTACCAAACTAACGCAAACTTGTAGCTTTTTGAAGCCAAATGTGGCATTCACGTGAATCATGTAAATCCAAAGACTTTTTATTGGGGCGGGGGGGGTTGTTTTGTTCACAAACGGTCTTTATTCTAGTGTATTAGTCACGTGTCGTTATTTGACCAGTCACAGTTAAACAGACAGCACGCTGCAGACGACGAGGCAGAACGGCGCTCACGGTGAGTATGAGTGCTGTCGCGTTAACTTCTTGCTGCGGTTTTGAGCCTTAAGTTCGTCAAATCGAACAAAATCACCACTAAATAAAGTTTTCTGTCAAGGACTTCAGCAGATTTGCTTTTATAGATTTTCCCAAGACTCGTTGTGTTTTTATTTTTTGGGGCGGAAGTTGGGTTCGGAGCAAACACCGCCAGTATTTAACCCCGTTAAAACCTAATGTTAGCATTATAAATACTTACTCTGGTAAGAAATGGCCACCACTATGCTACAGCTTTACTTGTTTAAAATAAATCCCAGTAATGTTGATCTGGGCACTGGAAGATTTAAGGACGCTGGAGGAGGAATACGTGATGATAAAACGCTGATCTAGTTATAGCCTTAATGTGACCAGTGGAGCTCAGGTCTGAATCAATTATGACACCAAGATTTCTAACCTGGGTCTTTGTCTTTAGTCCTCTGGAGCCAAGTTGAGCAATGACCTCCATCCTATCCTTCTTATTTCCAAAGACAATAACTTCAGTCTCGTCTTTGTTTAGCTGGAGGAAGGTTGACTGCATTCAGTCATTCATTTGTTCTGACACTGACAGAGTGAGTCTAGGGGACCACAGTCNACTAGGTGATGGAGCTAGATGCATCTGGTATCATTTGCAAAACTATGAGAGGTACTGTTGTTATTATATATATATGACATTTTCTAATCAGAGGTGATTGAGAACATAGCAAACCTGCAGATTTCATAAATCAATATTCATTTATTCAAAATGTTACTCTCCTTCCCTTGGCTCTGCTCCGATGACCCTTTGGTTTTAGCTCTGGCTCCAAACTGACTTTAAAAATTCAGAAAGCTGAACAGAAATGCAAAGATTGCTTCATTTTCTCTGAACAATGTTTTTACATCGTAGACCGCTCTTCTGAGACTTCTTATTGGTTGTGTTTAAGAACTGAGTGATTCATCTTTTAGCTTTGTGGAAACACATGAGATACATCTAGATCAGCGTTATTCAACGCCGGGCTTCAAGGGCCGGTGATTAACAGGCTTCTGCAGAGCCTGATGAGCTGCTGCACAGGTGATTCAACCAGTGAATCTAGTTTGCTAGAGCAGAGAAACCACAAAAACGTGCTGGATACCGGCCATCGAGAATTGAATAGCCCTGATCTAGGGGGTAGGGCTAAATAAGTATACACTTCTCCCTACTCCTTTTCAAACAATTGCGTGGAATGATTTTATGAAATGTTGGTGAATGTATATGTTTGAAATAAAGTGAACTGAACTGAACTGAATCTAGAGTTCAAATGTTGCATTTAGCTGCAAAACTCTGACACACTTTTAAGAGTTTTCAGTAGCTAAAGCTCCAGTTGCAAATATTAGCATTGAAATGATTGGTGATGCTTTAATCTGAACTAAAACCATGAAAATCAGATAATCTGTTTTTCCTGTTTGTGTAAGGACCTTTTACTTCTGTTTGGAATAATGAGTTTCCATGGTGTGTTTGTAGGGGACAGTCTATCATCTCTACAGAAAGCCCTTGAGCAGAAAGAGAGCAGCAGAGAGCAGCTGAAAGAGCAGCTTGATGCTGTGGAGAGAGAGACCAGAGCTAAACTGCTGGAAATAGATGCGTTCAACACACAGCTGAAGGTAAACAAATATCAACATGTCACCGCTGTGCTGGATCATTTAAAGCCACTTAACTACCTAGTTTAAAAGTTAAAGTCCCATTAGTTGTCACACACACAGGTGTGTGTGCGAAATTTGTTCTCCGCGTTTGACCCATCCCCTGGGGGAGCGGTGAGCTGCAGACACAGCCGCGCTCGGGAACTATTTGGTGGTTTAACCCCCCAATCCAACCCCCTTAATGCTGAGTGTCAAGCAGGGAGGCACTGGGTCCATTTTTTTCAAAGTCTTTGGTATGACCCGACCAGGAGTCGAACCCCTGATCTCCCAGTCTCAGGGCGGACACTCTACCACTAGGCCACTGAGAAAGGTCAGAAAGGTTTTATTACAGATATAGTTAAATCAACTAATCTATGCTCAGCAGGATGTAAACATTTGCTTCAGCTTATAAAAGTTCTAAATCATCAGATCTGCAGGTTACAGCCAAGCTCATAAACGACACCTGCTGTTAAAACAAAGAATCTATTGGTCAACAAACAATCGGACATGAGCATGTCAAGACTAAATATTAACTTCATTTATATTTAGAACAAAGAATTGTACTTTTATGTAACATAAAAAATAGCATGTTTACTATTAAAATCCATCAGTTAAAGAAACACGGCCGACCGGAAAAGGGTGGCTTGCCAACTCCGAGTCGGGGGAGAGGTACCTCAAGTGGAGGAGTTTAAGTATCTCGGGGTCTTGTTCACGAGTGAGGGTAGGAGGGATCGGGAGATCGACAGGCAGATTGGTTCGGTGTCTGCAGTGATGCGGATGCTGAGCCGATCTGTCTTGGTGAAGAGGGAGCTGAGCCAGAAAGCCAGGCTCTCGATTTACTGATCGATCTACGTCCCGATCCTCACCTATGGTCATGAGCTTTGGGTAATGACCGAAAGAACGAGATCACGGATACAAGCGGCCGAAATGAGTTTCCTCCGTAGGGTGGCTGGGCTCAGCCTTAGAGATAGGGTGAGGAGCTCGGACATTCGGGAGGGACTCGGAGTAGAACCGCTGCTCCTCCGGATCGAAAGGAGCCAGTTGAGGTGGTTTGGGCATCTGGTCAGGATGTCTCCTGGACGCCTCCCTGGGGAGGTGTTTCGGGCATGTCCTGCCGGCAGGAGGCCCCCGGGTCGACCCAGGACACGTTGGAGAGGTTACATCTCCAATCTGGTCCGGGAACGCCTTGGGGTCCTGCCGGAGGAGCTGGTGGAGGTGGCCGGGGAGAGGACGGTCTGGAGCTCCCTAGTTGGGATGCTGCCCCCGCAACCCGGACCCGGATAAGCGGAGGAAGACGGTGACGACAGTTAAAGAAACACTAATCCACTAATTAACTTTTTACTCTTTAAACTCCATTCTGTCCCATTCTTCATAGTGTGTGTGTGTGTGTGTGTGTGTGTGTGTGTGTGTGTGTGTGTGTGTGTGTGTGTGTGTGTGTGTGTGTGTGTGTGTGTGTGTGTGTGTGTGTTTTAAGTAGACAGCTATGGTTAACTTTATTACATCAGAGGCAACAGTTTTATTTTTCTATTTAAATCTTGGACCGTGAGACAGGATTTATCCGGGGAAGTGAGACAGGTTGCAGCTAGGACAGTGAAACTGGTTGTATCCTGGAAAGTGAGACAGGTTGTAGCTTGGATAGTGAGACACTTTGTATAAGGGACAATGAGACTGGTTGTGTCCTAGAAAGTGATACAAGTGGGATAATGAGAGGTTGTATCCTGGACAGTGAGATGGGTTGTATACGGGACAGTGAGACAGGTTGTATATGGGACAGTGAGACAGGTTGTATACGGGACAGTGAGACAGGTTGTATACGGGACAGTGAGACAGGTTGTATACGGGACATTGAAAATTGCAACTTAGACAGTGAGACAGGTTGTATCCTTGACAGTGAGACAGGTAATATATGGGACAGTGAGACGGATTGTATTCTGGACAGTGAGACAGGTTGTATCCTTGACAGTGAGACAGGTAATATATGGGACAGTGAGACAGAATGTATCCTTGACAGTGAGACAGGTAATATATGGGACAGTGAGACGGGTTGTATTCTGGACAGTGAGACAGGTTGTATCCTTGACAGTGAGACGGGTAATATATGGGACAGTGAGACGGGTTGTATTCTGGACAGTGAGACAGGTTGTATCCTTGACAGTGAGATGGGTAATATATGGGACAGTGAGACAGGTTGTATTCTGGACAGTGAGACGGGTAATATATGGGACAGTGAGACAGGATGTATCCTTGACAGTGAGACGGGTAATATATGGGACAGTGAGACNACCACAGTCACCAATTCTTGTCATGTATCTATGTATGTATGATCTCATAATTGTGTGTACTGAAACTCTTAATTTCCCTCTGGGATTAAAGTATTTTTGAAAATTGCAACTTAGACGGTGAGACAGGTTGTATCCTGGACAGTGAGATGGGTTGTATACGGGACAGTGAGACAGGTTGTATATGGGACAGTGAGACAGGTTGTATACAGGACAGTGAGACAGGTTGTATACGGGACAGTGAGACAGGTTGTATACGGGACATTGAAAATTGCAACTTAGACAGTGAGACAGGTTGTATCCTTGACAGTGAGACAGGTAATATATGGGACAGTGAGACGGGTTGTATTCTGGACAGTGAGACAGGTTGTATCCTTGACAGTGAGACGGGTAATATATGGGACAGTGAGACAGGATGTATCCTTGACAGTGAGACAGGTAATATATGGGACAGTGAGACGGGTTGTATTCTGGACAGTGAGACAGGTTGTATCCTTGACAGTGAGACGGATAATATATGGGACAGTGAGACAGGATGCATCCTTGACAGTGAGACAGGTAATATATGGGACAGTGAGACGGGTTGTATTCTGGACAGTGAGACAGGTTGTATCCTTGACAGTGAGATGGGTAATATATGGGACAGTGAGACAGGTTGTATTCTGGACAGTGAGACAGGTTGTATCCTTGACAGTGAGACGGGTAATATATGGGACAGTGAGACAGGATGTATCCTTGACAGTGAGACAGGTAATATATGGGACAGTGAGACGGGTTGTATTCTGGACAGTGAGACGGGTAATATATGGGACAGTGAGATAGGTTGTATTCTGGACAGTGAGACAGGTTGTATCCTTGACAGTGAGACGGGTAATATATGGGACAGTGAGACAGGATGTATCCTTGACAGTGAGACAGGTAATATATGGGACAGTGAGACAGGTTGTATTCTGGACAGTGAGACAGGACGAAGAGAGCAGGATCTGTTTTCTGGTTTTGTTCCAACAACGAGAGGAGGATGATAAAGAGCAGGAGGAGCACAGTGAGCTATAAACGGATTCTCTAACAGTTTATCTAATCTAATCTGGTTGGCTGTCAGGATTATTCAGGGAAGGAGCCATTTCACAGATTTGGGAAAGTAGAGAACAAACCGGGTTTCCGTTTTATCTGTGTCTCTGATGAAATGATCAGTCAAAGAGGTATAGCTGACAGATGTCCCATCTGTCCCTCCCCCATCACTGTCCTCTGTACCCACCCTCTTGGTTATTCTCTTTGATTCATTTGTTTCTGCTCCCTCTAACTGTCCTTTTTTTTTCTCATTTTCTTCCTGTGTGATTCTTTGTTGAAACCACTTAATGAACCCGTCCTTCTATATTTTCTACTCCCTGTATTTACCTCCTACACTGGCATTTTGCTGCCATGCCAGTCTCTGTGTGAGTTCTATGCCAACCACTGTGCCAGGATAGAAGCCCTGCAACGCCAGCTTCAGGAGGAAGAGAAAGGGAGACAGGTAGAGCACACTGCCGCTGCTGGAATGGGGTGGTACTGCAGTTGGGATGATGAGGAGTAATAATCATAACAATGCTGCTGAGTCCAACCTCCAAGCCCTGTTACTTTTGTGATTTATTATCAAAATGGTGGAGTGAGTTTAGTTTAGTAGCCAGCAGAAGGCATGCTCACATCCTGCTGATTCACCAGTTTGTCTCTGGTCCAGTAATGCCCAACGCGTCTGAGGAGGAGGCACAAACTAACCCATGCTTAGGCTTTGTTTGCCAGCAAAACCACAGACGCCAGATAGAAATAGAAATATTACAGTAGAGGTTATTTAAACTGTTATTATTAAAACCAATTGAAACTTACTACATACTGAGGACCATTTTCACAATTTTCCCTACAATGTGAGGACATTTTTGTGGTCCTCACTTTTTTTTAGAAGCTTACCAGTTGTTAAAGGTTTGGTGTGAATTAAGTTTTAGTTAAGGTTAGGAATTGGAATAGATCAGCATTAGTTATGGTTAGGGTATGGGTTGTATAACATAGTGGAGTCACAAAAATGAATGGAAGTCAATGGATGGTCCTCACTATGGTAGAAAGACAGACGTGTGTGTGTGTTGCATGTGTGTGTGTGTGTGTGTGTGTGTGTGTGTGTGTGTGTGTGTGTTTTTGTGTTGCATGTTGTGCGTGCTTGTGTGTGTGTGTTTCAGCACCAGGAGCAGGGACAGCTATAGGAGTGTTTATCAGCTGTCAGTTTGTCCCACTTAGCTATACTTTATGATAAAGGTCCACAAAGCAACCCAACCTTCACAACCATCTCTCCAGCTTCTCCCTTTTCTTCTCTTCTGCTATTTCTCTATTTATATAACTTCTATTCTGCTTGAACTGGTGAAACAGTTAACAGTTTGAAAGGTGGTGAAATCTGTTGTTAATATTACAGCCATTATTGGATTTGCTGCTTACACTGGGGATCATTCAATTGTTAGATTGATGAACAGATGCAGCACTGAGGTGGTGATAATGGAGAACTGGAGGTTTTTATGCCTCGAGAGACTACATCTAAACCACCTTCTGAAGAAAGTGAAGAAGGAAAGTCGATGTAATGATGTACTAACTTCTGATTTAACAAGTCGTCTGTATCTGCATGATGCGTAACAGCTAATGCGAGGTCGCTAACATGTTAGCCTGCTGTGTTCAATGAAATGAGGAGGTTTTATCAGTTTTAATCAGTGATGCTGGTTAAACTCTGGTTATGAGTGCACACACACTTAATAGATTATCTAAAATCATCCTGACAGCAACGGTTGTTTAAAACCTAGACTTTCTTTTAAACCCTTCACAATAAGAGCCTCGGGCATATAAAACAATAAGAAAATAAACCATGTACATAACGTTTAAATGTAATTGAACAGACTTGGTCTTCTGTGTGCATCATGTTTTTGTTGACAGCAATCAGCCTGGTGGATATTTGTTCAGTTATGAGACAGCAGGTGATAAACATTATGTTATATGATGAATATCATTCCTAACAAGAAGAAATTACCAATCAGAATACAGACAGCTTGTTAACCCAGTAATGTTGCTAGTCAGTAAAAAAAAAAATAAACAAAGAATATTTATAATAAAAATGTGTTTAAAAATATTGTAATAAAATTTTGGGTAAATGAAAACGTTTGAATAAAAATTATGAAAAATACGAAAGAAAATGAATAAGAATAGGTAATACAGGATCTGGCAAAGTGAAGGTATTGACGAAGAATCAACTGAATCAGCAGGAGGTCACAGCAGGGACTATTCTGCGATTTTTGTCCATGGCACAAGACTGCTCATGTCACACTGAGAACTCCAGAGAGGTGGCACACTGTACGGTGCAAGAGTCAGTGAGCAAGACTGCCCGATGTCCTGCTTTAGCAGGGCACGCAACGTCATGAGCGTCACCCCCGAAAAGCATACGTCACTAAAAGCAGACAGCTAACCAAAACAAAGCAGAAAAGAGAAAAAGGCTTGACTGTTATCACTTCTTTTCAGTGTCTCATGATCAAGCTCATCTTCCCCAAAGAGAAAGGATCGTTTTCAAGAACCTCGCTTTGGCCTCAGACTCCAGCTGCAAGTCTTCATTTCCTGTCTTCAGCCTAAACAGCTGAGCTGTCTGCTTAACATTCATCCTTCTCATCCTCCTGTATACTTAAAAAAAACACGACAGGACTACAGAAAAGTGACACAAAATCTGACACAGATTGCTCCAATGTCTAAAGTTTTGCCATCAATTTCTGTCTCACTAAGTACTCCGCTTGGTGACAGCACATCGCTCCTTTTTCACATCAGCTGTCACTCACGCAACTTTCTGTCTCGTAGCAGCAAATTCAACTGAACCCATCTTTATCAGTTGAATATGTGAGATTTCCACCAGCAGCAAAGAGATGTCATGTTTTTGTGTTTTCTTTTTTATGTTCATGAGCTCATCTCCTCTCACAGATCACAGAATCCTTAACCTTAATGCCAGAATCACGGTTTTGACAATTCACAAAAGCTGATGGTCTAAAAAGGTAGTTTAATTATTTGAACTATAACTTTGGTTTAACTTGGGCTATTAACAAAAATTAAAACTGGTGTTTAGTTAATAATATGCATTGGTAAAGTTGGCTGAAAATAGCACAGTGTCGTCCGGGCTTAAAGAGACCACTGAGTCCACTGATCTCAGGCTCAGGGGGAGAGAGTTCCAGAGTCTGGGGGCCACAGCAGCAGATGATCTGTCACCTTTGGTCTTTAGCCTGGTGCACTGCACAACCAGTAGGCTTTGATCACTGGACCTCAGGGACCTGCTGGGGGTGTAGGGACTAAGAAGATCACCAATGTAAGATGGTGCTTGTCCATGTAAGGCCCTATAGACCAGAACCAGGATCTTGAAATGAACCCTGAAGTTGACTGGCAGCCAGTGAAGCTGGAGGAGAAGCGGGGTGATGTGGGTGTGTTTGGAGGACTTGGTCAGAAGCCGAGCACAGGCATTCTGAACCACCTGTAGACGGTTCAGGGAGGTTCTGCTCAGACACGTGAAAGGAGAGTTACAGTAGTCTAAGCGTGAGGAGATGAAGGTGTGGATAACTGTCTCAAGTTCAGAGCGGGACAGAATGGGACTCAGCTTAGCAATGTTCCTGAGATGGAAGAAGGAAGAGTGAACAAGAGAACTGACATGAGAATCCAGGGTGAGAGTTGGGTCAAAGGTCACACTAGGTCTTGGCAATAAACTAAAAATGTATCATAATCGAATTATCTGACTCTTAGTGAGATCATTTTTCCATGTCAAGACATTTGATAATAAAAAAAATATGTGTAAAAAGATGGTAGAAAATTCCTTTAAGGAGCTCAGGATGTGCTGAAGAGGAAGCAGATAGAGAAGGAAGAGCAGAGGCCCCAGCACAGAACCTTGTGGGACACCATGGGTAGGGGAGGTGGTGGAGGACCTAAACTTGGAGACGGCCACAGAAAAGGAGCGCTCGGAAAGATAAGAGGAGAACCTCTCCAGAGCAGTTCCTGATAGGCCTACCCAGTCTCTCAGCCTCTCGAGTACCAGGTGATGGTCAAAAGTATCAAAGGCTGCAGTCAGGTCCAGCAGGACCAGAACAGAACAGTCCCCTGCATCACTGTGAGTCAGAAGGTCATTAGAGACCCTAAGAAGAGCTGTTTCAGTAGAATGAGCTCTACGAAAACCTGACTGGAAGCTATCATAGATGTTATGTTCATCAAGAGCAGCTGTGAGTTGTTTAGCCACAATCTTTTCCATGATCTTGGAGATGAACGGAAGTTTAGAGATGGGTCTGAAGCTGCTGTGGAGAGAGGGGTCGAGACTC